>JASAUF010000037.1:0-492370 GCA_030180095.1 Magnolia changhungtana
GGATTTCACTAGTAAGTTTTGGTACCCTAGGTTCCAAGCGGTAACGTCCAAACATGGTGAACATACATTAGACATGTCCCGGGTTAGCAGCCGAACTCGGCTAGCTCGAGCGCCACGACAAGTTGAATGACATAAAGTGCATAAGCACTCCCGCGTGGCCAACCACTCATGGCCAAGTACGACTCGAGTTCGTCGAGACACATCTCACGTGGCAAATGAATCACGGCCACGAATTCAATTACGAAATGCCAGGTTATGCGGACTATAATCTATCCACAAACACAATCAATTGCGAGATAGACCAGCAGTAGTGGATCAAGTTAAAATCATACAATCAAAAGTACGGTATTGCTCTAGTTTGGGGCTACAGTACATGTACACACATTAGATCCACCACTCCCCCATCACCCATGACGGATCATACAACATAAACATAAATTTAAACATACGCCTTACATAAATAAAATCATACAATCTGGTTAGAGCATGTTAAGAAGCATATCATAAAACATATTATAAAGCATGTTATAAAGCATGTTATGAAGCACTACTTAAATAGGAATACAAACACATATATTGTACAAGTAAGCGGTTTAAGTAAACAACCTCATGCGAGGAAATCATACATGTCTCTAAGGTAGTTGAAAGTCTATCTCAACACCCTCTTAAAGGCATCGACATACAAACATAACATACACTATTTCAACATAATTAGTGTATGTTATGCTAAACATGTATTAAAGTGAGTCCTTTCGCCAGAAAGCAAATATTTACACATATATAATATATTTATATAACAAATAATCATGGCAAACACATTTCTAAAATATATATGTACTGCAGTGACTTCTCTCTACAATATAGTATTTCTACATATATAGTGTATATTAAGTAAAACATGTATTTGGGCGAATCCTTTCACCAAATAAGTATTTTATCCATATATCGTATATTCATACAACCAACAATCATGTCAAACTACATTTCCAAAATTTATATGTATACAATTATTTTCTACGAATACGTAGAATATGTAAAATTCCATAATCTACATCTTTAATCAAAACAAAAAGCAGAAAGCACTTTGTACATGTGTAATTGCAATGCAGATCATGAATCTATCATTATTTGACATTAAAAGTAGCATTGAAAACAGTAACCTATACACCTAAAAGTCGTGCACCTTTTATCGTAGAATCGAAACTAGGCCGATAGAATTGCTAAGCTTAAGGTATATGGCGGTTGTGCAACCTATAGAATGAAATAGGTTGAATTATTTCATAACCTACAACTATCTAAACCCCAAAAAGATTAAAGTTAGGGTTCTTACCTAGAAATGATGTGAATCACGGAAAAGCGATGAGAAAAGGGCGGTGCGGCTTGTGTAGCGGCGAGGGGAGCATGGTGGGAGATTCTCCCACACTCTCCCACACTTTCTCTCTTTTCTCTAAGGGCTTTTCTCAAATTCGGATGGCTGAAATGAGAGAGGTTTAAGGTCCTTATATAGCCTAAAAACTCACGAAATAGACTTGTGAACAAGGTATACTTAGGTTATAACCAAAGTGAAATTTGGTTTCGACTCAACGGAGAACTTTTCGCGTGCCCCTCTTAAGCAAAGGTCGGACTTGAACTCACGACACCGGATCTACGTTTAATTAAGTTTTCCATTTTGGTCAAATTTCCGGATCGTACGTGGCGGACCAGTTTCGATTCAACGGTCGGTGGATCTCGATCGGAGATTCGAGTACATGGATATGTTTATGGCAATTTTCTTGATCCGAGGGTGTATTTGGGTCGATTCTCAGATCGGTCAAGGTTGTACTCTATCACCGGGACCATGAGAAACCGTACAAGTCTCGGGATTACTATTCAAGATATTTATTTTGGAAAGAAAACAAGTGTTTTCACACTCCTTACTCGGGACTCAGCGAATTACATTGGGACACTATCTGGTTGATTTACGAGATGGTTGTCAAGCCCAGCAAGGTGGTCTAAGTCCATAACCTGCGTATTATTGCCGAACTCACGATGTGCGGTCTAGATCACGTCACGGAGTTTCAACGTGCTCCCGAGAGTAGTCGAGATTATTGAGATTGATCCTAGATTTTAGGATAACCTAGCGTCGATGATTCTACAAGTTTTGGGTCTTGAGATCATTATTTAAAAGCGATTCAAACGGTTAAGTAGCTAATCTAGTTTAGCACTTAGTTACTTTGTCTCATTTCTAAAGGATTTAATCTAAAGTGATTTAGGGTCGAAGTGGTACTTTCGGCCTTTGTAGATTTTGTATATAAGGTGATCCAAGTTATAATACTTAACTAGTTTAAGATAATGTATTGCAGTAGTGAAAGTACTTAGGAAAAATTGAAAGAACAAGGTGGTGAAGGGTTGATTTGTGAAGGAAATGGGTTCGAGAAGCGATTTTGGGACCGTGGGATTCGGTTCGACAAGTTAATAAAGTGTTAGGGCGGCCCATTGCCCTGAGGACGTCTAATTCGAGTTGGCAAAAAGTAGTTATAGTTACAATGATTAGGGCTATCGTACCAGTCTAGGCAATTAGTAACCAGATTGAATTCGTGGTCGGGATTCATTCGCCACGTGAGACGTGTTAAGCGAACCCGAGTCGTACTTCCTTGGCTTGGCGATAGTGGTTGGCCACGCTTGAAGTGCTTATGTACTTCATGTCGTTCAACTTATGCGTCGCGTCGAGCTAAGCCAAGCTCGTCAAGTAACCCGATCTGATTTAATGTATGTTCACCATGTTTGGTGCCTTCGCTGGAACTAAGAGTCACAGGAACTTATCGGTCACAACCCTGTTAACCTTGGTACCCTCGATCCGCTAAGACTCACTTGAGCGGACATGGTGGTATGGTTCTTAATAACGTAGTCGAGTTGTCGACCCTCTATTTAGGAAATGACGAGCCTCCCGAGTAGTGACCGGTGGAGCAACCCAGACTTCGTGAGCCAAATACAGTGGTATGGGACAACATCATGTATTTGAGGCTGTCGACCTACATTATTTTGATAATAAAACCGTGATGGGTGATGGGGGAGTGGTGTAACAATTCTATGTAATAGCCCCAAGCAAAGTCTCCGACCGCACCGTGCAGTGTAGTGACTGAGGCATAGTCCGACCATGAGAGACGCACGAGCCTTCCAGTAGTAAATAGAGTAGTAAAACTGAGGGCCTGCACTTGATAAGGTGATGGGGGAGTGGTGCAACGATTCCCGTGTAACAAATTCTCAAGCGTGACCCTTCAAGTGAAACGACCTAGAACCGCATCATCGTATGAGATTATATGGATCGACGACCCTAGAATGGACTTCATTATTTGGGAATAATATAAGGAGGTACCTTAGTTTTCCTATCACGTCTTTGTATGAAAAGGGACTAATAACAACTCGGTAATCATGCTCATCATCGCACGCATGTGCACGGAATATGTGGAGCACCGAGGGATGAACGCATGCCTGCAGATATAAGATGGTGTCGCATGAGGAGTATGTTGGTGAGCGCATGCATCATGACTCGCATTTTCATACTTGCATTAATAAGAGTATTTAGGAGTGTTTGACTTTACCGCTTTATCGCATCTTTATGCTTAACTTGAATTGATAACATGTTAACCTATGCTTTATTATTCCACTTGAGTTGATCACTTACTCCACGTTATGGGACGGTGTTGTACACACCAACCAAACTTGTTTGAGTTTCGTATGATGGCGATGCTTATGAGGCAAAGCTAAACGCTGCGATGACGATGTTGTTTGCCCATATATGCTTTGTATTCTACTTGTGGCTTCATGTGAGTGATGTCTTGATCTACGGGGTTGGCTGAGGATGTCGATTAGATGACCTTACAGAACTTGGTATATTTTGGAATTGTACTTGTAATTAATTAACACGGTAACATTATCACACTCGTGGAGACTTATCATTGTTTATATATTTTATATATCTATCACAGTCCGCTTACAATTTAATCTCCGGAGTATGATATACTGTTTTGGTATAATCTCACTCATGTTTCAATGCTCTCATCATAATCATTATTATCTATGTTGCATAAGTGATGCGTTGGAACTCGGGAGCTGAGCTTTGCTCGACCCCTGATTTTCAGGGCGTTACACTACCCATCTAAGGTATGGAATGACCTCATTTTTTAGGAAGAAGATTCAAATATTATACCTCACCTGATCAAAAGACAAGGTGTCCTTCCATATGTAGTTGGGGTGCGATGGATCCCTGACTGAGCGGCCCATCATGACGTATGTGTTGTTGATGTCTTAAATATGTCAATAACATGGTCTGTGGATACCATCAATAAACCACTCGATGCCATCGAGCAGAGGTCGATGCTATCGACAATTGCTCTATCCCATTGAGAAAATCTGAGAAATTCCATGTTAGTTGTTGGAATATTTTAGTTTTGCTACTTGATGTCATCGAAGTAAGTTCGACGCCATTAATAAATCTTCAATGGGTGGTCGATGCCATTGACGTCCCATTAAGCAAGCACACAAAATTGCGTTAAGTGTGTGATTTATTTCCTATTCCAGTTGTAATACTTTATATATTGAGAGTAATCGGGATTTGGGAGCGGTAGAAGTGTTCTAAGGCTTTCTAAATCCTTACTAAGGGTTTCAAGGGCTCGTGAAGTGGATTCAAAGCTTGTTCGAATCAGTAACACTCGATCTTTTGCAATTTCTTCTTTTATAGTGCATTACTTATCGATTTGTGCCGTGGTTTTTTTACCGGGGCTCGAAAATATTTTTTTCACCTAAAATTTAGATTATTCTTATTTGGACTTAGTTGTACGATTGTGAGTAATTTGCTTGATCCTTTTGTCTCACGTTGTTTCCACGATTCCCCCAACAAGTGATATCGAGTACCTTAACGTTGGGAAAGCGATTGAATTTGAAAGTAAGCTATCAATAGTATCTAACCCAAAGTTTTATATAGAAAAATACTCTAGCAAAAACAAATTTGAACTATGGAAAGTTAAGATGAACAATATCCTAGTTCAACAAGGATTAGATGGAGTTCTCATTGAAAACCACCGGGAATCTATGACAGAAGATGAATGAAATAAGATGGATAAGAAAGCTAAAACCTCTATCCAATTGTGCTTAATGGATGAGGTCTTCTATAATGTCATGAGAGAGAAAACTACAAGTACATGGGCGGAATTGGATAATATCTATGCGAAGAAATTTCTTAAGATTCAAGTACACGTGCGAAATTAGAGAATATCTATGAGAAGAATTCACTTGAGAATCGTTTGTATTTGAAGCTACAATTGTTTAATCTGAAGATTGTGAAGGAGCTGACATTGAGTCCCACATTAGTAACTTTAACAAGTTGATTTGCAAATTGTTAGATGTGGAAGAAATGATGAAAGATGAATATTATACATGTATATTGTTGAATTCTCTCCCAGCATCGTATGAGTCATTCAAGGACTTTATGTGCACTGATAGAATGACCAGTAAGGTCAAGACTATTATCTCATCCTTTCAGTCGAAGGCGATAAGAAAGAAAAGCGGTGATGTGTGTACTTCTATAAATGCACTGGTTATGAGTGGAAGAAATTTTGAGCAGGACAGTGGATCACCACGATCGAAGTCCAAATCCAAGGGTAAGGTAAAATAAGTTGAAGTGTTGAAATTGTGGCATGGACGGGCACATGAAGAAGATTTGTCGGAGAATCATAAGTTAAGAAAGGAGAATTCAAATAGTTCTTCGAGATAAAAGCCAACACACTTTGTGGAATCCAGGATTGAGAAAGCAAACGGTAGTAACGTGATGACCACATCAAAATCTAGGTACTTTGCAATGAATAATAGATTTTGGATACGAAGAAACTTCATACCAAATGGTCCCACATCGTAGTTGTAGTTCTGATTACAATGAGTGTGATGGTTGCCGGTGTTTATGGGCGTAATAATGCATGTAAAGTTGTTATTGTTGGATCGGTGTGCATCAAGATGTTTGAAGACATGGAGCGTATCTTGACCGAAGTAAGACACATTCCTGTGTTGAAGAAGAGTTCGATATCTTTGGGAGCACTCGAGGCATTAGGGTGCAAATTCACCAGATTTGATCGTATCCTTAAAGTTTCACAGGTGGCACTCCATAGTCATGAAGGAACAGAGGAATAGAAACCTTTATAGGTTGATCGGCAGCACCTCATCGGGTGGAGCTGCATCGTCTGTAGAGGATTCCACGTCTACATATATGTGGCATGAACGCTTAGGCCATAAAAGTGAGTGGGGCATGGAAGTACTTTTTTACCGTCGTTTAATTTCAGTTTTTAAATGCATTGATTTTAGTATATACGAGCATTGTGTATATAGTAAAAAATCAAGGTTGTCTTTTAAGTCTAGGAAATATGTTTGTAAGGGAATTCTTGATTATGTGCAATCTGTTGTATGAGAGCCTTTGCTTGTGGTTTCTGGTAGAGGGTTGTCATGGTTTATCACGTTTATTGATGACTATTTCAAAAAAGTGTGGGTTTATTTTATGAAAAATAAATCAATATTTTAACCAACTTCAAACAGTGGAAGGTGATGGTGAAAAAGCAGTCAAGGCGAAAGGTGAAAAGTGTATAGGAAATATAACGATGGGGAATTCACTTCAATCGGTATTATAAAGATGAAAGGATCATTAGGCACAACACAATACGCCAAACACCAGAGCAGAATGTTGTGGCTAAGCGGATGAATCATACTCTCTTGGAGAGGGCCCGTTGCATGATGAGCAATGCTGGGTTGGGTAAGGAATTGAGGCTATTAACCTGGCTTGTTACTTGGTGAATTGATCCCCTTCTATGACCATTGAATGTAAAATTTCAAAGAAGTGTGGAGTGAAATTACGGTTTGGACCATTGTAGTAGAAGTATGGAACAGTTTAGGAGTCCTAAAGGGGGGTGAATAGGAATTTTTAATAATTATACCAATTTAAAAACTTTATTGCCTAACTTAAACTAATTTACAATTAAACTAAGAAAGGCAATATAACTCTAAAGGCTTCCAAGCCAATATAGGATTCAATCACATAGGCTACTCAAGATATGCAAATAAAGCAACTAGCTTATAATATTGTGAACTTGTGTGTGGAATGTTCTACCTATCAATCTTAAGCATTCATTCAATCTTGCATAAATAATTAAGCATTCAAACTCATATAAACATGATTAAACAGATGCTCAAATAACAATTTCAAATATAAGCATGTGTAGTGGTTTGACTACGTGCCTACTCCACTCCCGACAGCCGCATTTATCCTAGAGTGTGCCGGATTTCACTATTGATAGTTTTAAATCAGGTTTACCATAAACCTTTACATCCCTACACAAAAGACTCTACAATTTATGACATACGCGAGAGCAAAAGGTCTTACACTAAGAACCCACGTTTAGGCCACAGAAGGCCGAGTCCACGCCAGGCACCCTACGTTTAGGTCACACTAGCAAGTTCCCACACTAAGCACCTACATTTAGGTCACACCGGTCCAAGGTCACACTAGGCACCTACGTTTAGGCCACATCGGCCAAGGTCCCACACAAGGCACCTATGTTTAGGCCACACAGGCCAAGGTCCCACACAAGGCACCTACGTTTAGGCCACATTGGCCAAGGTCCCACACAAGGCACCTACGTTTAGGCCATACAGGCCAAGGTCCCACATAAGGCACCTAATCGAGTTTATGGATAGCAAACTCTTAGCCTCAATCCTTCTCAAGGAATGAGGATAACTTTTGGTCTCTTAACAATGACACTTACTTGTCAGAACGAGTCTTCTTTTGTAGCTTGTCTTGGGTTGCTTGATCTTCCCTCTCTCGTGCTTGAATCAGCTCCCTGAGGCTCCCCCAATCATGATGTTATGATTTTGTTGTTGTTTCAGCTTCATGATCAAGTACCTTGCGTATGATGTTCCTATGAAGGTAACCAAGGTAATGGGAGTTGGTTGAATCTCCTATTAAAGATGATGAATGGATTTCCTTGGGGATTCAACCGATGGACACTCAACAGTATCATAAAAACTATAAATATACCTATAAGGTTACTCTCAATACTCTAGAGAAGGCATGCGATCATGTTCTTCCTTAATAGAAGCATGTAATGCTTATTTGAGTGATGAATCATAAGGAAGAAGACATGAATCTCAATGGAAAAGAGTTCTAGGCTATAGATTCAGATTGGGGTGCACTAGAGTCTTTAAACTGCCAAAGTCCATGCACTTCACAAAGTTCTGGGTGATTCTTTTATAGAGAAAACGTTCTATCAGATCTATAATGACTTTTTTTCAGTCCTACAGAGGGAACCTTCGGTGGCACCAAACTGCAGTTGTGATAGTGCTATGATTTCATATCCCTTTGGTTGTCAAATTTTGTAGTGCCAAAACCTATATGTCTTGTACTTCTTGTGTTTCTTGTTTGTGTCTACACACTGCTTCAAGACAAGATCATGAATGAAGAATGCTTTCAAGACAAGATCATAAATGAAGAATGTTTGCAAGACATGTCATGAATGAAGTCTACAAGAATAGAAGACTCCAAGTTTGCTTCTATCAAGTTCAAGATTAGAAGACTTCATCAAGACAAGTCAAGAATGTACCAAGCTCGAGAAAGACCATCAACTCGACTCAAGCTTCTACTTCAAGATCATACGAGAATTGAAAGAACTTCAAGACTTCAATGTCCATCTCACTTCAAGGTTTGTTTGACCTTAGATTGACCTTAGGTTGGTTTATATGATAGGTCATTCTTGATACATAATCCGAATATTTTAATTTACTTGGTGTGGTGTTTAAGACCGGTCTAGAAATCTTAAGACAGTCCTAGCTTTGCTTCGACCAGTCTTAGGTTTCTCGGGACCCGATCTAGGTTTTCTGATTTTGGATTTTCTGGTTGTCCTTCGACTAGTCTGGACTTTCTTGACCGGTCTGAGAAGTCCTACGACTCATCCTTCGACCGGTCATAGTTCTACGACTCGAACTCCGGCGACTTATCTCGAGTACCACGACCGATGTCGTAGGTGTCTCGCGACCGGTCGTAGGTGGTCCATGACCGGTCGTAGGCTACCCAAGACCGGTCGTGAGAATAGAAAATCTAATCATGAAATCTTTCAAAATCTTTGATACTACGACCGATCTACAGGATTCTAAGACCGGTCGAAGATGGGATTTTGAGGCTATAAATAATGCACGAATTTGAGTTTATTCATTCCATTCCATTCAATTCAAGAGATTTAAGGCTATACTACGAGATAAGTTGTGATTATTTTTTAAGCTATTGTGCATATTTAATATTCCTTTTGTTAGCATTTTCTATTGTGATTTTGATCCATATTCCAATCTTATTTAGAAAAGAGAATTTGTGATATTCCTTCTTACTGGGATCAAAATCAAATAGACCTTGCTCTTCTTGATTTAATCTAAAATCAATTAGACATAGAACCATTCTTTATGTGAGTATTGGACATTGAGCGACGTATCATTCATCTACTCAGGTTGGTTCTACTGGGCTACTTCAAAAGGAGATCCAGGTATTTTACTTTGTAATTTACTTTCTCTGGTTTTGTTTGAGATTTGCAGAAAAATCTCATTGTTTTGGTTATCGAGAGAGCGGAAAACTCAAATTGTGGGGTTTTGGATTGTGTAAGCCCGAGATAAAAAGACACAATTGTGAAGGTTTGGGTGAAACTGTGAAAACCTATTTTGATAGTGCATGCTAATATCCCTGTGTGAGGATATTAGGAGTGGAGTACATTCAGTAATGGCTGTTGGCTATGATTGGTTGGTGAATTTCTGAGGCGAACCACTATATATCGTTGTGTTGTGGATGTGCTTGATTTCTTTATTCATTTATTCCTTTATTATTGTGGATTGCTTTTGTGGATGAATGTTGTAATTTTCATTTCAAGCAAGTGTGGTTGAATGGTGTAATAACTTAGGATTTATTTCTTTAAGTTATTCTTGATTTATTTTCCATATCATTTGTGTTTTCTAGATCGTTCTAGAAATAAGGTTGTCCTACTTATAAGCCATTGGTTTTGGTGTAAGGTTGTCCTTAGAATGATTTAGTATCATTCTCATATTTCATATGCTTTTGAGATTGTTATTATTTGACATTGTTATTTATATCTTTTATTATTCCATTTGTTTTAAGTTTTATTTGGCATTGCCCTATTCACCCCCCTCTAGGGCATATAGCTTAGCCCTTTCAAGTGGTATCGAGCCTAATAGCTCGTGCTTATTGCTTATTTATTGGATTTATTTCTGAGCTGTGATCTAAGCTATATTAAGATGTCAAATTTTGAAAGCCTATCATCACTAGGCCACCACCCTTTAATGGCACAAACTATGCCTATTGGAAAGCAAGGATGAGAATCTTTCTCAAATCCATGGATGAAAGTGTGTGGTGCCCACGATGAACGGATGGAAACTACCTATCAAGTATGGCAGTGAAGATGGTTCAAAATCAATGAA
Source organism: Magnolia changhungtana (assembly GCA_030180095.1). Classification (NCBI taxonomy): domain Eukaryota; kingdom Viridiplantae; phylum Streptophyta; class Magnoliopsida; order Magnoliales; family Magnoliaceae; genus Magnolia; species Magnolia changhungtana. Next base: position 10,492 of record JASAUF010000037.1, read on the forward strand.
AGTAATATCTTATGCTCTTTGGACCACACTTGAGAAAAGTGAGAGTAGTGCCAATGCAAAAGCACTAAATGCAATTACTTGTGCATTGTCACGGATGAATTCAAAAGAATCATCTCGTGTGAAAATGCTAAACAAGCATGGGATCTTTTAGAAATGACACACGGTACATCAATTGTCAAGAAATCTAAAGTCCAACTCCTCACAACTAAATTTGAAAGAAATTCATATGGAGGAGAATGAAATGTTTATGGATTTCTACACTAGATTGAATGACATTATAAACTCAATGTAGGGTCTTGGTGATAGAATCCGAGAAAGTAAAGTATGTGCAAAGATACTATGCTCACTTCTGAGCGGTTCAATTCAAAAGCTTAGCGATTCGGGAACCGTGATACGGATAACATGAGGGTTGAGGAACTAGTTGGTTCTTTCTGAGACCTACGAATTGAACTTTAAAGCTCAAAAGGAAAATCAATTGCTCTCAAGTCATCTAAAAATATTCCACAAGAGAGCACTTGGACTTTGAAAATTCGAAGATGATATGGCACTTTTGTAAAAGGTTTTATAAAATTTTAAAAAATAAGAAAAAGGAGATTTTCAAAAATCAAGCGATAAGAGACAATCTAAACCTAGAGCTGAAAAACTTTGAAAGATAGTCAATGTTACAATTTGTCAGTATGGGCACTTGGATAACAAATGTCTAAAAGGACAAATAAAAAAGAAGAGTATGTTGGCTACTTGGGATGAATCATCGATTCGAATTCTCTTGAAATCGAGAAGATTAGAAAGCAGTCGGAGATGATGTTAAAGCCCTTATGACTCTAGCCAAAGTCACTTTTTGATTATGATGAAGTAACTAGCGAAGAGAATCTGAATAGTGATTGTGACAATGAAGATGATCTTCGGGATGCATACAATGCCCTTTATAAGGAGAGTTGTAAAATTCTTTGTCAAGCTTAAATTACAAAAAGAAAAATTTTCTAAACTTAAAGAAGATTATGAGTCTCTTGTCTTTGAAAAACCTCATATTTCGATTTTTTTGAAAAAGACCAAATGTGATTTAAAAATCAAAACCTCCCAAGTTGATGATTTGAAAAGCGAGAAACGAGAAACTCAAAAATGAAGTAGCTTCTCTTTTGAGTTTAAAAGACACTTGGAGATATGCCCAAGGTGATCCTAAATTAGAAAAATTGTTATCAGGATCGAGAAAATGTGGCGATAGATCCGGGTTGGCTATGATAAGAATACTTCTCTAAACAAAGAATCTTGCTCTAAGTTTGTGAAAGGAGAGTCTTGAACTCAAAAGTAAAGTATACTTATCAAGGTTTTCAAAAAATTCAAGGACCTTTCAAAAATCTAAAAATAGCCATGCTAACTTCAATCTTCAAAACCAAAAGCCTTTGGTTGAAAAGATTATTGATCTTCTCAAGGAGCTATTAAAATTTAACTCTATAGGTCATTCATATAACAATAGCGAGAAAAAGTCAACTACACTCCTAAACCCCAAGCTTGATCTTGAAATGGGTTCCTAAAGTTATTTGCTTGGTTTTGCCCTACTGCTTTCAAAGCTACAAACCATTCAAAGTGGTACCTTGTGATAGATGCTCTAGACATATGACGAGCGACAAAGCTTTATTCACCGATCTTGAAGGCGGGGTGATGGGTCTGTCACTTTTGGTGATGGAAGCAATTGCAAAATCATTGGCCAAGTACGGTTCGGCTTTATAACCTTCCCTTATTTAAAAATGTATTATATGTTGAGGGCTTGAAACACAACCTACGAGTATATCTCGGATATGCGACAACAATCATAATGTAAAGTTTTCTAATCAAGGTTGTGAGATTGTTAATAAAGAGGGTTACGTTATATTAGCTGGTCGAGAACATCGAAAAGCTGCTACATCGTTAGTAATGCAAGCTCATCTACTCAATCGTGTTACATGGTCCTGCTTGATGAATTGAATTATGGCATAAACGCCTTGGACATGTACACTCGGAATTTATTTAGATTGATCAAAGAGAACTTATAAGAGGTCTACCCAAATTACAAAAGTAGACAAAATATGTGGTGAATGCAGTTGGGCAAACAAATTAGGAGCTCTCACAAGAAAGTGAACTCCAATACCACATCAAGACCTCTCGAGCTTCTCCACATGGATCTCATTGGACCAACTAGAACGGAGAGTCGAGGTGGCAAAAAATACATCTTGGTTATTGTAGATGACTTTACTAGATTCACTTGGGTATCGTTCTTAAAGGACAAATCTGAAACCCTAGATGAAGTAAAGAAGATCATCAAGCGAATCCAAAATGAAAAAGGTTCTCAAGTTTATAAGATCCGTAGTGATCATGGTTATGAATTCAAAAATAGCGGTTTTGAGAAATGCTGTAGCGATCGGGAATATCACATGAATTCTCGTGCCCAAAACTCCTCAACAAAATGGTATAGTTGAGAGAAAAAATAGAGTGCTTGAGGATATGGCTAATGTCATGTTAAATAGTATGAAGCTCTCCAAAAATCTTTAGTAGAAGCAATTAATCTTGCTTGCTACATTATTAATCGTGTTTATACTAGTAAATCTAAAAATAAGACTACTTATGAGTTATGGTTCGAAAAGAAACCTCTTTGTCAAATACTTTGAATTTTTGTGAGTAAGTGTTACATTTTACGAGATCGTGAAAATTTAGGAAAATTTGATACGAAGAGTGATGAAGGTATTTTCTTGGATATTCCTTAAGCAGTCAAGCCTATATGGTTCTAAATAAAGAAGCAGGTGTGATTCAAGAGTCCATCAATGTGGTCATTGATGATCATTTGAAACACACTGCTCAGAGATTCGAATGATGATGAAATTCTTATAATCGAAAATCAAGATACCTCTTCATCTCAATCTGAACCTAGAATTTGTCAAAGATCATCCAACTAATCAAATCCTTGAAAACCCTCTCCTTTGGAGTTCGTACATGAAAACAACTTGAAAACATATGCAATTATGTTTGTTTTACATCCCAAATAGAAATAGGTCAATGTAAAAAAGCTCTTTACGGCGAAAATTGGATACTAGTAGCTATGCGGGATGAACTTAATCAATTTGTTCGTAATGATGTATGCAGTATCTTGTTCCTAGACCTAAAGATAAACACATTATTGGAACAAAATGGATCTTTAAAAACAAGTCGATGAACTTGGAAATGTTATACGAAACAAGGCTAGGCTTGGTTGTACAAGGGTACACTCAGTTGAAGGCATCGATTACGATGAAACCTTTGCTCCAATCGCTTCGCCTTGAATCTATCAAACTTTTTATTTCTATCGCTTGCTTTAGAAAGTTTAAAATTTATCGGATGGATGTAAAGAGTGCCTTCTTAAATGGCGATTTACATGAAGAAGTTTATGTAGAAAAACCCTCGGGGTTTGAAGACCCCAAACTTTCGATCATGTATTTCATCTCAAAAAGGCTCTCTAGTGCTGAAACAAGCGCCCGGGGCATGGTATGAAAAATTGACTAAATTCTTACTTAGTCATAGTTTTCAAGTGGGAAGTGTCGATAAGGCGCTATTTGTTAAGAAACATAATAATGAGATTTTAATGGTTCAAATCTATGTAGATGATATTATTTATGGATCAACTTGTTCTAACATGTCTATTGAGTTTGCGAGTTAATGAAATCAAGATTCGAAATGAGCATGGTTGGTGAACTAAATTACTTCCTAGGGTTACAAGTAAAACAACAACTTTGATGGAATCTTCATTTCTCAAACCAAGTATGCTACAAACTTGGTTAAAAGTTTGGATTTGAAAATGGTAAAAAATTTGATACTCCTATGAGTACAACCTTGAGACTCTCAAAAGACTCTACATGTAAAGATGTAGATCTAAGCTATATCATAGTATGATTGGTAGTTTATTATATCTAGCTTGCTAGTAGACACGATATCACTTTTAGCATTGGTATTTGTGCTTGAGATATCAGTCTAATCCTAAAGATTCACATCTTACTCTTGTCAAGCGGATTATTAGATATGTATGCAAGTACAACTAATTTGGGTCTTTGGTATCCTTTTGATACTAATGTTAAATTATTTGGGTATACGATCTTGATTGAAATTTGGTAATATTGATGATAGAAAATCAACCAGTGGTGGTTGTTTTACATTGGAAATTGTTTGGTTTCTTGGTTTAGCAAGAAGCAAAGTTCAATATCGCTTTCACTTCTTGAAATTTGAGTATATCGCATGCCAGGATATGCATGTACACAACTTTCGTATGGATGAAACATGTTAAGCGATTATGGAATTAATCAAGATTCAATGATCTTACATTGTGATAATTCGTGCTATCAATATTTCCAAAAATCAATTCGGCATTAGCGTACTAAGCATATTGACATTAGGTATCATTACATTCGTGAATTAGTTGAAGAAAAAGCTATCTCTTTGGAATATATTCCAACTAATGTCAACTTTGCGATATATTTACTAAACCGCTCGACAAAAAGCGAGTTTACTAAAATGAAATTTGATCTTGGTATGTGCATTTTAAATTGAATATACTTGTCTGCATGTATCATAGTGTACTATATTTTAAATTTTTATGTGTATAAATTTCAATTTACGCATAAAAATATTTATTTTTGTCGATGCTTAGACTTGGCCTTTGCCATACACGATCGGTCTAACTAACTCGGCCGGTCGTGGTACACTCGACGGTCGTAGAGATCGTGAGCATCATATAATTTGGAGAAAATCACTTTATTCTTCATTTCCTCTTCTTCCTTCGACGAGTCGTGGCTCGACAGTCTTGAGATTCATGATTTTCTTCAAGATAAGTTGTTTTCTTCATTTTTATTGAAGATTTATGCTTTCTATGCTTTGATTTGTAAATTCCATAAGCTAGATCTCGTCTTTTGTTGATTGTTTAGGGTTTCCTCTCTAAAAATCTGATCTAGAGAAACCCACCACTCTAGTGTTCTTTGTGCTTGCTCCTTGGTAAATCTTGTTGAAAATGGATGTTAGAGGAAAAAGAAAACATCCGTGGTCTATCTTCATCTAGATCTACATCTATAACAAGCGGCACCTTCGGTCACCGAAGATGATCCCAATGATGTACGGGAGTTACGTGCAAGTAAAGTTATCGTTGAGCGTCTGTAAGTCTCAGTCATATTGAACAATTTGAGATTATACCTCTCCTTGAATCATTGGTGGACTAATATTTTGTTTTGGGGTGGGCACATACTAGTCCATTGCACAATCTATGGTTGCATGTATCTCTCGATTTTTCCCTTGATAATTTGACATTCTCAATTGCTACTAGAGAAGGAAATTTTTGATAGATCGATATTTGATATCGGTATTATGGATATACTGTCAAAGATGAAGGTATTAGATTCATACATTATATGACAAACCATCAGAATCGGAAAAACAAATGTTGACAAGAGATTTATGCAATATGGAAGTGCATTGGACACAGGAAATGTGCTCCCTTCAAAATTTTTATTACCCAGATCTGAGTTTTGCACAGGATCTTCACTTCAAACGTGTATCCTCGGTCGAGCAATAAAACCGAGTTAAGCGCCTTCATGGTTGGTATTGCACTCTGTTGTGTCGGCATGGTTGTCTGTTTACCTTCTTTGATATGTCATTTTATCATTTAGTTTCGTCTTCATCAGGGTCATAGTGATATTCCATTTGGTTATCTTATGACTTGTTTAGCCACAAATATGCTCGTTGCTTTACACGAGAATGAGGCACCAATTCATCATCTTTTATTCAATAATACTAATTTAAATAAGATGAAGTTGGATTTGCTTCTGGTCAATTCTATGAAGGTGGTGGTGAAGGTCTTTGAAGAGGAAATGAAGGAGAAGGCTGCTTGATCTTCCTCCACTGGTGATATAAATATGGATGATATATTTGAAGAAATTGAAACCGACTCCCAAAATGATTCGATTACGATCCATCTTCTGGTTATGATGCGTCTAAGTGCATTGGAGGAGAAGGTTGATAACCTGAGTGTAGCCCATGATATGCAATTTAAATATATGCAAAAATATCTTCGTCGCATTAATAAGGGTTTACATCAGATTGATCTAACCATCCCTGCTCCTTCATCTGGATCTGATTAGGTGGATTATTTTTTTTAGTTTGAATATGATGGATTCTGTATAATTATTACGTTTGATGACTTTGGCTGTATGGTTTGGATTGATGACATTGAAGTGTTGAACTAATTTGATAATTAAATCTTAACTCTTCATATGGTGTTCTCTTCTCTCCTTTGACCTTCCCTTGTCATTTTGTGACAAAAAGGGGGAGTAGTATGGAATAGTATGGAAAGGGGGAGAATGGGAGAAAGGGAGAGAGTGAGTACTTGAATATGGTTGATTGTTTCTACTCACTTAGGGGGAGTAGAGTATTTTTTTTTTCTTCACTCTGATGGCTCATGATTTTTTTCTTCATTTTACTCTTATATTTAGAAATGTGTTTTGTCACAAATTTGACAAAGGGAGATTATTAGTGCTATGATTTCAAATCCCTTTGGTTGTCAAATTTTGTAGTGCCAAAACCTATATGTCTTGTACTTCTTGTGTTTCTTATTTGCGTCTACACACTACTTCAAGACAAGATCATGAATGAAGAATGTTTTCAAGACAAGATCATAAATGAAGAATGTTTGCAAGACATGTCATGAATGAAGTCTACGAGAATAGAAGACTCCAAGTTTGCTTCTATCAAGTTCAAGATTAGAAGACTTCATCAAGACAAGTCAAGAATGTACCAAGCTCGAGAAAGACCATCAACTCGACTCAAGCTTCTACTTCAAGATCATCGAGAATCTGAGACCTTCAAGACTTCAATGTCCATCTCACTTCAAGGTTTGTTTGACCTTAGATTGACCTTAGGTTGGTTTATTTGATAGGTCATTCGGATACATAATCCGAATATTTTAATTTACTTGGTGTTTGTTCTAAGACCCGGTCCTAGAAATCTTAAGACCGATCCTAGCTTTGCTTCGACCGGTCTTAGGTTTCTCGGAGACCGATCCTAGGTTATTCTGATTTTGGATTTTCTGGTTGTCCTTCGACTAGTCCGGACTTTCTTCGACCGATCTGAGAAGTCCTACGACTCATCCTTCGACCGGTCGTAGTTCTACGACTCGAACTCATGACTTATCTCGAGTACCACGACCGGTCGTAGGTGTCTCACGACCGGTCGTAGGTGGTCCACGACCGGTCGTAGGCTACCCAAGACCAGTCGTGAGAATAGCAAATCTAATCCCGCGGAAATCTTTCAAAATCTTTGACGCTAGGACCAGTCCTAGGATTCTAAGACCAGACGAAGATGGGATTTTTTAGGCTATAAATAATGCACGAATTTCGAGTTTATTCATTCCATTCCATTCAATTCAAGCGATTTAAGGCTATACTCTGAGATAAGTTGTGATTATTTTTTAGGCTATTGTGCATATTTAATATTCCTTTTGTTAGCATTTTTCTATTGTGATTTTGATCCATATTCCAATCTTATTTAGAAAAGAGGAATTTGTGATATTCCTTCTTCTAGGATCAAAATCAAATAGACCTTGCTCTTCTTGATTTAATCTAAAATCAATTAGACATAGAACCATTCTTTATGTGAGTATTGGACATTGAACGACGTATCATTCATCTACTCCGATTGGCTCTACTGGGCTACTTCAAAAGGAGATTCAGGTATTTTACTTTGTAATTTACTTTCTCTGGTTTTGTTTGAGATTTGCCAGAAAAATCTCATTGTTTTTGGTTATCTGAGGAGAGCCAGAAAACTCAGATTGTGGGGGTTTTTGGATTATGTAAGCCCGAGATAAAAAGACACAATTGTGAAGGTTTTGGGTGAATCTATGAAAACCTATTTTGATAGTGCATGCTAATATCCCATGTGTGAGGATATTAGGAGTGGAGTAGCATTCTGTGTGGCTGTTGGCTAACAATTGGTGAACACACAGGCGAACCACTATATATCGTTTTGTTGTGGATGTGCTTGATTTCTTTATTCATTTATTCCTTTATTATTGTGGATTGCTTTTGTGAATGAATGTTGTAATTTTCATTTCAAGCAAGTGTGGTTGAATGGTGTAATAACTTAGGATTTATTTCTTTAAGTTATTCTTGATTTATTTTCCATATCATTTGTGTTTTCTAGATCGTTCTAGAAATAAGGTTGTCCTACCATAAGCCATTAGTTTTTGGTGTAAGGTTGTCCTTAGAACTGATTTAGTATCATTCTCATATTTCATGTGCTTTGAGATTGTTATTATTTTAGCATTGTTATTTATATCTTTTATTATTAGTTGTTTTAAGTTTTATTTGGCATTGCCCTATTCACCCCCCTCTAGGGCATATAGCTTGGCCCTTTCAAGTGGTGGCATCAAATTATCTCTCGATGGTACCGAATTACATCTTGAAGTTCATTTGGATGAAATTTTGTCACTTTCGGTGGCAAAAAATGTCTTCGGTGAGAGTCGGTGACATATGAAAGTTGTCGGTGGTACCGAATTAACTTCAAATGTTGCTAGATTATTTTGGACATTCTCAGTGGCATTGAAGGTATCTTCGGTGGCACCTTCTCCAACCGAATGTGAGACAGATTTTCCTATTTAAGTTTTATTCTTCAATTCATTCAACAACTTTGAACTTTCTAAAGCTAACTCTAGAATGATGGAAAATATGGACTTAGAATGGCTTGAATAGATGATCTAAGTAGGTTTTCCTATTATGGGTCAAGGTCATCTATAGGTAAGATCAAGATCGTGGAAGCTTCTCTTTACTTGAACATTGCTTGGTGCTGACTGCTAGAAGTGATTGCATCGTTTCGGTCTTCTTTACCAAGGATTGATCTGACTTCTTGACATAACGAGTCACGTAATTGACAAACAAGTGTGCAAAGTGAGTGCACTAACATGGAGTGGTTAGCAGGTATACTACTCGGGATTGCGTGTATTTGATTGCGATACTTACTCTTACATACTGTCAGTTGAGAGATATAAGCTGGACCAAAGGGCTAAAAAGTACATCTTTGTCGGTTATGTTAGTGGTATGAAAGGGTATAAGCTATATGACCGGGTCACATGGAAAATCATCATTAGTCACAATGTCAAATTTGACGAATGATGCTTGTTTTGTAAGGATGAGCATACAGAAGCCAAAAGGTTGGTTGTGGATGTTCAGTTAGACAATGACAAGAAATAACCTGATACATAGATGCAAACAAAGGTATAAGAGTAGGTGGAGCGGCCACCTGTGAGAAAAAATCCTCCACGGGATCGCAAGTTACTAGCGAGATACAAAGATAACTCAAATGTCGCATTTTCTCCCATTATGGATGAGGGGGGTCCGCCTACTTTTCACGAAGCTCTTAATGAGGAAGATGCCAAAAAATGGAAAGCAACGATTAATGATTAGATGAACTCCTCGTAGAAGAACGAGACGTAGGAGCTAATGGAGCTTCCCATCGACCGTAAAACGATCAAGTGCAAGCGAATTTTCAAGAAGAAAAAAGATAGGTACAAGGTAAGGTTGGTAGTGAAGTAATATGCTCATAGAGAAGATATGTACTTCACTGAGATATTCATGTCGATAGTAAAGAAAGTATCTATTAGAGTCGTATTGGTGCTGGTTGCTCAATACAATCTTGAGATGAAACATATGGATGTGAAGACTGTTTTCTTGCATGGAGAATTAGAAGAGCAGATTTACATGAAACAACTAGAAGATTTCAAAAAACAAGGGGCAGAGAATAAGGTTTGCAGATTGAAGAGTTCTTTGTACAACCTAAAATAGTTACCTAGGCAGTGGTACAAGAAATTTGATTCTTTATTGTAAGTCAGAGATTTACCAAGAGTATGATTATTGTGGAAATTTCATTATCTTGGTAGTATATGTCGATGACATGCTTATCACCAATCATAGCATGTCTGAAATCGACATACTGAAAACTCAGTTATCAGAGACATTCGAGATGAAAGATCTGGGGCCTACAAAGAGGGTTCTCAGCATTGACATGCACAGAGACAGAAAAATGAGCAAGCTATGGTTATCTCAGGAGGAATACCTTGAGAATGTACTGAAGAAGTATGGGATAGACAAGAGAAAGCTAGTCAGCATTCCCTACGTGGCTCATTTTAAGCGTTCTTCTAATCATTCACTACACTAAAATTACTGATTAGGAACGGCCACCTCTTTGGTTTATGAACAACTGTAAGCTATTCCTGATTAGGAACGGTATGTGTAGAATGGAAGCCACTATAAGAAAGGAGGGAAAAACTGACAGTTGGTGGAACCCTTTGCGGGCAGGAACTAAAGCCAACTACCAGCAAAGGGTCCCTATTAATTCAATATGCGATTGTCCTAATCTCATTTTCGGCCCTTTCCCTCTCCCCGACTCTCTCTCTCTCTCTCTCTCTCTCTCTCTCTCTCTCTCTCTCTCTCTGCGCCTCTCCTCTCTCTACTGATCTCTGTCTCTCTCCCTCTCTCTCTTTCTACACCTCTTTGTCTCTGCTCGATCTGTCTTTACCTCTCTCTCTCTATTGTATTTCCTCTTCTTTCTCTCTCATTGGATGACGAATAAGGTGGAGAGGGAGAGCATCCCTCTCTCCAGATTCAGAGTCTTAGTCGCCCAGCTTGAATCGATAGTAGTTTCCGCACCACAGCAGCCTCTAGATACCTTGCTATGATTTGATCTCCTCTCCGATCTTGTTTCCATCATTGACGATGAACTAAAGGCCAGTACTCTCAATTCCATTTCCTTCTACTCCTTTAGATCCAATCCCCGTCTCCGATCTCATCCGTCCGTGCATTTCTTACTTCCAGTGACGGATCTAATTTCTTGATTTTTTATTAATCAGTGGAGAAGAAGCAGATGGCTTCTACTGCTCCTTGACGCTTCTCATTGGAGCAAGAGCGGCACTAATGGAGCTTCTGCTCTCGACCCAACAAGGAAGAAGAAGCAACTCGTTTTCATGGGCTCTCCTCAGGCATGCATTCATCTCCTCTCTCTCACTCCTTCATCAATTTATACACCATTTCTTTGTATATATCCTTCCATTTTTATTTTTATTTTTTACAGGTCTCAGCATTAGTTCTAGACATTCTAATGAATGCTTTTACAGAGCCCAATTCCATGTTTCAGGTATTTGGGGGTGTGGCGTTGTTGTTAGGTTTCCTCATTTCCTTATGCTAGAACTGAAAAGTAGGCGAACTGAAAATGTGCTTCATGATAGGCACTGGATTCTCATTTTCAGTTTTTAATTTTTAATTTTTCTTTTTTCCATTTCCTTATCCTAGAACTGAAATGCAGATGAATCTGTTTGATCCTTAGCCCCAAGATATGCATCATACTCATTTTTAGTTTGTGTAATGTTCTGTTATCTAGACCGTTTGTCAGCTGGCCCCACCTTGGAAGGACCATTGCTTGAAAAATTCTCCTGGATAGGACCATCCTAAGCTTTCAATAATTTGGCATGTAAAGTGTGTAAGTGCTATGGTTTTCTACTCCTTTGGTTGTCAAATTTTGTGGAATTTTGTGGTGCCAAAAACACAGTATGTGTCTTATGTAGCATGTTGATTTATATATTCAAGACACTGCTTCACAATGCATCAAGTACAATGATCTACTTCAAGAATTGCAAGGTCAAGTACTTTATCCACATCGGTAAGCTTCAATGTTCAGAGTTGTTAAAGAGCTACATTGAAAGACAAGCTTAGTTCAAGACTCAAGTATAGTTCAAAACTCAAGTACAACTTAAGATGAAGTACAATACAAGAACGACAAATCCAAGCTTTAGAAGATCTCAAGTTCAAGCTACATCATGCAGAGATCTCAAGCTTCATAATCTTCAAAAGTTGACCATTATCTAAAGAAATGAAGTTTCAATGTTCATACTTCATGTCCCAGGTATGAAAGACCTTAGACTGACCTTAGGGTAGGTCATTTTGAATACATAATTCAAATTAAATCTTTTTATAGTTGCTTGGACTGTTCTAAGACTAGTCCTGAACTCTGTTCGACTAGTCCTAGAACTGGCTCGACCAGTCCAAGAAATTCCAGGACCAGTCCTAAGTTTGTTGCAAAATTTTGAAATTTTTTGTTCGTCCACGACTAGCCCTAGACTCTATTCAACCGGTCGTGTGAACAATGCACGACTAGTCCTTCGACCAGCCCTGGATCTACAAATCAAACTCCAGTGACCAATCCTGGTGCCTCACGACCAGTTGTTGAGGTGTCACGACCGGTCATGGACAGGCTTCGACCAATCGTGGAATGGTTTTATCCGTCGCGCTCAAATATTCAAAAATCTGTTCGACCTACAACCAGTCATAGTGTCCACAGGACCAGTCATAGATGCGATTTTTGCAACTATAAATAGAGCATAAATTTCAGAGTTTCATATCAAATTTTTAAGAAAAATCAAGGCATCACTCTGAGATAAGTCTGTGTTCTTTTTAAGCTACGTTGTGCATATTTAATATTCTCTTTTGTTAGCTTTTCTATATTTGATTTTGTTTCTATATTCCAATCTGATTTGAAAAGAGGAATTGTTGTATTCCTTCTTCTTGGAATCAAAATCAAATAGAGCTAACCCAACTCGGCTTAATTTAAAATCAATTAGAACCTAGAACCATTTCTTAAGTGAGTATTGGACATTAAACTTCTATTCGAACTTCTACTCCGATTGGTTCTTCCGGGCTGCTACAAAAGGAGAAATCCAGGTATTTTACATTTGTATAAATCTTGTATGCTTTTGGTTTCTTTTGAGATTGAGCCAAAAAAATCTCGTTGTGTTGGTTATCTGAGGAGAGCCAGAAAACTCAGAAGTGGGGTTTTTGAATTGTGTAAGCCCATTTGAAAGACACAATTGTGAAGGTTTTAGGTGAACCTGAGAAACCTATTTTCATAGTGAACGCTGATATCCTCTGTGTGAGTATATTAGGAGTGGAGTAGCAAGCTGTGTGGCTGTTGTTTAACAGTTGGTGAACACACAAGCGAACCACTATAACTCTTTGTGTTTTGTGGATGTGTTATTTATTTTTCCTATCTTTTATCATTCAAAGTTATGGGATGTATGTGTGGATGTGAATGTTGTAATATTTACATTTCAAGCATTGTGGGGAATGTTGTAATAGTTTAGAATTTATTTCTTGTTATTTCCTTTATTTCCTTTTTGTTTGAGTTTTTGATATTCAAATTGTTCTAGTAAGGCTGTCCTGCTGTAAACCCTTGGTTTTTATGGTGCAAGGTTATCCTTAGAACAACATTGGTATCAATCTCTTTATTTGAGGTTACTTTACATTTTCATACTGTGATTTATTTAAAGTGCTATCATTCCTTTATTCATTTAAATTCCGCTGTTAAAGTTTTAATTTGGCATAGTCCTATTCACCCCCCCTCTAGGACATATAGCTAGGCCTTTTCAAGTGGTATCAGAGCCTAATAGCTCTTTTTTATTCTTTATATTTGGATTCATTTCCTGAGCTAATCGATCTAAACTATATTCAAGATGTCAAATTTTGATAGCCTTTCAGTTACTAAGCCTCCATCCTTTGATGGCACCAAGTATGCCTATTGGAAAGCCAGAATGAGGATTTTCCTAAAATCCATGGATGAGAGTGTTTGGCTAGCCACAGTAACTGAATGGACCCCTCCTACCACTGAAGTAACTGGTATCGATGGTTCAAAATCAATGAGAGTAACTCCTTATTTTTCTTGGACCACACTTTAGAATAGTGAGAGTAGTGTAAATGCAAAAGCACTAAATGCAATTACTTGCGCACTATCACTGGATGAATTCAAAAGAATTATCTCCTATGATTCTGCAAAGCAAGCTTAGGATATTTTAGAAATAACACACGAGGGTACATCAATTGTCAATAAATCTAAAGTCCAAATCCTCACAACCAAATTTGAGGAAATACATATGGAACAAAATGAAATGTTTATGGACTTCTATACTAGATTACATTGTGAACTCTATGTGAGGTCTTGGTAATAAAATCCCTGAAAGTAAAGTATGTGCAAAGATACTATGCTCACTTCCTGAACAGTTTAATTCTAAGGTAACCACGATACAGGAACTTTGTGATACGAACAATATGAGGGTAGAAAAACTAGTTGGTTCTTTACAAACCTAGGAGTTAAACTTTAAAACTCCTAAAGGTAAATCTATTGCTCTTAAATCTTCTAAATGTATTTCTCAAAAAAATTCTGATTTAGAAATTTCTAAAGATGATATGGCCCTTTTAGCAAAAAAGTTTTACAATATCTTTAAAAGTAAAAAGAGGGTTGATTTTCAAAAATCAAATGATAAGAAAAGATCTAAATCAAAATCTAAACCTTGGAAATCTTTAAAAGATAGTCAATGTTACAACTGCCAAGAATATGGGCATTAAACAAACAAGTGTCCTAAAAAGGACAAACCTAAAAAGAAAGGAATGCTGGCTACTTAGGATGAATATTCTGGCACTGAAGCCTCTTCTGAATCAGAAGATTCTGAAACTGAGTCGGGCAATGAAGTTAAATACCTTATGACTCTAACCAAGTTCACTTTTTTAGATCATGATGATTCAACGAGTGAAGAAAATCTAAATAATGATCATGAAAATGAAGAAGAACTTCAAGATGCTTAGAATGCCCTATACAAGGAAAGTTGTAAAATTGCCGTAAAACTAAAACTTCAAAAAGAAAAGTTTTTAAAACTTAAAGAAAAATTTAACTCACTTATTTTAGAAAAATCTCACATTTCAGATTATTTTGAAAAATGCAAATGTGATTTAGATTTTAAAACCTCCCTTATTGAAAATCTTAAATTTGAAAATGAAAAACTTAAAGTTAAAGTCTCTTCTCTTTTGAGTTTAAAGGATACATAGAGGAATGCCCAAGGTGATCCAAAATTAGAAAAACTTTTGTCTGGATCAAGAAAATGTGGCGACCGATCTAGTTTGGGCTATGATAAAAATGGTTCTCCTAAACAGAAGAATACACCTCCTAAGTTTGTGAAAGGAGAGTCCTCAAACTCAAAAGGGAATAGTTCAAATCAAAAGT
Organism: Magnolia changhungtana; assembly: GCA_030180095.1. Lineage (NCBI taxonomy): Eukaryota > Viridiplantae > Streptophyta > Magnoliopsida > Magnoliales > Magnoliaceae > Magnolia > Magnolia changhungtana. Next base: position 25,570 of record JASAUF010000037.1, read on the forward strand.
TTTCTAAAAATGCTAAAACTTATCAATCGTTCAAACCTAAAAGTAATTGTATCAACCATAAAAATCAGAACCGAAACCCTTTAGCTGAAAAAATAGTTGATTTACTTAAGGAGCTCTTAAAATCTAACTCAGTGGGTCATTCTTACAACAATTACAAATACAAGAAGACCGACTATATTCCTAAACCTAAAACAGTTATGAAATGGGTTCCCAAGGTTACTTGCTTGGTTGACCACATGGCTTTCAAAGCTTCAAGTCACTCAAGGTGGTACTTAGACAGTGGATGCTCAAGGCATATGACTGGTGATAAAGGTCTATTCACCGATCTTAAAGACATGGCTGATGGTTCAGTCACATTTGGTGATGGTAGCAACTGCAGGATTATTGGCCAAGGTACGGTTCAACTTTCTAATCTCCCTTTATTTGAGAATGTTTTATATGTTGAAGGGTTAAAACACAATCTGTTAAGCATATCTCAAATATGCAATAAAAACCATAGTATTAAATTTTCTAACCTAGGATGTGAAATCTTAAACAAAAATGGTTCAGTAATATTAACTGGTCACAGAATTTCTGAAAACTGGTATATTGTTAGCGAATCCAGCTCATCTAGTCAATCGTGTTACATGGTCCATACTGATGAGACTGAATGGCATAAACACCTTGGACATGTACACTACCGCAATCTATATAGATTAAGCAAAAGAGAACTGATAAGAGGTCTACCTAAATTACAGAAAGTAGACAAAGTATGTGACGAATGTCAGATTGGCAAATAAATTATGAGTGCTTACAAAAAGGTGAACTCCAATGCCACATCTAAACCTCTCAAACTTCTTCACATGGATCTTGTAGGACCAACCAGGACGGAGAGTCGAGGTGGCAAAAAATACATTTTGGTAATCGTGGATGATTTTACCAGATTCACTTGGGTAGCCTTCTTAAGGGATAAATCAGAAACCCTTGCCGAAGTAAAAAGGATTATCAAACGGATCCAAATTGAAAAAGGTTCTCAAGTCAGTAAGATCCGTAGTGATCATGGATATGAGTTCAAGAATAGCTGTTTTGAGAAATTCTGTTGCGATCAAGGAATATCACATGAATTCTCTACAACTAAAACACCACAACAAAATGGAATTGTTGAAAGAAAAGATAGAGTGCTTTAAGAAATGGCTAATGTAATGTTAAATAGTATGAAGCTCCCTAAAAATCTTTGGGCTGAAGCCATAAATACTGTATGTTATATAATCAACTGGAATTATACGAGAAAATTAAACCGTAAGACGGCTTATGAAATATGGTTTGATAAGAAGCCTACTGTCAAATACTTTCGAGTTTTTGACAACAAGTGCTATATTTTATGTGACCGTGAAAATTTGGGCAAGTTTGACACTAAAAGTGATGAAAGAATCTTTTTAGGGTATTCTTTAAACAGTCGTGCATATTGTGTACTGAATAAGAGAACTGGTGTTATTCAAGAGTCCATCAATGTGGTCATTGACAATCACTTAACACACCTGTCTCAAATTCAGATAATGATGAAGTTATTTTAATTGACAAACCTAATACTTCATCAAATAAAGTTAACTCTGAACTGAGGACTGTCAAAGATCATCCAACCACTTGAATTCTTGGAAACCCTCTCACTGGTGTGTGCACTCATAGACAACTAGAAGACATATGTAATTACGTGTGCTTTACATCCCAGATAGAACCGGCTAACATAAAAGAAACTCTTATTGACAAAAACTAGAGAGTTGCGATGCAAGAAGAGCTTAAACAATTTGTGAGAAATGATGTTTGGTATCTTGTTCCTAGACCTAAAGATAAACACATTATAGGAACTAAGTGGATTTTCAAAAAATAAGTCTGATGAACTTGGTAATATAATTCGAAACAAAGCTAGAGTGGTTGTAAAAGGGTACAATCAAATTGAAGGAATAGATTATGATAAAACCTTTGCCGCAGTAGCTCATCTTGAATCAATCAGACTATTTATATCCATTGCTTGCTTTAGAAAATTCAAAATTTATCAAATGGATGTAAAAAGTGCCTTATTAAATGGTGATCTACATGAAGATCGTGTATGTTGAACAACCAATGAGTTTTGAAGACCCTAAGAACACTGATCATGTCTACCACCTTAAAAAGGCTCTCTATGGATTGAAAGAAGCTCCGAGGGCATGGTATGAAAAATTGACTAAGTTTTTACTAAGTCATAATTTTCAAATAGGAAGTATTGATAAAACTTTGTTTGTTAAGAAACATAACGATCATATCTTAATTGTTCAGATCTATGTTGATGATATTATTTATGGATCTACCTATACTAACATGACTATTGAGTTTGCAGATTTAATGAAATCTAAGTTCGAAATGAGCATGGTTGGGGAATTGAATTATTTTCTAGGGTTGCAAGTAAAACAACAACCTGATGGTATTTTCATTTCTCAAACCAAATATGCTTTGAACTTAATTAAAAAGTTCAGATTTGCGAATAGAAAAAATTTTGATACTCCTATGAGTACAACCTTACAACTCTCAAAAGACTCTACGGGTAAAAATGTGGATCCTAAATTATATCACAGTATGATTGGTAGTTTACTTTATCTAACTGCAAGTAGACCTGATATTGGTTTTAGTTTTGGTATTTGCGCTTGATATTAATCTAAACCTAAAGAGTCCCATCTAACTGCTGTTAAGCGGATTATGCGATATGTCGCAAGTTCAGCTAGTTTGGGTCTTTGGTATCCATGTGATACTAGTGTTTAGTTGGCTAGGTACACTGATGCTGATTGGGCTGGTAATATCGATGATAGAAAATCAACTAGTGGTGGTTGTTCTATATTGGAAATTGTTTGGTTTCATAGTTTAGCAAAAAGCAAAGTTCTATATCGCTCTTTACTGTTGAAGCTGAATACATCGCAGCTGGAAACGCGTTTACTCAACTTGTTTGGATGAAAGGATGAAACTTATGTTAAGCAATTATGAAATTGCACAGGACTCAATGATTTTATATTGTGATAACTCCAGTGTAATAAATATTTCAAAAAATCCAATCCAGCATTCACGTACCAAGCACATTGACATTAGGTATCATTACATTTGTGAATTAGTGGAAGAAAAAATAATATCTTTAGAATACATTCCGACCGAGACTCAACTTGCTGACATTTTCATTAAACCGCTCGAAAAAAGCATGTTTAATAAATTGAAGTTTGATCTTGGTATGTGTAATCTAAATTGAATATTCGTGCATGGTTGTATCATAGTGTATATATGTTTAATAATTTATTTGTTTAAATTTCAAAATTATATGAAAAATGCATATTTTAACGGGTACACAACTAGTCGTGTAACGTGCTGGACCTTTTAAAATTTGGGAAAAATCTCTTCTTCTTCATTTCCTATTTCCTCTCCAACAAGCCAACGCCTGACAGGTCGTACCCACCTTCCTAGATCTTCCAGGTTAGTGCGTCATTTGAATTTTTCTTGTAGATTCTAGTAAATATTACTTCATTTTCACTCTTGGAGTAATTTATTTTGTCATTCATTGTGATTTTGGAGTTTTTATTTTGAAAATTCTGATCTAGTAAAACCCCACTTCACAACTTTTGAAGCTACTTGTTTCTTTGATTCTCTTATTGCAAATGGATGCTAGAGGGAAAAAGAAAACTTCCCATGGTCCATCTTCTTCTAGATCAACTCCTATCACTCGGCGCCATCTTCGGTCATTCGAAGATGATCCCTCATATGTGCGGGATTTACGAATGCACAATGTCATTGTTGAACGTTATGTTGATCTTAACCACATTGCTCCTTTTGGTATCTTTCCACTTCTCCAAACTGTAGGATGGGCTAACGTCTTACATTGGGGTGGGCCTGCATACCAATCTATTGTTCAATCCATGTTTGCATGTATTTCTGATTTTTTAGCTGAGAATTTAATATTTAAAATTGATGCTAGAAAAGGTCCATTTGATGTAGATCATCATCTGATATCTGGCCTTATGGATATACCTGTTAATGATGAGGGTATTCCTATTCATACTCTACTTAAGAAACTCACAAAATCAGAAAAACGCATGCTCACTGGAGCATTATGTAATATGAATGTGCAATGGACTCATAAAGGGAATGTGCTCCCCTCAAAGTACTTCTTACCCAGATACAAGGTTCTCCACAGAATCTTTATTTCAAATCTGTATCGCGTTCTGGTAACAAAATAGAACTGACTTCCTTTATGGTTCGGGTTTTGCATCCTATCATCTCTGGTACTAAAGTTTGTCTGTCTTCTTTAATATGTCATTCCATCATTCAGTTTCGTCTCCACCCAAGTCAAGTGATATTCCATTTACCTATCTTATGACTGTGTTAGCTAAACATATGCTAATTGTTATGCCCGTTGGAGAGGCTCTTATTCATCATCTTATTTTTAACAATTCAAATATAAATAAGATGAAATTGAGATTGGCTCCTGGCCAAATGGATGTTGGTGGTGGTGGAGCTGAAGCAGGGAATGTCAATGAGGCTGGTGATCTTCTTAATGATGTTAATATGGATGATATTTTTTATGAACTTGAATCAGACTCTACTAATGATCCTGACTATGAACCATTCAATTTTGATGCTCATGTTCGTGCACTTGAGGAGAAGGTAGAGAACATGAATGTTGCCCATGATTTATAATTTAAATATATGCGCAAGTATCTTAGGCATTTAAACAAGGGCCTTCATCAACTTGATCCTACCATACCTGCTCCTTCTTCAAGATCTGATTAAGTGTTTTTAATCTATGGTCTGTAATAACTTTTATACTTCTTTACTCACTTTCAGTTTGTAAGACTGATTTTGTTTGACTTTTGTTTAATCTGGTTATTGATATGTGCACTTTGAATTTGCTTATATTTTTCTCATGTCTTACCTAGTTATTTCATTTATTACTCTCCTGATTATTATTTCCATTTATTCTTCCTTTGTCATATTATGACAAAAAGGGGGAGAAGATTTTGGTATGATTGCTTATGGATATGGGATGAGTAATATGGAATGGTTATGGATTATGGGGTAGCTGCATAATTCATTCTTATGGATATATGTGTGCTACTCAGGGGGAGTAAGTAAAGAGGAGTTTTACTTACTACATGATGGTGTCTGCTAGTTGTTGACAACTGGTGCATGATTCATTATTGAGCCTGTTGTGCTTGTGCTTCTCTTAGGTGTGTTTTGTCACAAATTTGACAAAGGGGGAGATTGTAAGTGCTATGGTTTTCTGCTTCTTTAGTTGTCAAATTTTGTGAAATTTTGTGGTGCCAAAAACACAGTATGTGCCTTTTGTAGCATGTTGATTTATATATTTAAGACACTGCTTCACAATGCTTCAAGTACAATGATCTACTTCAAGAATTGCATAGTCAAGTACTTTATCCACATCAGTAAACTTCAATGTTCAGAGTTGTTAAAGAGCTACATCGAAAGACAAGCTCAGTTCAAGACTCAAGTACAGTTTAAAACTCAAGTACAACTCAAGATGAAGTACAATTCAAGAACGACAAATCCAAGCTTTAGAAGATCTCAAGTTCAAGCTACATCATGCAGAGATCTCAAGCTTCATAATCTTTAAAGGTCAACAATCATTTGAAGAAATGAAGTTTCAATGTTCATACTACATGTCCCAAGTATGAAAGACCTTAGACTGACCTTAGGGTAGGTCATTTTGAATACATAATTCAAATTAAATATTTTTATAGTTGTTTGGACTGCTTTAAGACTAGTCCTGAACTCTGTTTGACTAGTCCTAAAACTAGCTCGACCAGTCCAAGAAATTCCAAGACCAGTCCTAAGTTTGTTGCAAATTTTTGGAATTTTTTGTTTGTCCACACCAGTCCTGGACTCTATTCGACCGGTTGTGTGAACAGTACACTACTAGTCCTTCAACCAATCCTGGATCTATGACTCAAACTCCAGCGACCAAACCTGGTGCCTCACGACCAGTCGTAGGATGGTCACGACCAATCGTGGAGGTGTCACAACCGGTCGTGGACAGTCTTCAACCAGTTGTGGAATAGTTTCATCCGATCGCGCTCAAATATTCAAAAATCTGTTCGACCTACGACCAGTCATAGTGTCCACAGGACAAGCCATAGATGCAATTTCTGCAACTATAAATAGAGCACGAATTTCAGAGTTTCATATTAAATTTTCAAAAAAATTCAAGGCATCACTCTGAGATAAGTCTGTGTTCTTTTTAAGCTATGTTGTGCATATTTAATATTCTCTTTTATTAGCTTTTTTATATTTGATTTTGTTTCTATATTCCAATCTGATTTAAAAAGAGGAATTGTTGTATTCCTTCTTCTTAGAATCAAAATCAAATAGAGCTAACCCAACTCGGTTTAATTTAAAATCAATTAGAACTTAGAACCATTTCTTAAGTGAGTATTGAACATTGAACTTCTATATTCGAACTTCTACTCCGATTGGTTCTTCCGGGCTGCTACAAAAGGAGAAATCCAGGTATTTTACATTTGTATAAATCTTGTATGCTTTTGGTTTCTTTTGAGATTGAGCCAAAAAAATCTCATTGTGTTGGTTATCTGAGGAGAGCCAGAAAACTCAGAAGTGGGGTTTTTAAATTGTGTAAGCCCATTTGAAAGACACAATAGTGAAGGTTTTAGGTGAACCTGAGAAACTTATTTTCATAGTGAACGCCGATATCCCCTATGTGAGGATATTAGGAGTGGAGTAGCAAGTTGTGTGGCTGTTGTTTAACAGTTGGTGAACACATAGGCGAACCACTATAACTCTTTGTGTTTTATGGATGTGTTATTTATTTTTCCTCTCTTTTATCATTTAAAGTTTTGGATGTATGTGTGGATGTGAATGTTGTAATATTTACATTTCAAGCATTGTGGGGAATGTTGTAATAGTTTAGAATTTATTTCTTGCTATTTCCTTTGTTTCCTTTTTGTTTGATTTTTTTATATTCAAATTATTCTAGTAAGGTTGTCCTGCCATAAACCCTTGGTTTTTATGGTGCAAGGTTGTCCTTAGAACAACATTGGTATCAATATCTTTATTTGAGGTTACTTTACATTTCCATTCTATGATTTATTTAAAGTGTTATCATTCCTTTATTCATTTTAATGCCGCTGTTAAAGTTTTAATTTGGCATAGTCCTATTCAAACCCCCCCCCCCCCCCCTAGGACATATAGCTACACCTTTTCAAAGTGACAGTTTAGAAGTGAAATGTGGCAATGGTCCGCATTCGACTTTCAATCTAGGATGGTAATCTAGCCTGTGAGAGTTGGCCCCTTAATACATATAACTTTACTATTAAAATTGATTAGACCCTACCCTACTGAATTTGGTTATGGGTTTTAAATAATTAGATGTATGACTAGAAAGGACCCAACCTTAGCAAGATCTGGACCCATTAATCGGAGTTTAGGTACTATGGAACCCAACTTGCGGACAGCCTCAGGGAATATATGAATATGAAAGGTCCATGCCAATCATTAGGCACTCCATTAATGCATGTGACCTAACCTAAAACTTAAGCAGGTTGGCCAATTAATAAGTCAATGTATTTGATTTTTGGGTCAAAGCACTATTTGTACATGTGTGACACTACATGCATGTACGGTTTGGTCAATTTGGTGGTCAAAATTCAACAGCTAAAATTAAATGATTAGGGCATCCTAAGTAATGGGATTTTTTACAAAGGATGTGGGCCTGTGGCTCAGTAATCCGGCCATTAAGGGCCTGTTTAGATACGGACGTGGATTGCCTGTAAAGGTCACAACCTCGATGTCGGTAGGGAGTAAAAGTGATCATGACATATAGGATGTGAAATGCACAAGTCATATTATCGAAGTCATGTATCAAAGCTATGCATACAGCGTGATCATGTAGGGAGACCTTACCTCATATAAAGTCCCCTAAGTGTCTCAAGTTAAAGGGCATATGCTATGAACAACCGTCATCCACAACATGCATACAAATTATGTGTACGGGCATATAACTGGGCATGATGTCATTATATTAAGCATGTTATCAGTGTGTCCTATCAAGCCAAGTACACTAGCATGTTATTAGACATATCATGTGATAATCGACCTTAATTAGCACATCATATACATAGAGTGGGACCCGAACGACAGGCCCCACTAGGAAGTTAGTAGTCTATGCGGTGTGGTTCATGTTAGACTAACATTGGCTTCTCATGTAGCATGTACATAAAAAGACTAATAACCGGATATTAGGCATGGATAAAATACATATCCTAAGGTGGGGCCCACTGGGTGTGACCTGGGTGGACACCCACATGTGCAATATGTGTGCAACTAGGCTACCAATCTATTGGGCACATGGCCCACTGATAATATCCCAAAATAATCAGATTATCCATGGGCCAACGACATCACTATAATTACTTTAATAGGATGATCTGCGCTGTTTGAACATTTCTAACCTAAACCGATGGTTACTGATCGTTAGTTAGTCACTAGGATGTGATCCTATGCTTATGGCCCATCCGAGTTTTGAGATTTCATCATTTCAGGCAAAGTATATGCCTCAATGGATTTACTACAACCATAGTGTCAACATTACATACGTACACTAATTAGAAATATTAAACTTGATTTAATAATTAAATTCAAACCCCTGCAAAATATATTATGCATATTACCTTATGATTATAGAGGTTCTGAATCTAGGGTGCCAAACATAGCCAAAGGATTCCAAAAATCTAGGGATCCCAAGTTCAAGGGACTCCAAATCGAATGGATCCCAAATAAACAAGATTCTCAAATGTAAGGGATCCCAAAACAATCATATTTCCACCCCCACAATTCCCTATGGTGTGAATCACCTAAGATCTGGATTGGCTTGAACTTTGGGCTCATGGCCTAACATGTCCTGTAAAAAAGGTGAACAGCGTGGATGCACATAAACATCAAGGTGGGTCCCATGAGTGGGACTGCAATTGTTGTCCAATAGGGGCAGCCCTCCCTGCCCAACTGTTCCCCTCAATGTGGTCTGCCTAAAATTCGGATTGGCCTGATTTTTGGGCCCTTGGCCTAAAATCATAAGGATGAACGGAGCGGATGACACATAAACATCATGGTGGGCCCCATACTCCATGCCCTAGTGGACATCTGCCCATCTGGAAACTGGCTACATTGCTAACACATTACTAGCTCTTTTTTTTATTGTTGTATTTTTCTTGCTTATGTGGGGTCCATATGGATGATCCACTCCATCCATCGGATTGGCCAGCTTGAGTGGGGATTTAGAAGGTTTTAACAGTAGGAATTTAATCCTCTCATTAAGGCCCATTCGAGACTCGAATCTTCCTCATTTTTTGGCCCATGGCCTAAAATGATCTGAGGAAACATATGGACGACGTGGATATACAAAATACATCAAGGTGGGCCCCACGAGTGGGAACCTACAACCCCACATCTGCATGGGCAAAAGCTGACAGCGTGCAGGTGGTTCCTAGCCCATCGTGTTGGGATATGGAGTTTGAAAAACTATTTAAATAAAATAAATTTAAATTGAGAAAAAAGAGAAAACTTATCGGTTTATAAAAGTTGAGGCGTGACATGAGTCACTCGGCTTGAAATCGAATTTGTTTCCCTTGGACAGTGTCCCAAGTGTGACAGGTTTCTAGAGCAATCGACCTCCAGGATACAACAACTATGACTCGGTCCTAGCGGTGCACTCACTGTACACGGGTTCGAACCACTTTGTAGTCTTAACCCGAACTAGAAAACACTTAAACCGTACTTTTAATATAAAATAAATTTTTTCTTACTTTTTTAAAATAGATGAGAGAAAGTCTATTTATAGACTTTGTGAAGACACCCTTTCACAAAGGGTTGTGATTATTAGGTTTAAACCCAAGTGGTGCGACCCTTAGGCTTCAAAAGACACAACTTTTTAAAACAAAAATTGAAAGGATATAACCTTTCGGTGAAAAGACACATCCGTAGGGCACATGCGCACCTATGGCCTCAGCCATGGTCCATCCCAATGGATATTTTGAAACACTAAATTATTTTAAAATAATTTAAAATACAACAATCCCCCACATGTTTCAAAATTTTTGATATTTTGGGTTAAGATGGAAGAGTTATGCAATGGTGTCGGTGTCACCACAGACTTGAACCAACATTAGAGTAAACATAACAGGTCTACAGGAATTAGGTAATACCATAGTCTTGAACTTGATTCCTTTTGATGTAGATTGCAAGTACATGCCACTCATACAACTTTTCTGCTACAAGTGACTGCGGTTCGGTGCATTTCGGCCATACACCATTACCTAGATTTCATGAGTACTCTAGAGAATTTGCCTAGATTCTCATAGGAAGCGACCTCCTCCTCCACACCCATATAGGTGAATTTCATCAAGTGTACGCAGCAATTGGGTACACCACCAAATATATGGCTATGAATTCATTAAGAGTTCAAAAACTCATCCTTCTTCATTACTACTCGCACTGTACACCATAGAAGGGGCTCATTTATATCAGTGCAATCGTCTAATTCATGTCTTGTTATTTACCCATTGAACCTATCTAATAGGATCTCTACTCGTATAGATTAGGTTGCCAACACTGGTAGCTCATATATTAGGCTCAGCCACATTCCCTTCGATGTATCATTGACTAATCTTTTAGATAGTCATTCGGTCCGAGGATTTATGACCCATAGGCCTTTTACCTCCACCTGTTATTTATCCGTCAGGCTTTTGCCCATTACGAAAAATTAACCATTGTTACCTTCCATAAGAGTTAGGCTCTATCTTACTCCCAATATGGTTGATCATCCTTTCAGACTAACTATGGATCATCACCTTAATCAGTTATTGCCTAACCAACTAGCTACACAAAAACAAGCCTCTGCTTAGGCAGAATCCTCATTTTGCTCCTCAATCAAGTCTTTGGTAGTCAGTTGCAACCTCTTTGGCTATTCATATCTCAAGCTAAAGCATACTAAACTCATTTCAAACCTCTCAGAGTCAACAATTACGACTTCATCAAGTAACAGATATTGAGCATCACTTTTATTATGATAGCTGTCGTATCACCGGCTCTGAATATAACCAACTTTTTTAGTCTTGAATGTACTCTTACCATTCAACCAACTTCACTAGCCCAACAGTCAACCAACTGGTTGCAAAGTCAATCGACCTTATTGTATCTGCAATACAAAGAAGGCTGGAGTAATATATCATGCATAGACATATGACAACTAAAATAGAGTGTAACTTTCATATAATCATATCACAACATTATCATGTTATCATATGTTCCTTAACACATGAAAGGTTGGCCAATTTATCAGTTAGTGATTAGAATTCAATACAATCAATGGATATTTAGCAACTGAATATGGAGGAAAAATGTCCAAGTTCATTATCATGTATCTTGATCGATGGATTGAACAATGAGCTCCATATGTGCATAAGTTTGGCCATTAGATACATTTGTTGATGGTAAAACAACACTGTTCATTACATAAACTTATAGTCTCATATGAATACCAATCTCAAATATCCAAATTTAGCCTCCAATGAGAATAAAATATAGCTTAAAAATATCATTGATCCAACAATCATCTTATGAATTCAGACCGTTACCAATATTCTTTCTACCATTCATTTGATGGCTACCAATTTGATCATTAAAACATGCAATATGTTTAATTACAGACACCTTGTCTCAAAGACCTACACATCAACATAAAATATATGCATATTGATCCATAACATTCAACATATAGTTTTCTTAGTGCAAATCTTCAATTTTATATCAACCCATTTATAAAATACATATTGACTAAACTTGGATTCCATGCGTTAAGTGGTTTATGCATCCGAGTGCACCCCCACAATTTCAGATTTAGCCTTGATAGATATATCTATGGCCCACTTGATAATCTATTAAGAAAAATCTTTCATAGGAACCATCATATGAATTGACTAACACGTGTCTTACACTACGCCAAAACAGCGAAAAAAGGACGGTCCAAAACCGTCTCAAATGATCAAAAAGGACAATCATGGACCGTTGCATAGGCCATCAAATTTTGACGTGTCCTATTACTTAAAGGATGGTTGAAAACCGTCATTCTTATTGACGAAAAAAAGACGGTGATGGACCGTCCTAAAAAAGGACGGTCATAGACCGTCCTTAAAATGGACTGTTATAGACCGTCTCTTATGAGCCCAACAAGGACGGCCATGGACCGTCCTTTAAAAGGACTGTCATAGACCGTCCTTCAAAAGGACTATCAGGAACCATCCCATATGAGCCTTCAAACGACGGTCATAGACCGTCCTTTAAACGGACGGTCATGGACCGTCCTTAAAAAGGACTGTCATGGACCGTCTCGTATGAGCCATCAAAGGACGGTTATAGACCATCCTTTAAAAGGACGATCATGGACCGTCCTTTTAAAGGACTGCTATGAGCCGTCTCTTATCACCCTTAAAGGATATTTCAAATTTGACCTGTATCTTCTTCCTGATATACACCTGTTATACAATATATTTCATCACATTCACATCCTGATATACACCTGTTATATAATATATTTCATCACATTCACATCACATCCTGATATACACCTGTTATACAATATATTTCATCACATTCACATCCATCTAAACCCAAACTCACACAATCTTCCTGATATACACCTGTTAAACAATATATTTCATCACATTCACATCCATCTAAACCCAAACTCACACAATCTTCCTGATATACACCGGCTAAACAATATATTTCATCACATTCATATCCATCTAAACCCAAACTACGTAAATCCATCCAAACACAATCTTCCTGATATACACCTGCTATACACCTGTTATACAATATATTTCATCACATTCACATTCACATCCATCTAAACCCAAACTACGTAAATCCATCCAAACACAATCTTATCCACATTACATTCATACATGCATAATACATATAAGTTTAACTTCATAAGTAAAAAAACAATCTTATCCACATTTCATCACATTCACATCCATCTAAACCTGAACTACATAAATCCATCCAAACATAAACTACATCCATCCAAATACAAACAATCTTATTCACATTACATTCATCCACACATAATACATATAAACAAGTTTAGGTTTAGGTTAGGTTATAAGCTATAGGTTTAGGGAATTGAGAATAGGTTAAGGTAGGTTTAGGAAATTGGGTTCGGGTTCGGGATCGGGTTTAGGTTTGGGTTTTCAAGTTTACGTTTAGATTTAGGTTAGGGAGTTGAGATTAGGATTAGGTGTAGGTGTAGGTTTAGGGATTTGAGAATAGGTTAAGGTTTAGGTTTAAGAATCTGTGTTCGGGTTCGGGATTGGGTTTAGGTTTGGGTTTTCAAGTTTAGGTTTAGGTTTAGGTTTAGGTTAGGGAGTTTAGATTAGGATTAGGTTTAGGTTTAGGATTTGAGAATAGGTTAAGGTTTAGGTTTAGGAAATTGGGTTCGGGTTCTGGATCGGGTTTAGGTTTGTGTTTTCAAGTTTAGGCTTAGGTTTAGGTTAGGGAGTTTAGATTAGGATTAGGCGAAGGTGTAGGTTTAGGAATTTGAGAATAGGTTAAGGTTTAGGTTTAGGTTAAGGTTTAGGTTATAAGCCTATAGGTTTAGGAAATCGGGTTCTGTGTTTGGGATCGAGTTTAGGTTTGAGTTTAGGTTAGGGAGTTGAGATTAGGGTTAGGTGTAGGTGTAGGTTTAGGGATTTGAGAATATATTTAGGTTATAGGTTATAGGTTCAGGTTTAGGTTAAGGTTAAGAGTTTAGGTTTAGGTTATAAGCTATAGGTTTAGGGAATTGAGAATAGGTTAAGGTTTAGGTTTAGGAAATCGGGTTCGGGATTGGGTTTAGGTTTGGGTTTTCAAGTTTAGGTTTAGGTTTAGGTTAGGGAGTTTAGAATAGGATTAGGTGTAGGTTAAGGTTTAGGTTTATGAAATCGGGTTCGGGTTCGGGATCGAGTTTCGGTTTAGGTTTTCAAGTTTAGGTTTAGGTTTATGTTAGGAAGTTGAGATTAGGATTAGGTGTAGGTTTAGGTTTAGGGATTTGAAAACAACTTAAGGTTAAGGTTTAAGAATTTGGGTTTGGGTTCGGGATTGGGTTTAGGTTTGGGTTTTCAAGTTTAGGTTTAGGTTTAGGTTAGGGACTTTAGATTAGGATTAGGTGTAGGTTAAGGTTTAGGTTTAGGAAATCGGGTTCGGGTTCGGGATCGGGTTTCGGTTTGGGTTTTCAAGTTTAGGTTTAGGTTTAGGTTAGGGAGTTGAGATTAGGATTAGGTGTAGGTTTAGGTTTAGGGATTTGAAAACAAAGTTAAGGTTAAGGTTTAAGAATTCGGGTTGTGTTCGGGATTGGGTTTAGGTTTCGGTTTTCAAGTTTAGGTTTAGGTTTAGGTTAGGGAGTTTAGATTAGGATTAGGTGTAGGTTAAGGTTTAGGGATTTGGGAATAGGTTAAGGTTTAGGTTTAGGAAATCGGGTTCGGGTTCAGTTTAGGTTTGGGTTTTCAAGTTTAGGTTTAGGTTTAGGTTAGGGAGTTTAGATTAGGATTAGTTGTAGGTGTTGGTTTAGGAATTTGAGAATAGGTTAAGGTTTAGGTTTAGGTTTAGGTGTTTAGGTTATAAGCTATAGGTTTAGGGAATTGAGAATAGGTTAAGGTTTTTAGAAATCGGGTTCGGGTTCGGGATCAAGTTTAGGTTTGGGTTTTCAAGTTTAGGTTTAGGTTTAGGTTAGGGAGTTGAGATTACGATGAGGTGTAGGTGTAGGTTTAGGGATTTGAGAATGGTTAAGGTTTAGGTTTAAGAATTTGGGTTCGGGATTGGGTTTAGGTTTGGGTTTTTAAGTTTAGGTTTAGGTTTAGGTTAGGGAGTTTAGATTAGGATTAAGTGTAGGTATAGGTTTAGGAATTTGAGAATAGGTTAAGGTTTAGGTTTAGGAAATCGGGTTCGGGTTCGGGATCTCGGTTTCGGCTTGGGTTTTCAAGTTTAAGTTTAGGTTTAGGTTAGGGAGTTGAGATTAGGATTAGGTGTAGGTTTAGGTTTAGGGATTTGAAAACAGGTTAAGGTTTAAGAATTCGGGTTCGGGTTTGGGATTGGGTTTGGGTTTGGGTTTTCAAGTTTAGGTTTAGGTTTAGGTTAGGAGTTTAGATTAGGATTAGGTGTAGGTTAAGGTTTAGGATTTGGGAATAGGTTAAGGTTTAGGTTTAGGAAATAGGGTCTGTGTTCGGGTTCGGGTTTAGGTTTGGGTTTTCAAGTTTAGGTTTAGGTTTAGGTTAGGGAGTTTAGATTAGGATTAGTTGTAGGTGTAGGTTTAAGAATTTGAGAATAGGTTAAGGTTTAGGTTTAAGTTTAGGTTTAGGTTAAGGTTTAGGTTATAAGTTATAGGTTTAGGGAATTGTGAATAGGTTAAGGTTTTTAGGAAATCGGGTTCGGGTTCGGGATCGGGTATAGGTTTGGGTTTTCAAGTTTAGGTTTAGGTTTAGGTTAGGAGTTGAGATTAGGATTAGGTGTAGGTGTAGGTTTAGGGATTTGAGAATATATTTAGGTTATAGGTTATAGGTTGAGTTTAGGTTTAGGTTTAGGTTATAAGCTATAGGTTTAGGGAATTGAGAATAGGTTAAGGTTTAGGTTTAGGAAATCGGGTTCGGGTTCGGGATCGGTTTAGGTTCGGGTTTTCAAGTTTAGGTTTAAGTTTAGGTTAGGAAGTTGAGATTAGTATTAGGTGTAGGTGTAGGTTTAGGGATTTCAAAATAGGTTAAGGTTTAGGTTTAAGAATTCTGGTTGAGTTCGGGATTGGGTTTAGGTTTGGGTTTTCAAGTTTAGGTTTAGGTTTAGGTTAGGGAGTTTAGATTAGGATTAGGTGTAGGTTTAGGTTTAGGATTTGAGAATAGGTTAAGGTTGTGTTTAGGAAATCGAGTTCGAGTTCGGGTTCGTGATAGGGTTTTAGGGTTGTGTTTTTAAGTTTAGGTTTAGGTTTAGGTTAGGGAGTTGAGATTAGGATTAGTGTGTAGGTTTAGGTTTAGAGATTTGAGAATACATTTAAGTTTTAGGTCATAGGTTTTGGTTTAGGTTAAGGTTATAAGTTTAGGTTAAGGTTAAGGTTTAGGTTTAGGTTTAGGTTATAAGCTATAGGTTTAGGTTATAAGCTATAGGTTTAGGGAATTGAGAATAGGTTAAGGTTTTGGTTTAGGGAATCGGGTTCGTGTTCGGGATCGGGTTTAGGTTTGGGTTTTCAAGTTTAGGTTTAGGTTTAGGAAATCGGGTTCCATTTGGGTTTTCAAGTTTAGGTTTAGGTTTAGGTTAGGGAGTTTTGATTAGGATTAGGTGTAGGTTTAGGTTTAGGGATTTGAGAATAGGTTTAGGTTTAGGAAATCGGGTTCGGATTCAGGATCGGGTTTAGGTTAGGGAGTTGAATTAGGATGGTGTAGGTGTAAGTTTAAGAATTTGAGAATAGGTTATGATTTAGGTTTAGGTTTAGGTTAAGATTTAGGTTATAAGATATAGGTTTAGAGAATTGAGAATAGGTTAAGGTTTAGGTTTAGGAAATCGGGTTTGGGTTCTGGATCGGCTTTAGGATCGGGTTTTCAAGTAGAAAGTTTAGGTTTAGGTTAGGAGTTGAGATTAGGATTAGGTGTAGGTGTAGGTTTAGGGATTTGAGAATATATTTAGGTTATAGGTTATAGGTTCAAAGTTTAGGTTTAGCTTAAGGTTAAGGTTTAGGTTTAGGTTATAAGCTATAGGTTTAGGGAATTGAGAATAGCTTAAGGTTTAGGTTTAGAAATCGGGTTCGGGTTCGGGATTGGGTTTAGGTTTGGGTTTTCAAGTTTAGGTTTAGGTTTAGGTTAGGGAGTTGAGATTAAGATTAGGTGTAGGTGTAGGTTTAGAGATTTAAGAACAGGTTAAGGTTTAGGTTTAAGAATTCGGGTTCGGGTTCGGGTTCGGGATTGGGTTTAGGTTTGGGTTTTCAAGTTTAGGTTTAGGTTTAGGTTTAGGTTAGGGAGTTTAGATTAGGATTAGGTGTAGGTTTAAGTTTAGGATTTGAGAATAGGTTAAGGTTTAGGTTTAGGAAATCGGGTTCGGGTTTAGGTTTGAGTTTTCAAGTTTAGGTTTAGGTTTAGGTTAGGGAGTTTAGATTAGTGTAGGTTAGGTTTAGGTTTAGGTTTAGGTTATGGTTTAGGTTATAAGCTATAGGTTTAGGGAATTGAGAATAGGTTAAGGTTTAGGTTTAGGAAATCGGGTTCGGGTTAAGGATCGGGTTTAGGTTTGGGTTTTCAAGTTTAGGTTTAGGTTTAGGTTAGGAGTTTAGATTAGGATTAGGTGTAGGTTTAAGTTTAGGGATTTGAGAATAGGTTAAGGTTTAGGTTTAGGAAATCGGGTTCGGGTTTAGGTTTGAGTTTTCAAGTTTAGGTTTAGGTTTAGGTTAGGGAGTTTAGATTAGTGTAGGTTAGGTTTAGGTTTAGGTTTAGGTTATGGTTTAAGTTATAAGCTATAGGTTTAGGGAATTGAGAATAGGTAAAGGTTTAGGTTTAGGAAATCGGGTTCGGGTTAAGGATCGGGTTTAGGTTTGGGTTTTCAAGTTTAGGTTTAGGTTTAGGTTAGGAGTTTAGATTAGGATTAGGTGTAAGTTTAGGTTTAGGGATTTGAGAATACCTTTAGGTTTTAGGTTTAAGTTTAGGTTTTAGGTTATTGGTTAAGGTTTAGGTTTTAGCTTAGGTTAGGTTATAGGTTATAAGTTTAGGTTATAGGTTATAGGTTAAGGTTTAGGTTTAAGGATTTGAGAATAGTTTTAGGTTATAAGTAAGGTTTAGGTTTAGGTATAGGCTCAAGTTACGGTGTTATATGTTTAGGTTAAGGTTTAGGAATTCGGATTCGGGTTCGGGTTTGGATTCGACTTTAGGTTATAGGTTTTTGGATTTGACAATAGTTTTAGGTTATAAATAGGTTTAGGTTGGGTTATAGGTTAAGGTTTACAAGATTTGAGTTAAGGTTATAGGTTTAGGTTTAGGTTTTAGGTTTAGGTTAAGGTCTAGGGATTTGAGTTTAGGTTATAGGTTTAGGATTAGGTTATAGGCTTAGGTTTAGGTTTAAGTTATAGGCTTAGATTATAGGTTATAGGTTATATGTTTAGGTTAAGGTTTAGGAATTTAGGTTTGAGTTCGTGTTTGGATTCGGGTTTAGCCAGTTATAGGTTTTGGGATTTGAGAATAGTTTTAGGTTATGAGTATAGGTTTAGGTTGGGTTATAGGTTAAGGCTTAGGGATTTGAGTTAAGCTTATAGGTTTAGGTTTAGAGAATTGAGTTTAGGTTATAGGTTTAAGGAAAGGTTAGGTTAAGGTTATAGGTTTTGGGATTTGGGAATAGTTTTAGGTTATAAGTATAGGTTTAGGTTAGGTTATAGGTTAAGGTTTAAGGATTTGAGAATAATTTTAGGTTATAAGTAAGGTTATCGGTTTGGGTATAGGCTTAAGTTATAAGTTATAGGTTATATGTTTAGGTTAAGGTTTAGGAATTCGGGTTCGGGTTCGGGTTTGGGTTAAGGTTATAGGTTTTGATTTTGGTTTAGGTTATAGGTCATAGGTTAAGGTTAAGGTTTAGGTTTAAGTTAAGGTTTAGGTTTAGGTTATAGGTTTTGGGATTTGAGAATGGTTTCGGGTTTAGGATATAGGTTTTGGTTTTGGCTTAGGTTATAGGTTATAGGTTTAGGTTAAGGTTTAGGTTTAGGTTATAGGTTTTGGGATTTGAGAATAGGTTATGGTTAAGGTCATAAGTTTAGGTTTAGGAAATCGGGATCGGGTTCGGGTTGTGTTCGGGTTTAGTTTTTGGTTTTCAAGTTTTGGTTTAGGTTTTGGTTTAGGTTATAGGTCATAGGTTAAGGTTTAGGTTTAGGTTATAGGTTTTGGGATTTGAGAATGGGTTCGGGTTTAGGTTATATGTTTTGGTTTTGGTTTAGGTTATAGGTTTAGGTAAAGGTTTAGGTTTAGGTTTAGGTTATAGGTTTTGGGATTTGAGAATAGGTTAAGGTTAAGGTCATAAGTTTAGGTTTAGGAAATCGGGATTGGGTTCGGGTTAGGGTTTAGTTTTTGGTTTTCAAGTTTTGGTTTAGGTTTAGGTTAGGGAGTTGTGATTAGGATTAAGTTTAGGTTTAGGTTTTATGTTTAGGTAAGGGTTATAGGTTTAAGTTTAGGTTTAGGTTAGGTTATAAGTTAAGGTTTAGGGAATTGAGTTTAGGTTATAGGTTTAGGTTAAGGTTAAGGTTATAGGTTTTGGGATTTGAGAATAGGTTTAGGTTAAGGTTATAAGTTTAAGTTTAGGTTTAGGTTAAGGTTTAGGGATTTGAGTTTAGGTTTAAGTTATAGGTTTAGCTTTAGCTTTAGGTTTTAGGTTTAGGTATAAGCTTAGGTTATAGGTTATAGGTTATATGTTTAGGTTAAGGTTTAGGAATTCGGGTTCGAGTTTGGATTCGGGTTTAGGTTATAGGCTCTGGGATTTGAGAATAGTTTTAAGTTATAAGTATAGGTTTAGGTTTGGATTCAGGTTAAGGAGTAGATTAGGATTAAGTGTAGGTTTAGGTTTAGGGATTTTCTAGTATTATCTACTATTGAACCTAGTATTATCTACTACATACTAGTAACATACAACCAATATGGGGCACCATACCATAAGCTACAAGAATATCATGTCCCCCTAAATAAGGTATCCTCCATTAATAATAATAATAATATATATATATATATATATATATATATTATAAGTTTTTTGTTTGCATTTACATTCTCAAATACATTCATCATCCATCCAAGAAAATTGAAACAAGTATTGTCAATCTATGACTAACAATTGAAAACGAAAATCATACATCTTATCTTACCGACCGACTTATGTTTCTTTTCACCTTTGTAACTCTCATATTTGTTGCAGCTGCTAGTTCACCATCAGTAGTCTCCCTAACCAAATCATGGCAAGTCCCTCCATTTGAAGTGGTGGTTACAAGAAGTAAGACTGATTAGTCTTTCCATGTTTTGAAAAAAATCAAATTCTTTATTTTTGGCTACAAGTCTACTTATAATTATCATTGGCTCTTAATCTATTTACAATGAAAATCTATTTTTGGCTGCAAGTCTATTTACATGTACCACCAGAGAAGTACATGTAGCACAGCATAATCAACTCCAGTAGAAAATGCACATATAAGTTGCAGAAGCTATTTTAGTGCAAGCCCATTTTAAAAAACAAAAAGTGCAAACCCATTCAATTCATCCATAAACAGAGACGAGATTTTGAAGACTCACATTTTTCAAGCATCGCATCATTACAATGTGAACCGCTTTCAAGCCAAGCCTTCACATACTCAAGCATTGTCCAGAACTCCACCTATCACATTTACTATTCTGCATCCATATAATGTAAACTGCTATCCAGCCAGCCTCACATAATCGAGCATTGGCCGAAAATGATTGAAAAGACTTTGATTGAAAATGATTTCCATGGAAGCATACTGTCAAGTTTTGGAAATTAGGGATTTATGGAATCACTAATCATTTCTCAAAATAAACCCAAGTTTTCAAGTCCTCTAAGACAAGGGAAGAATTTTAAACCAACATAGGTGAGAGAGAGAGAGAGAGAGAGTGTGTGTGTGTATGTGTGTGTGTGTGTGTGAGAGAGAGAGAGAGAGAGAGAGAGAGAGTGTGTGTGTGTGTATGTGTGTGTGTGTGTGAGAGAGAGAGAGAGAGAGAGAGAGAGAGAGAGAGTCCACCTAAAGTAATACCTTCAATATTGCATACTATTCCAACAGCTCCAACTTATCGAAGATTTTGCTTAGGCATAAGTAGGACTTCTAGAAAAGATACGGATTTTGAAAATGACTACATGAACAGAGAAAATGAGAGAGACGAAGATGGTCAGGTTCAGTATCTGTAGCTAGTGTGGCATTCAGCTCCATTCCAATCCCCCGCATTAACCCACACATTCAAGCAACGAATCAAACAGAGGATGATATTTTACAATAGAAACAAGCAATGCATGCAATAGTGGATTTTATGGTGTTTTTCCCCTAAGTTCAGTGGATTTTCTAGGATTTTATCCCATCATTTCACCTCGGTGTGCATTGAAGTCATGCTCATATTTGTAATGAGAATTCCTTTGAATTTAAATGGATTAAAAGCAGACATTGATGTTATTAGATTCTGCCTTGATAAACCAGCTGTTGAACATGATGGTCAAGCGAAAGAGAAGATCACACCAAAGTGGAAGAACATGCCCATCGGTGGACTGTGCCACAAATCTCCTTTGACAACCCTAACTTCCCAATTTGTTGCCTTCAAATATATGGTTGAAAAGAGTAATGTGACACTTTACATTCAACATAAAATTGCTCAAGATGGGTGGAAAGGATCTTCATACCTGGAAAATTTTTGGGGTGTGCTCCATCCATAATGTGTCCCAACAGACTTTTGATCATTGAACTCTGGGCCCCACTTTACAAGCGAGAAAACTCAAGTATATTGTGCATGTAGCCAACCCCAATTAGTTAGGAAAATGCTTAGATGATGATGATGAAGATGTATGTTTTGATTATTTAGTTGAAATGAATTGGGCTATAATCAGAAATGAAGATCTAGGAACCTATACCAAAAGAAATGAATTGGTAATGAATAGGGACTGATAAGTCATGCAACAATGTGAAAGCTCATGTAACTTTAACTCTGCATTTTATTCTTGGTTGTCACTGTCATAACACCACACCAAAATCGTCATTTAGGAACGGTTTAAAACCGTTCCCAAATGCTTCAGGAACGGTTTACTACCGTTTCCAAATGAGGCGTCGCAGAAAATCAGGAACGGTTCAGAACCGTTTTGGGTACCCTTTTAGGAACGGTTTTAAACCGTTCTGGTGCCAACGGTCACATTGTAGGCACAAATTTAGAAACGGTATTGAATGGTTATTAATGTTCCCAACCGTCAGATTTTTGGACAGAAATTTAATAACAAATTTAAACCCCTTTGCTCATTGTATGAGAGAGAGTGGGGTATGTAATCTACTTGTATTATATGCCAGATAATTACATAAATAGAAGAAAATGACAATAGAATGATTCGCACACAATCTTTAACACAAGTGTGGTAGCAACTAATAACCATCTCTCAGCCTAACCAATCAATATAAAATCCACAAACCACGTCCATCCAACCGTCCACCGATCTACTTCAACATCCCGTCCCTCCATCAATATACCCCACCCAAGATAAGTACAAAATACAACATACAAGTTCTCCCATGCCCAATTTTTTAATTCCATTTGTCCTTCTCTCGCTCCTGGAATCTTCTCAGTACCCCTTCAAGGGAAACATCAAATGCATCCTTCATATCGGCCAACCCCTCTTTGGGGGTGGTGTACACAAACTTCGGTATATACTTGACTATCTTATCTTTCATCCTCTTCACTCTTTCCTCTCCCAACCCTTCCAAAACGGCTCGAATTGAGGTTCCGTTGTTCACACCCTTCTATCAATAAAAACCGAGTACGATTAGGGTCTTCCTAAGTAAATGCCACTTGTCACAGTGGTAGGCCGTACGCCTCCATAAGAAAATCGAGATCGTACCAGCGATCATACAGTCGAAGATGGACCGTCTCGTGAAGCTATCACCTTGCGGCTGTACCTATAAACGTGTTGAAGGAAGCTAAACATGTCAAAAGCACATATGGACATATATCTAACCATAGGGAAATTAGATTTGTGTGCTTTACCTAGAAAGTCGCCTCTCTCGATAACTCTAGGCTCTTCAACTCTGGCATCACTCCTTCCATCAACAAAGAGATAGACATGACTTTATTTTTAGAAGCTATTTAAAAGAAACTGAAAGGAAGAGATGGAAGAAGAGAAGTATACCTTCACCTTGCTGTGATCTTGTAAGAGCTTCTATGATACAAAGGAGCTATCAGATTTCAGTGGCATTACAGACATAACTGGGAGTAAAGGGCCCCACCTTGTGTTTCCATCTGAGACGTTAGAAAGAAGGTGGTTGGAACTGCAGGAGAAACAGCAGCTGCAGCTTGTGTTTGATGATAACTGAGAAACATAAAAATAATTAGAAAATGTCAATACATAAAAATGATAATAATGATCTCAAATTAGGATGAGTGCACTGCGTATTGATCATGCAGTTTTTTATTTTGCCAGGAAAGTAATAAATTTTATTGAGGAATAATAAAGTACAACATGAGTGTCTAAACTTTGTATCAAAACTCTGGAAAAAAAAAATTTCCTTCTATATATCAAAACTATCTGGAAAAAAAACAGAATCATGAATTGAAGCAAATCACGACCTGCAATTCCACAAGATAAAAATCTTCACAGGCATTCCATCAAACACATGTCGACCCGCAACCTGGCACTGTGGTATCATCCAAAGACACCGCCGGAGTTTAAAAATTTTCTCCATAAGAAATAGAAGCCTCAAGTAACCCAAATATGCGCCGATCGCACAAACCACCATCTCTAAGAATCGCCATATTGTTTCACGCCGCAAATGCTTCTAAAATAATAAGTTCCTTGTCAACCTAGAGCGCATTGTATCAATAGCATACCTGCCAAAATCACCCATTTCATAGCACATGGTTAAGAGATTCAATCCATTCATATGAGATCACCTAAGAGAAATGTCAATGAAAAATAAACTAATTAGGATAGCATCAGTTCATGAATCAAAGGTACGGGTCGAATCAAAGGTATGGGCCTTACTCATGCCTTGTGGTAAAGCACTCGCAGTCTTCCTCCTTCCAGGACTACCTGCGGTCTTCTTCACCTTGGTAGCGTGCCCACCGATAGCAATCGGCTCCGTCAGCTGCTTCCCATCTCGAGGTGGATAGAATACAATAGGCAAATACTCGTCCGTGTCGCATGCAAACTTGGAGTTCTTGAAATGCTCTTTCAGCGCTTCCAAACCCTAAATACATCGAAAAACCCTCAGAAAAAACCCTTAAACAAATAGAGAGAGAGAGAGATACCTGCAACCGAGCGTAGGTGACTTGGCAAATCTTCCTGGAGTTGAAGACCTCCCACACCTGCAAGTGGAAAGATTTGTAGAGTCTCCATGCTGCCTTGGGAGATGTTAAATTCACGAACCCATACCCCACATTGCACTTGTTCCTATAACAGACATGTAGTTTTTCCTCAAACCCCATACAACCATGTATTTCAAAATCCATGTAATTTTCTCCTTTCTTTGAATTTTACTTACGTGAATCGATGGGCAGATACACGAAGTCGTAGGCAGAGAAAGGCTCGTCTTCTTCCTCCCCTCAAAGAATCGCTTGTTGCGGTGAATGCAAGTGGTTGTCCAAACATGTTCAACGGTAGCCCGACAAAGACAACCAACAAAAAAAAAACCAATATCATATTCCCAAACAGTTCAAAAATCAATGAGATTAATTTTCTTACAATTCTTTAATAGAACTCAACGAATCGATGTTGTCGTTTCAATGGCGTCTCTCTCAATTCTTTAATAGGCCCTCTTGGAGAGGATAATAAACAATGATGAGAGGAAGAAAACACCCAACAAAGAAAACCCACAGAAAAGAAGATGAAATTGTTGAAAAGAAAGAAAATCCAGATGAACTTGCAGAGATGGAAAGTAATTCAATGCGAGAGATTGATACAATGATGCATGGGAATAAGGAGAAGAAGAAAAACCATGGTCTAATAACAGCGCCCCACCACTGCACAAAAAGAAAACCCGTAAAAGAGCATCCAACATATGCCACAAAGAAACAAAAGCAAACAACGAGTTAAAAAGACACCCAACTGTTTCTATTTTCTCCTCTTATACTCCTCTTCCCTACCGCAAGCTTCATTCCCAAACAAAGGCGTTTTGGTAAGAGAAAGTCACCTTGAGTTATTCTCTATAAAGCGCAATTTCACTCATTGTCCCAACAAACCACGAAAGTCCTATCAAACCGGTAACATTAATAAGAGCAATCTAGATGTTCCACATTGATAGAGTACTACCCATTCAAAAACTATAACATTGTTTTCTTCAAGAGAATTATTGAGACCTTATGTGTAGAGGGTGTAGACAATAGAAGTAACTTGGTAATTTCAGGGTGATCAACAAATTTCCATCAATTAACCGTAATAAAAACTCACAACTTACGAACTTGAGGTAAGTTGACACGAACATTTTAAATAAACTATACTCAATTTACAGGAACCATGTCACTTATGTCTAAAGGTTTGACATTAGAGATTTCAGGAACTTCATTAAGAATGTGTTGCTATATGCACCTGCGAAGTATACTATAAAGTCCGGGCCTTGCTTTCATCCAGCAAGAAACTGCTTTGACCAGATGAAGTAGGGTGAAGAGTTGTTCTCTCTGTATGGATATATACAAACAAAATAGATAAGGAATTTCATTAGTTTCAAGTTGGACTTGAAATGAATGTTGGAATTTGAGGGTTAATCCTCAATACAAATACTAGGAAGCATTATTCAATCCCATCCTGCAAAAAAAAAAAAAACAAACAAACAAACAAACAAACCAGAAGATTCATGAAAATACAGAATTTAAATTAGTAGACATAGTAAAAATTGAAGTTAACAAAATAGAATAAAGTGGCAGAGAAAATCATCGGAGCTCAAAATTATCGGATCAGAAGGATTATAGCGTGTTGAAACCCCAAAGATATAGTAAAGGGGAGCTAAAAATTATTAGATCTGTTAAGGATTATAGCCAAGTTGAAACCCCAGCATATAGTAAAGGAGAGATCCATTATTGCTGCAAGGCCTGGAAAAAGGAAAAGAAAAATGAATAAAAAAGACCACATGATAAAGCAATAGGTGATGTCAACTATAAGCAAAGCCAATTTTGCATTTTTCAGACTTCGTAATCAACTTGCTTGTGGCAAGAGTTTCCAAACAAAATGCATACACATCTATTTTTAAGTGCAAACAGAGTTCTACGAAGAGAGTAGAAAATAGACCAAAATTATTCTAAGAATTAGACAACTAAAAGGGAATTTTTGAATAATTTGGTCGTCCCAAAGAATCCAAATGGAATGCTAGCAATAAAATATAAGCTAGAAGTCCCGTCTGGGCTTGCTAGCTCAAACAAAAGATGCTACAGAAGGTGGTGAAAAGCATACGATGTCATTCAAATGGGCAACACATTAATCCACGTGGACCTGCCTTAAAATGTACCAATCTAAAATGGTTGCCTAAGTCAACAAATGGGAGCAATTCAAGATCAACCTATCAGTTAGAAAAGTGGCACTTTATATGCTTCATAAACTCTCGAAGCTACCAGTAGTACTATCAAAGAGAGCCAAAGTAATATGACACAAAGTCATACGAGTATATCACCAGCACAAGAAACAACAATCTTGCCATGCACTATGTGAAAGCAGTAAAGTTCTGTGAGCCAAGAAGAATCCCGCTACTTGCTCTTTGTTGCAAAAAAAAAAAAAACAGAGATGTGAAAGAAGTGACTGATAAACGATTTATCCAAATCTTAGCAACCACCGAATAGGATGAAAGTTAAGACTTCTTGAAAATCAAGGAATAAAATTCCATTGTGTGTGTCAAATAGACTTAAAATGTCAAATAAGATTTCAGTGATCATTTTCAGCAAATAATCCAAACAAATATCATGCCACTTAAAATGCAACCATATCCACCTTATCTACTTACTCCTAAATATACACTACAAAATTTAGATCCTCATCGTAATGAATAAATGGCATGCCTTCCATCATCATGAATAAATCCTTGATGCTAAATTGGGTGACACTGGAACCCTTTCTAACACGGTTATTGAATTCCTGTACAAAATAAATGAGAGTCAAGATTTCTTGTGGGTATCATAACTATAGATGGCAAAAAAAAAAAAAAAAAAAAAGTCTCCCAAGAGCTTCCCACTTTTCTAATCGCCTAAACACAAAGGTCATGATCAATGTCTTCGGGGAAGAAAGAAAAGACCAACAAAGCAAGCCATCAACACTAACTCGCATTATCGAACCACATCAAGGTGATGACATTGCTCATGAAATAAGAAATATTTTTGGGTTTTTGTACTTTTTTTGTGTGTGTGTGTGTGTGTGTGTGAGAGAGAGAGAGAGAGAGAGAGAGAGAGAGAGAGAGAGAGAGAGAGAGAGCTATAAAAGAAGAAGATCATCTCCACCCATATTCCTATATCATAACCAAACCATTTACATCGAGCATATTGAAATTGATCTCATTTTAGCAAAGATAATGACAAGAGCTCCAAAACTCATACATAAAAACAAAAGAAGAGGAAAGGAAATCACCTTCGAAGGGTTGCAAACTTGCAATGGCTGCAAGCCCATCAGTCGAAACCATCACAACTCACAAGGGAGGGCGCACGGAAGTTCCCAAACCAATCCTTGCAGACTAAAGAGACAGAGCTCCTATCCTTGTGCGATTTCACGAAAACAAGAAACCCGTTCTAAAACCTCATCCTGGAAAGGAAAGGCCGTGTCTGCTTCCATTGACTGCTCCTAGTTGGATTAGGACACTTGTTCAATCCCAAAACTAGGTACAAATCACATGAATCCGATCAATGGCCTATAAAATGAATGGTTAACTTATATATATAAGTAGGTCCACTTGATAATTTGAATCATATACTTTTTGGGAGTCATTATTGATGGCTTATGGTATCTATTATAATAATAATTAATAATAAAATGTTATGGGTTTGTTTGGTTGTACCAAACATTATGAAATTTCTATCTATCTTGAAATTTTATGAAAATTTTAGGACATTTGTATTAACTTTTATGGAATTGGATAGACGGTTATGATTTCCAAAACTAGGACTGTTACGATTTTCAAAAACTAAGATTGTAAAATACATATAATTTTATAAAGTATAAAACCAATAAGTGAATGGGAATCAGCTACATGCTTGGTGCCATGTTGGAATAGTGATGAACGGCACACTCTTCTTATTCAACCTTGAAGATTAAGGGTTCTGATCATTGCTCTTATATTCCACGCGCTCACGCTCATGTCCTTCTCATAAAGTCTCTCTCAAGTGTGTACTAAGTGGAGTAGAGATGGGTTGGCCCACACGTATTGAGCAAGATGCAGAGAGCAAGGGTATCTTTTATTTATAGGATTTAAGTTTCTTTTCCACTATAGAAAATAATTCCTACAATAATAACTCTGTTTCTTTGGATATGCTATTTTTCTTTTTGATGGTTTGTGACCACCCCTTGTAAGCATAGATGCACTCAAGATAAAACTATATTTCTCCACTCTCTTTTCTTTCTTTCTATGTTTTTTGGTGATGGTTATGAGTTGGAATCTTATTTCTAGCTTTGGTTATGAAAAATGTTTAAAATTTTTGAATTGGACTGTGCAACGATCTAATATTTTTCTTGGAAGCACATGAAATGTGTTTTCCTAGGATGATACCGATTGATTATTTTAATTGTCCAAGATCCCCATGCAACCAGGAGCAAAGTACTAGATCATTTTTCTTTCCAATTGCATGTATTCTCATTTTTCTTTTTAATTTTATTATTTTATTTAATAAGAATAATAATCATGAGGGATATTCCACTTCTCATAGATTGGTATAAGTTACAGCCGACTTTGAGTTGCACTGGGGCACTTGGACAATCTTGTAAATTTCATTCAAAGATACAGTGATTGCACAAGTCCGGGCTTATCTTTTATAGCAATTCATTTTCAAGCTATTCTGTTGTTGAGGTTCTTTCATAATTAAATGCAGACTTTTATAACCATAAACAGTTTATGATGTAACCCAATAAATAGGCGACCTAACCCAACAAATAGGCAACCCAAGCTTGGGTAATGTCTACATATTACAAGCTATTGATGGATTATTCAAGTGGTCCTAATCAATATGGCTTTTACATCCTGGTCTGTCAAATGTGTACTGGACCTCATTGACATCAAATTGGCTAATAAAATAAAGTGTTCCCGTCCAACTCAGGCACGATTCCAATATGCAACATGTGTGAGATATCTGAACTTTCCAATAGGTGGAGCTTTATATAAGGACGATTGACACGACAATGACGACAATGATGAGAATCACGAGGCAAGGGCAGAGAGCTACCGTAACGAAAGCGCATTTTCGTCGGCGAAATCCTCTTTCTCGTCGTACTGGTCTCAGATCTCAAGAGTGTATGAAGGAGGAGGCGGAGAGAATCACGGAAGCCATTGAGATTGGAAGAGATCTCGATCCAAGAGGATTAGAAATGGCGAGGATTGTTTGGGTTCTTCCCACAGACATTCGACCGCCATTAAAACCCGAGAGGGAGAGAGTGAAAACGGTTCGAGACCGCCGATGCAGATTATATTAAATAAATTGTAGTTGCAAAAAAAAAAAAAAGGGTCAGACATTCGCAAAAAGATTATTTATCGTGTATGAAGTGTATGAGAACAAGTTGAGTTGAACTAAAATTGAAAACAATCATTGCATACATATGATACAACCAATCTTCCAAAAAGTACTTTGACATGATATGCGTGCGCCAACATATCACCAATTCTCAGCAAACTGAAGAAAGGCCCTTGGTAACTTCTTTTGGTGCCGAACTTCAAGTAGACCTTTCCCATCGAAGTCGTGAGCCTGTGACTATTTTTGTTGGAATTGTCACCCAGAGGTGTTATTTTGTGCCATGAAGCAGCTTCGTTGAAAGAGATTAATTTTTAAAAAATTAAGAATCTAAATCTCATGTAAAACTTAATCATATGTCGTATTTGATTTTACAGAAAAACTTGATCAGTATAAATGATCTTACAACTTCGAGCAACCGATTCTTCACTAACATGTAAAAGCTAAAGTATGAAAGTTTCATTAACCTCATATTTTGACATGTTTGTAAATGGGGTTCAACCAAGCCACGAAAAAAGTTCATATTAATGAGAACCATGTTGATGTTCTTGCATATATCTATTAGTATCGTTGATAATGAATCATATCAGCTTTTTTTTTTTTTTCATTCAACAAATCAATACATCCTTTTATACAAAACACACACTAGTTTTCAGAAGTACCCAAGCATTATGGTCACAATGCCATGCCTCCACTAGAGGCTTTAAAGATCTTCTAAAGGCCAGTACCTCTCTCGTGATGATTGACAATAATTGCCTCATATGCAATGCGCTCATGCAAACTTTAATATTTCAAAGACGAGGAACATACCTTTTCTTTCTTAGCGGGGGAAACTCCAAATGCTCCAATTCCATATTTAGGATAGTAAGCACATGACCTCAAAGCAAAATCCGACAGAACAAAGATAAGAAAGCAGAAAATGAACAAACATGTTAGCATGAGCATTACATTGAAGTGAAGATGCACATTCATCGAAATAACAAAAGACTAGCTCTTTATAAAGAGAGCTACTTACTCATCCAAATTCGATACGGAAAGATCCATGAATGTGTAGGGATCATCCAAGTCCCTGCTCATATAAAGAAGTCATAGTGATAAGGTAAACCAACTCTCTTTTGAAAGGTGTATTTGGGCGCACTATCGAATTTAATTGCAAAATTAGCTTAAAAAGTGGAAAATGGCCTAATTGCAACTCCCTCCCTTAGAATTCATATGGAGGGATTAGGCTTAAAATTGCATTTATACCAATTTAAGTCGGATATGAAAAGTATTTAACTGCCATTTTTTTAGAGTTACTTCCTCATTATAATAGCAAGAAGAGCAATTAAAATCTGGACATTTCTAGTCAACTAACATTTGCAATTCAATTCAACGGTGCATACAAACACGGCCTAATATTTTGCACTAGAATAGCAATTGAAGAAAGTAATTTGTCTCCACCTCTCCCAACGAAATATAGCATTTCCTACAAGATTCTCCCACCTTGTTGTCGAGTGGACCGATACGAAGTTAAGATGAAAAAGATTCTATAGCTTTGCGAATGCTAAAATAAAATTGTGGCCAATTCGCAATTTAAAGAAGTCGACATTCACAAAAAGTTGTATCATATGAATGCGTATGTTACAATTTGAGGTAGGTCAGTTCTGAATCAGATGGACTCATTCGATCCTGAGTTGAGTCATGACTCGACCAAGCCGGGGTGACTCAGATGAGGACCATGTCATCCTCTCTTACTAAACCATGGTGTCCGAACAGGATATCGAACTCAAGCAAGTTCCAGTCAACTGAGGCGAGTTGCATACCATCCATGCCTCTTGAGGCCGTTTGTAATTTCCTTGGTTTTATGCGCCGACTCAAGTTATTTTGATTTAAGTCGGTTTAAGTTTGTAGGCTTGCGATCCAGGTTGTGTGCCTAAATGGGGCCCACCAAGTTGCCCACTGCAACATTTCAAATTTGGGCCTGAAATTATTCCGAGGCCCACTCACATCACATGTGTTAATGAATCTGTATGCAACGTCAGAAGATAATTTCCATACATAAGTGGACCCAAACATGTACGCAAAATTTGAACCACTTATCATATGGACATGAATCTTTACCATATTGGGATTGACTGACGAGCGGCTCTAAACTGACACACGATCTGAAACATGATCTCAATACAATGTATAAAACTCAACAAAGAAAAGCTAATTGTGAAGGACAAAACCAACCAACAATAAAGTTAGCTCAAATAGCTAACGAAAAAGAAAAGGAAAAGAAAAGTATAACTTAAGCAGCCATCACATGGTTAGCATGTGGTATCCTGCTAATGTGTACATGAAGCGGATCAACTTGAAACAAAGGATTTATTACCTCACCCGCTTCGTGCCTTAAAGTGAATATAAATGGCAGATGCTTCCATGCCCTCGAAACAGAAGTTCTACTACCACCACTGCCATGGATTGTTGCCTAAACCGAAAAAGAAAATAAAAAGGAGCTTATGACAAAGTGATTCTTCAAGTACTCTTTCATAATTTGGTTATTATTATTGTTAGGTAAATACCGAAGTTGTTGGAATTTGACCAAGAAAATGTTGGATTCAAAGACATTTTGTGGGTTGCTTTCAAAGATACCTAAGCTACTAATACAAAAAGATTGAAGACCACCCTACAAATAGATAGATCCACCAGCCACATAACAACTACTAACACATCCACTAGCCAAGATCCAATCACCCCTTCAACCATATGATAGCTACTAATACAAAAAGATTATACCAAAATCTGAACTAATCTCATCGACCCATTCTCGGGGGGCACATGATTCGTGGTCGGTGTAGGGCTAGGGAGCTTTGATACAAGCTAAAAGAATTATTGTTCCAGAGCACCCGTTTGACAATGAACTGCATATTGTTGAAGATCGAATCTTGTTGTCAAGAAACAACTCGAAAGACTCAAGTGATATCACGTAAGAAACAACTTATGAAAGACGGAATTGAGATCTCATGAGGCCCAGTTGAAAAGAAGCTCAAAGTTGAGATTGTGACTTAAGTATGTTGACTTGATGCTGGCAGACCCACCTATAGACCACGCTGTGTTATGTCGGGAAAAAGCTTAGGGCTAGATCATGCTTTAATGATCTAGCTACAAATACTCATCATTGGGTGGCAAATGGGACCCACCTAAAGATCCGCTCCAGAGAACACTTCAGATTAAAGGCCATAACATGATAAAGACGTGCAAAGTTTGATCTAATGAGCGTTCCAGAAGAAACATCTCTCATGAGCATTTTATAGAACAACATGTGTGCATCATTAATCTAACAACATTTTATATACATATCAATCAAAGAGGTCCCAACATACAGATCAAACATGAGTTATCAAGTATGTTAAAGAAAAAAGTCACAAAAATTAGGAACTCAATCTAGCAAATGTAAATGTGTCTATGAAATCAACAAATCTAGATCAAGAATTGATAGAACAAACTATCATAAAACTAAAAAAGAAAAAACTAAAGGAAAAATATACTCCAAAAAATCCACATGGAAGAAGCATCAACTAATAATTCCAGATCTATACCATTTTATAACTAAAAAAATAAGAAAAATATACTCCCAAAATCCACATCAGGAAAATGGTACAGATCTCAAACTCTAAATACTATAAAAGAAAGAACATTTCTTGCCAACCCAAATCAACATCTACAGCTTCACATAGACAAAATCATGCCAAGATATTTAAAAAAAAACACTAATTATAAAAATGGAAACAGAGGGGTTTTGAAGAAGATCGCCTCTCTTGCTCAGTCGTACCCTGAATCTAAGCTTTGGTGACCTTCTCGTCGATGTTCAAGCTCCAAGTTGCGAACTTGACCCCAATAGTCGACCTGAACTCATTCCTGGGGAACCTCGAGAGCGGATTTGACTTCCTAACTCCTAAATCACCGATTACAACGACAAAAAGGCAGGAAAGATGGCGGAATTACAAAAATACCTTGGCAGAGCTTCCATGGACCTCCGGAAAGATGACATTGTTGAGGTCATTGATGCCATTACAGAAATCGATGGCCACGATTCTTCGCCCTAGCGGCTGCAAGCAGATTAGCACAAGGCCTAGAGCAATGACCACTGTTGGAGTAGCAGCTTGGCCCTGATCTGCAACAACTGGCGCATTCACCACTTGTGCTAGAGGCTCCACACCTGTTACTACGGAACGAGAGGGAGATCGAGAGAGGGATGGAGAGTGAGAGGGAGATCGAGAGAGAGGGTTGAGATCGGGAGAGGGAGATTGGGAGAGGGAGATCGAAAGAGATGGAGATTGAGGGAGAGGGAGATCGAGAGGGAGGGAGAGTGAGAGGGAGATCGAGAGAGAGGGTTTGGATCGGAAGGGAGAGGGAGATTGAGAGAGAGAGACGGAGACAGAGACGCGATGGAGATGCAAAACGAGGCATTGTAGGGCTTTTGGCGTAAGGAAGTGTTTAAAACCCATCGGTAGTCTGTGGCAGATATAGCAACGTGCCTCTTGGGCCTTGTGGGGTCCACTCAGAGCTTTTTAATCGAATCCATTCCGTCCATCTGTTTCAAAATAAAATAATAACGTAAAAAAATAAGAAATAATAAAATCAAACCCTCAACTAGGACACACCAACAAAACAGTAGAAAGAACAGTGCATAACACAATGACTCTGGTACGGTTGCTTACCGTGTCAAATCAAGAACAGCTTAAAGCCGTTTTTGAACCAAATTCTCAACCGTACCAGATTGACGATTTTGGTGTAGTGTAAGGCCAGAAGCTAAACAGTTTATTCCTATCTAGTAGTTGTTGCATACTAAGGGTGTCTTCTTGTGCAAATTTCTACACTTTGCTACATGCCAATATGTCAAGACTTCGGCTTTTGTTTATGGATTTTCAGGCCCATGATTGATTTCAATGAAATTGCTTACCACTTCATGGAGTGTATGCATGTTCGTAGATCACTTTGAGCATTCTACATGTTGCTTACATTTTGATAGAAGCATGAGGTTTGTAGTAACATGAGAAGCTTCTTGCAATTCTTCAACATTGCAGGGAATGGAATTTTAGAGAAATCGGAGACTGGAACCTCCGGGGCTCATAGAATCGACATTATGATTTGATGTACATAGATGCTACATGTACGGAGGATGACCCAACAAAGATTTAGGAAATGGTTGAAAGGCGCACCAGGCAATGTGCGATCCTATGGTTAATGATAATGATCCTCATCAGTTTCATTGTGTTTCCAGTTGCATCTTTGACAAGTCTTTGGAAATACTTTGAATGATCTCCTCAGGAATCACCTTAATCAGTACAGAACTCTCCCAATTTGAGTGGCATTTGCAAGCAAACTCTCAGAAGAAGAAGAAGAAAAAATGATCTCTTCATGAATCACCACTACATAGTTCTTTTAGCCATATCATATACATTATTATCATGCATATGTTTGGCACTAACCTGAAACAAAGAGCTCCGAGGCCATGCCATTCTTGCATGACATCCGCTCTGAGCAGTTGCTCCAGCCTAATGTTGTGAAATGGGTCGAAAAACTTAGGATGATCCAAGATTGATGTGGGCAATACCACATGAAACAATGGGACACCATACTTGAGTTTTAGATTTGCCCGCTTTTTGCTCAAGTCCTAAAATGAGTTGTCTCAACTAATGGATGGAGTAGATGTCACTCATATATCATGGTGAGCTCTATAGAGCTTCTTGTTGCACAGACTCCCAACAACAGTCCTTATAAGAAACTCCCGTCCATTTGTTTTCCCTTTGTCATCACAGTTTGATGTCATGGGTTGACCTGAACTGAGCTAGTTTGAAGTTTGAATCGAACGTAGATGAAAGGAGGTCAGCGTTTGGTCTAGTTTCTAAAACAAAGAGGTTAGTGTGTTGGAAAGACTCAAGAGTCATGCCGATCTATTCATCCAGGTGGTATACAAGTGATGATGAATGCAACTAACTTATTTGAATTGTTCATGTGTTTCATATCTTCATCGGTTACTTAAGTATTCCTTAGTAAATTTTGACCACACATTCTTGAAAAACACTTATCTCAACAACAAAACAAAGTTGTCTACGCAACATAGAATAAACGAATGAAAATAAATCTAAAGAAAAATTTATTTGCTTACCCATGAAAACTAGTACAAACTTGTGGCTATTGTTGCGCCATCTAATAGAAGTCAGATGATCATGATAAGCACAAACAAATACTTGTGCATAAATAAACAAAAGAATTGCAACAGAAATAAAAGACAATTACTTGGAATAGGTGCTTGTGGGGCGGTGTTGTATTTTTTGTTTTTCCTTATGTTTCTTTTATAGCTTTCTGTTTTCTCCTTCGATGATGATGAATAGCACAATACCAACTTGAAATGAATAAAATATGTAATTGTTTGCATATCTCTAGAAAAGAAAAGAAAAAAAAAAAACCTTCCAACATTGTTGCGCCCAAATTCACTAGCATAATGTGCTCTGCACATTCTTTGTCATCATTCACTAGCTGCTTTTCTAACATCTCATCCTCTCAATTGTACTACCTTTCCTAACAAAGTCCCAGGTAGTGGATGGTTATCTTCTTTTGTCAACACAGAAAAAAAAAAAAAAAAATAAATAAAGTTTGTGTGATTACAGATAAATATCCAAGGAGAGGTCACAATTAGAGTTGAAAAGGATTGCCATCAAAGGTGACTATAGTGAAGGATAAAAGGAAAAAAGGAACAAGTAGATAGATATTTCATACTTGTATTACACATGTTTGTATATGGGGTAGAAATTACTGGCTGTATAGCAAATGGGCCAAATCTTTGATACACGCAATGAAGAAAAAGCTTACCTATTCTTTCAATTCTTTTTGGTAATTCTTGATTTGGACAACTAATAATAAACCAAAGCGAAAAGTTTACAAAACAGAAATTTCCAAGTAAAAAAATAAATAAATGAATGAATTCCCAGTGCAACTTCTATTCTGATCGGTAATATTTTTGTCATATGTCCTATAAAGAGCATGTCGATCAGATGGATAGTCCATATCCAGGATTAGATTTTCCTTATCTCCAACACAACTCATTTGGAACAAACTGCCATACAAACTAGTCAAATGGGATCATTCCACACCTAGTGTTAGAAATTCGCAAAATGATCAAGAAATAAAAAATATATGCATTGAGGTTTTCCCTCAATAAAATGAGGTTTTTGTTCTCAGATAAAAGATTTCGATAAATAGGAACGACATGCCGGATCCCAGCATTTCAGTGAGATGGTATCTGCATCTAAAGCAAACTAGCCCTCCATTCTACACAAGTAACATTGGAGTACCTTGTGAACTAGTCCTTCCTGCCTGGAATTGTTCAAACTCACATCATCAAGAGCATGTTAAGGTAATGCCCCCTTGAGCTCAATCCTAACTGGACTGCAAATTGTAACTTATGTATGGTGCAGAAAAAAACATATACATCATGGTGGGGTGCCATGGCGGCCCTAAAGGATGCACCAAAGGGGGACCACACGCTGGACAACATGAGTAGGCCCCACTGTCTAGTGTGAGGTCCACCTACGCCATGGATCGGTCTCATGTTTGAGTCCATGCTCTAAAATGAGCAGGTAGAAATGGATGGACAACGTGAATAAACAACACATACTTCAAGGTGGCCCAGTTGGTGTTGCTACCCAAGGCACAGTTCACTTGAACTGGGATCTGCTTTAACTTGGGTTGGCCTACTTGACCTTTCGGTGGCTAGGTAGTGTGGGCAACCTAGGTGTAATATGTACACATTGGTGGTCCACTTGAGCTTTGGATCTTACTCATTTTTTGGGCCCGGGCCATAAAATGATCTGAAAAAAATGAATGGATGGTGTGGATATACCACATATATATCATGATAAGGCTCACGAGAACTTTGCCACGTCAACGCTGGGTGTTGTGTTGTGCACCCTGCAATCGGAGTCTGTCTTAATGGAGAGTGGATCAGGTGCGGCCCTTATTGTGTGGCCCATCATAATGTATGTATTCTACATCCATGTTGTCCATCCATTTTACCTCGTAATTTTAGGCCATGGGGCAACCAATGAAGTAGATCTAAATCTCGGGTAGATCATACTATAAGGAAACAGTGGGGATTGAATGCCTCACCGTTAAAAACTTCCTAGGGGCTAAGATCATGTTTCCATAATGATTATTTTTCATCCAACCGTTGACAAGGTCACAAAAACCGGATGAAAGGAAAACTATCTACAAGTTATAATAAATTTTCCAAGTCAAACCATACGAATCATCCAATTACTTAAAAAGGTTAGTTGTAATAAATTTTCCAGATCAAACCAATGGGGCATCACTCATTTCCTCTATAATCTACTTCATGACTCATCTATCATATGCATCGAAAGACGTGGGAAAGAAAGGAGGACAAACCTTGGAGCCCTTATGTGATGCTTTGGCAATCGCCTTGGATCTTGGCCCAAAAATATATAATGGAATGTCTCAAGTAAAAGGGGATTATCTTCATGGAGATAGTTACACAAACAAGCAATATGTTATGTCATAACTATGATCGATCCATATCATTTTCATGAAATAAGAGCTCCAGAAATCTCTTTGAAACCAAAAAAAAAAAAAAAAAAAAAAAAAAAAAAATCGCAAATGCATCACAGATCGAAATGCTCTGTTGCGCAAATCCCCTTAAATCCCCAAATCCCTAAATCCCCAAATCCCTTAAATCCCCAAATCCCTAAATCCCCAAACCCTTAAATCCCCAAATCCCTAAATCCGCAAATCCCTAAATCCGCAAATCCCTAAATCCCTAAATCCCTAAATCCCCAAATCCCCAAATCGTTTGAATCGGTATTGAGATTGAGAGAGAGAGAGAGAGAGAGAGATACCTCATGGTCAACCGAGCTTTAAAGGAAGAGAGCAAGTTCTGTTTGAGGTGGAGCCCGATCATGAGTCCAAGCCGAAAATAGGGTTCCCGAGCTCGAGAGGGGGGAGAGAGAGAGAGAGAGAGAGAGAGAGAGAGAGAGAGAGAGAGAGAAGGGAGAGGATGCGTGAGAGAGGACCAAGAGAGACGAAGAGAGAGGATGCTCGAGAGAGAGAGAGAGAGAGAGAGAGAGAGAGAGAGAGAGAGAAGACCAAGAGAGACAGAGAGATAGAGAGAGAGGATGCGCGAGAGAGAGGACCGAGAGAGAGAGAGAGAGGGTGCGCGACAGAGAGAGACTGAGAGAGAGAGAGAGAGGACGCTGAGAGACTTCTCTCAGGAAACGGATTGGCTACTCACGCTGACACCAGCGAAGGGTAGGTGGTCGGTGCTCTGTGGGCCCCATCATGATGTATGTGTTTCATCCCTGCCGTCCATCTATTTTTCCATATCATTTTATGGTATGAAACAAAAATTGAGGTATATCCCAATCTCCACTGGACCACATTATAGGAAACAGTGTTGAATGAGCGTCAACCATTAAAAACCTTTCGGGGGCCATATAAAGTTTTGGATCAATCTGATTTTTTTTTCCTTCCATCTGGGCCTGTATGACTAATCAACAGATTGGATGTCAAATTAAAAGTACAGTGGGCCTTAAGAGGATTTTAATGGTGGATATCTAATCACTATTATTTTCATGCGGTGTGGTCCACCTGAGATTTATATCCCTCTCATTTTGTATATCAAGCCCTAATATGATATGTAAAAATAGATGGACGGCATGGATGAAACACATACATCATGGTGGGACTCATAGAGCACTAACCACCACCACATTGTATGGTGTCAGGGGAGTAGCCAATCTATTTCCTCCTGAACGTCATACCGTGATGACACTAAGTTTTGTGGGCCCCACTATGATGTATTTATTATATCCACACTGTCCATCCATTTTGAGATATCATTTTAAGTCATGAGCCAAAGAACGAGGCAGATAAAAATCAGAAAGGCACTCCCACCACGTAAAAACAATGAGGAGAGTGATTCCCACCGTTGAAACTATCTTAAGGCCCATCATAATGTTTATTTGAAATCCAACCTATTGAAAAGTTAAAAAATACATGAAATATGTGAGAACACAAATATTATCTTGATATAAAACTTTTGTTGCCTTTAGAAGTTTTTAATGGTGGGCATCACTGTCCCACCGTTGAAACTATCTTAAGGCCCATTGTACTTTTTACTTGACATCCAATCTGTTGATTAGGTCATACAGGCCTAAATAAAGGGGAAAAACAAAAATCATCTAGATCCAAAACTTTTATGGCCCCCGAAATGTTTTAAATGGTTGACGCTCATTCAACACTTTTTCCTATAATGTGGTCCATTTCATATTGGGATATGCCTCATTTTTTGTCTCATGTCATAAGATGATCTTTAAAAATAGATGGATGGCATGGATTAAACACATACATCATGGTGGGGCCCACATAGCACCAACCACAAGCCATTGGATGGTGTGGGGGGAGTAGCCAATTTGTTCCCCTTATTTGTGGTGTGCTTCATTTAATTAATTTTTGGATATGAATCATTTTTTGGATAGTTCTCTAAAATGATCTCAAAAAATGGATGAACAGTGTAGGTTGATCCTGAATTTTCATTATTTTAAGACTTGTGGGAGCCCACCATTGTGTATGTTAATTATCCACTCCGTCCATTAATTTTAACGGCTCATTTTTAGGGTTGATCCAAAAAATGAGTCAAATCGAAGCTGTAGGTGGACCACACCACATACTAATGTTATAAATTTATTTTTCATTATGTCTTATGGTGTGGTCCACTAAGACTTTTAATCTTTCTACTTTTTGAGCTCATGCACTGAAATAATATTTCGAAATTTATGGACGGCTTAGATAAAACAAATATATTGAAATGGGCCCCATGGAGCCGCTTAAGCATCATCAATCTCTAATAAGGTCCTATGGGGAGGTACGTTTTAGAGCTTAAAAATAAAGTCAATCCATGACTTGGGTGGGCCACACCACATACTATAGTTGAGAGGGTTACCCTCCCATTAAAATATTTCATAATTATTTATTGGGCCCACCTAGATGTGGTTCATAGATCTAACCCATTCATTATGTGTCCCACTTGGATGAGGAGTCAAACCAAGTTTCATACACATCCAAAACTCATGTGGGCCCCACCAAATGCTTTTATATGTGGGGCGCACACAGATTAACCTCATGGGAAGTTCCCATGAGGTGACTTTTTAGTACCATTTCACTATTTAGGTAACTCCTTCATGAGTGTTACTCTAACTATGTAGGGCCCACCTTGATATATTTTATGTATATCGACACCGTCCATATATTTTTCCATCATATATTAGGATGTGATTTCAAATCATAAGAACTCAATAATCTCAGGTGGGCCATACCAATCAAAACAATGATGAATAACTATTAAAAATCTTTTGAATGCGACAAAAGTTTTCAATCAATTTGATCTTTGTAGTTTACCTTCATCTAGATCTTCTTTACATTATCAACAAGTTGGATTGCAAATAAACATTACTAAAACCTTATGATGGGCGCTTTATAATTTTCAATGGCAAATGTCAGAGCAGCGAAGGATTACATCTACCAAGATGTCCTGGTAATTTATTTTATTTTTTGTTTTTTCTCAAACTTTTCAAAAAAAAATTTGTAAAAAAATCTGAAGCGATCCGAATAGTGCCCCATCTGATCCGACTCAGTTTTCCTGACCGAGTCGGACTCGGATCGGATCAGGACATGTATACTTCGGGTCGGTTTGAGGCCAGAGACCTAAACTCGATCCCGGTTCGGATCGGGTTCGGGTTAAGCCATTGAGATTTCGGAGCTGATCGGGTTGGATCCAATCCGATCCGACTCGGACCGATGTCCAGCACTAGTATTAACTTATAGGATCTCAAATAAACATCGCGGCGCTCGGGCCCTAAGAAGGTTTCAATAGTGGGTGCCACTATCCCACTCTTTTCTATGGTGGGTCCACTTGAACTTAATTTGGATCTGCCCCGTCAGTCAGATGCACCATTCCATGGTGGGCCATGAGCTTAAAAATAAAGTCAATCCATGACTTAGGTGGGCCACACCACATACTATATATAGTTGAGAGGGTTACCCTCCCATTAAAACATTCATAATCATTTATTGGGCCCACCTAGATGTGGTTCATAGATCCAGCCCATTCATTATGTGTGTCCCACTTGGATGAGGAGTCGGCCCAAGTTTCATACATATCCAAAACTCATGTGGGCCCCACCGATTAAATGCTTTTATATATTTTAAGGATGTCTTCACATAGTTTTAGATGCTATGGCCCACCTGAGTTTCATATAAAGATAAGAGTTTTCCTACAATACATCAAGACGGATTGCAATAGGATACATTAGTATTCTAGATGTAGGACTAGGGTCCTTTATGATAACCCAAATCATTTAGACAACATGATTCACCTTAGACAGGATGTTCAAAAATACTTCTATATTGAAATATTTCAACCATTTAATTAGTCAAAAGTTAAAGGAGAAAATCTATTAAAAAAAAAAAAAAAAAAAAAAAAAAAAAAAAAAAGAAGAGTCATGATCAACTTGTTGAAATATTTCAATGAGAGGTAAAATTTCATTTTTGGGTCACTCAATCTAAGGTGAGACCTATCATGTGAACGGCTTGGATCATTTTTTAATGATCCAAGCCCAAAGGCTAAAGTACAAAACACGTCTCATAATAGTAAATTCTCCTTTATTCTAAGAAACCACAATGAGATTTAATTTTTTATTGATATAATTTGACATTTAATCATTTAATTATTTTACTTTATTATCACTTATGGATGGTTATTGAAAGCTTAGGATCTTCCCATGTAGAAATTTGTGAAGGGACACGAACCCTAGGTCCACTATTGGGTTGTGTCTGCTCCATCCATCAGGAAAATCCATCAAATTTAAAATACAAATTTTGAATTTTTATTTTAAAAATCTCAAAAATTCTCATATTTTAATTTTTTTCTCAAAAATTTCAAAATGCCAATTTTTTTCTTCAAAAGCATTATTATATTCTCAAAATTTTTCTTAAACACAGTTAAAATTTCTAAACCTTTCAATATTCTTTTTCATGTGATATTACAAATCATTTAAATATTACCTTTTAATTTTATACACACACACACACACACACACACATACACACACACACACACACACACACTCATTTTTACCGACAAAAATATTTAAAAATTAAAAA
Source organism: Magnolia changhungtana (assembly GCA_030180095.1). NCBI lineage: Eukaryota > Viridiplantae > Streptophyta > Magnoliopsida > Magnoliales > Magnoliaceae > Magnolia > Magnolia changhungtana. The sequence goes on from JASAUF010000037.1 coordinate 68,214, forward strand.
AATTTTACATTATTACCTGGCCCAAAAATGAGTTGGAGAAACATAGGGGCGACAACACATCATCAAAATCTCACTTTTGTTATCTAACTTTTCAATTTTTCTTATCAAAATACAAAATTCAGTTTTCTTTCTTAAAAAATATATATTTTTTACAATTTGTCAATTTTTTCACAAATTTGTTTAATTTTTTAAATTTTCTTTTTCAAAATATCATTTTTTAAATTTAACTTCTGTTATATAACTTTTTAATTTTTCTTGTCAAAATACAAAATCTAGTTTTCTTTTTTAAAATATATATAGTATTTACAATTTGTCAATTTCTTCACAATTTTGTTTAATTTTTTAAATTTTCTTTTTCAAAATATCATTTTTTAAATATCACTTTTGTTATATAACTTTTTAATTTTTCTTGTCAAAATACAAAATCTAGTTTTCTTTTTTTAAATATATATATTATTTACAATTTGTCAATTTTTTCACAAATTTGTTTAATTTTTAAAATTTTCTTTTTTAAAATATCATTTTTTAAATATCACTTTTGTTATAACTTTTTATTTTTTATTTTGTCAAAATACAAAATCTAGTTTTCTTTTTTAAACTATATATATTATTTACAATTTGTCAATTTTTTCACAATTTTGTTTAATTTTTTAAATTTTCTTTTTCAAAATATCATTTTTTAAATATCACTTTTGTTATATAACTTTTTAATTTTTCTTTTCAAAATACAAAATCTAGTTTTCTTTTTTAAAATATATATTTTTTTACAATTTGTCAATTTTTTCACAATTTTGTTTAATTTTTTAAATTTTCTTTTTCAAAATATCATTTTTTAAATATCACTTTTGTTATATAACTTTTTAATTTTTCTTTTCAAAATACAAAATCTAGTTTTCTTTTTTAAAATATATATTTTTTTACAATTTGTCAATTTTTTCACAATTTTGTTTAATTTTTTAAATTTTCATTTTTAAAATATCATTTTCTTATCAAATTTTCTCTTTTTAAAATTATCAACATTTTTCAAAGTTCTTAATTTTTATTTCAAAATCTAGATTTTTATAAAATTACATTTTTTTTTTCAAAATCTAAATTTTTTTCTTAAACATTGTTAGTTATTTTTCTAAGCTTTTAAACTCTTTTTTTTTTTCGAAATTCATAAATTTTTTTGTTCTTAATTTTTGACTTATCAAATGACCACTATAAGATGGCTAAAGACCGTCTCTAATAGAGACGGTCTTCGACAGTCTCAAATGGAACCTGCTAGATACGTGTACGGAACTTATAAACCAGTAAAAGACGGCTGATGACGGTCTATAATTGAGACGGTTCTTGGCAGTCTCAAATTACCAATAAAAGACGGCTAATGACCGTCTCTAATACGGACGGTCTTTGACTGTCTCAAATGACCGCATATGAGACGGTCAAAGACCGTCTCTAATAGAGAGTCCTTGACAGTCTCAAATGGAGACAGCTAAGAACCCTCCCTAATACAGACAATTTTTTGCGGTCTTAAATTATAGGAAAAGACGGTCAATGACCGTCTCAAATTGAGACGGTCCATGACAGTCTCAAATTACCAGTAAGAGACGGCCAATGACCGTCTCTAATACAGACGGTCTTTGACCGTCTCAAAAGGTCGCATATAAGACGGTCAGAGACCGTCTCTTATTTTAGACGGTCAATGGCCGTCTTTTATCGGCAGTTAACGGCGGTTTTTGACCGTCTTAAATGGTTTGTAGACGTTAAAGTTTTTAAGACAATATTAAAGACAGTCAAGGGCCGTCTAAAAATTTAGAGACGGTTTACGGCCGTCTCTAAAGCGTCTTTAAACCAAGCAATTTTAGAGACGGTCCAGAACCGTCTCTAATCCGTCATTTTTTTTCATTTTCCACGTAGTGTTAGGTTGGCAAATGATGGAAATAACATTTCCTCTGCCCTTCTAAGCGGGTAATATTGTCTACAAAGTATGGTGAATAATGTCAAAAGTAAATGTAACTTGTCTCATAAATTAGGCATGCGTACTAGTCACCTTATCAATAACTTTTTGTATAAAAACAATAATATGAATTATTTATAGAAAAGTAGCAATAAGTGTGTCAAACAGTTAAGTGATATATATTGATGGTCCGTCTGCTATTGGATCCAATATTCTATAATATCACTTTCTACATAATAAAATATAAGTCAGAATTAATATTGAATTAAGACAAATTCACTACTAGTCCACTTGAGAAAAGTCATCATTTGCTTCATGTAAGTGAAACTTCAGGGAGACAAGTATTCATATAATGTGAGTTATCAAGTACTTGATATTTAGAAAAGTAGCACACATGCAAGATCTATACTTTTCATCTATTGAGCCCGCAAAAGGTAATATTTTACAAATACACCAGCCCAATCATCCCACATGGGCCAATATAATATTTGTATGGATTTATAATTTTGAACCCTTGTAACACATCTAAGTACATAACCCCCACAATTTAAAATCTTTATAAATGGGCTCTTTTCAACAAATGTACAATATCTGAGTGTCTATGTATCAAGAGTCATATATTGTTTAATGTTTCATACTATAATGGGAATAATATATTTTGTACATGTAACACATGAATACAAGACTTGAACATATCAATCATTAACCCACATATAATGGATCAAAGGTCACAAGATACATGCAATGATACAAAATGAATAATGTGCGTGTCTATAGATATATAGTGATAAGTGGGCCTTTGGTTTGATAGATTTGGCCATTAATTTGATCGACTTCAATATACATACTCATTTATTCTTTGTGTGCACTCATTATCATAAAGGTTATTCATACCAGTGGTTGGTCCATGTTACAACTAAATTTTTAGGTCACTACAACTAAATTTTTAGGTTACTATAAATACAAAGGACACATTAATGAAGTACTCATGTTACAAACATGTGTACAGTGACGCCTTAGTGTGTAACCATGCATTCTACTGCATTTCTAAAGATCAACATCAATATAGCTATTCATTCAATACACATCAATCACACAAAAATCAACTCCTTAACATGCACTTAATCAAAATGACATGTTATATTTGTTCTAGCACCAACAATATAGTAGGCCCCATTTTTTCACGATTCAGACCATGCACTCTTATGCTACCCACCATCAGTCATCATCAAATATCTTTCCAAAATCTCCTATCATAAAGTAGACAGTAAACCATCCACTTACAGTCTATAAGTTGGACATGTAAGATTGTCCAATGGAAGAATATTTTGATGACACATTATACATGGTTTGACACATTAACTGAATAGTCTTGATCATCAAAATTGGGCCCAGATTAGATTATCCAAAGACATATATCATATAGAATTATAGATTACATGTGTATGAACCACAGTGATCTGTTAAAGTATTAAAAGGTTGCCTAGGAGAGGAAACTCATAAGAGTATAAACCCAAGAGCAATTAGGATATAGATGATTCTAACCATCCACTTCATTTTCGCTAAACAAGTGATTAGAGTATCAATTCATTTTTTTTACACCCCTTTGGATTTGAGCCATTTCCACCTATTTATTTATTTATTTAATGAAATTGTCCAAGAAATTTCATTATTGGAACATTCAAGTCTTTACATATTTGGCGATTTTGTTCTCATGCGAGGTCCATCAGATCAGTGGACTAGATCGAGGGTCATCGAAATGTTGTTTGCTCTCATGCAACATGTCAAGTTCATATAGAACTGTTATAACCACCCGATGCTCCTTGTTAGAACCCTTAAGGGTTGCACCAACTTAAAAATTATGGGAAGACACATAATTAACAACTACATTTTTCAATACTAAGAATTTAATTTCTAGCACATACGTGACGGATTTAGATCCATCAGCAGGTTGACTGTACAATAATATTACCTATCTGCATGTGAGCAACTAGCAGACTTATGAGATAGTGACCACGCCATCAACCTATCAGGCCCATTTTAGAAGATACTTTGGAAGATTGCATTTTTAAGTTTCTTTCACATTTTTCTTTCCAAAGTTTTCTTTTTAACCATGTATGATGGTCTACAAAGAAGAATTCCTAATATGATAGGAATCCCAACACAAAATCTCATTTTGAAATGCATTTTGTATTGATCTTTATTATACATAGATGTTGAGATTACTGTACATCCTACTCAGTATAGTTCAACAGTTTAATATATTTTCATGTGAAGGTTACGTTGGCTCAAGCTATGAGAAAATAAATCGCAAATTTTGAGATTTAAAAATAAATGCTCCTTAATGTCATATCATGATTTTGAGAAAATCTACTAAATACAGGCTTTCTTATGAGTGAACAGGGCCTGACATTATCAAAGAGGTAGGCACTATAGATTTCTTAGATTTTACATGTGTGTGATAGAATGACATGTCTTTGGGACATAAAAACCATATGTAGGTTATAGCTCTAGTACCCAAGATAATACCTTTAGCCCGACCTATCTAACCACTTGATGATCATACTTTGTGCTAATGAGGGCCAGGTTACAACGAATCCGGCCAATTGTTCAAGAATTTAGGCCTCTTATATGTTTGATCATAGTCTAATCATTCTTATTTATAGATATCAAGATCTAAAGTACTCTAACCATTCTCAGTCGGTACATATGTTCACTTTTGTACATGTGGTCCAAGTATCTACAAGATCTTGACCATTAGGTGAGATATGACAACTCTATATTATATGAGTCATGGCCCACAAATCGGGTTGGTGTGGTTTCATTTTGGGCTATTCCAATCAAATAGATGCAACCGTAATTCATAAATAGTTTTTCAAACAAATTTGATTTCAAGATTATTGGGATATGAAGTTTGAAAAACTATTTAAATAAAATAAATTTAAATTGAGAAAAAGAGAAAACTTAACGGTTTATAGAAGTTGAGGCATGATATGAGTCACTCGGCTTGAAATCGAATTTACTCCCTTTGGACAGTGTCTCAAGTGCAACAGGTTTCCAGAGCAATTAACCTCTAGGATACAACGACTATGATCCAGTCCCAGCGGTGCACTCACTGTACATGGGCTCGAACCACTTTCTAGTCTTAACCCGAATTAGAAAACACTTAAACCATACTTTTAATATAAAATAAACTTTTTCTTACTTTTTTTTAAAACAGATGAGAGAAAGTCTATTTATAAACTTTGTGAAGACACCCTTTCAAAAAGGGTTGTGACTATTGGGTTTAAACCCAAGTGGTGCGACCCTTAGGCTTCAAAAGATACAACTTTTCAAAACAAAAATTGAAAGGATATAACCTTTCAGTGAAAAGATACATCCGTAGGGCACATGCGCACCTATGGCCACAGCCGTGATCTGTCCCAACGGATATTTTGAAACACTAAATTATTTTAAAATAATTTAAAATACAACACACCGTTCAGCCTAAATTTTGGGCTAAGGGCCAAATGAGTTGGGAAAACAGATGGACGGTGTGGATTTAAGAAACACATCAAGGTGGGTCCCACGAGTGGAAACTCACCCCTACCTGCATGCACTTGACCTCTTTGACACCGGAGCTTTCCAACCCTTCCTACTACTCACGGCGTGATCCTCTTGAGATGTGGATCGACTTCATTTTTGGACTTAACAACCAAAACGAGATGGAGATTTGGATGGACGGCATGGATGAAACATATGCATCATGGTGGGACCCATGACTGGAGGCCCCACCCTTTCCCTATATCTTTTGGCATCTAGACAATTCCAACGTCTCTGATGTTAAGAACGTCCAATGTCTAGACTTCCTCACACACACGTGTGTGTGTGTGTGTGTATGTGTGTGTGTGTGTGTGTAGACCAACTTGTGTTGGGCCAAGGAGCTTTGGATTAACCTGATTTTGGTGCCCTTCCACCATCCAAATCTGTATGAACCTATCAACATGTTAGATTGAAAATAAACATCATGGTGGGCCATACAAGGTGGTCCACACTATGATAGGCATGTGGGGCATGCTCTCCAACAGCAGAGCCCACTTGCGTACCCCATAACCCCTTAATTTAAAAGAAAATGAGGAAGGAAAGGAAATGAAAGAAAAGCAAGGGAAGAGATCCACCAATCAGGGTGGCCCCGTCACTTGGAGTCTACCATACACTCTATACATGATCAAGGTGGGTTCCACCGTTGTGGGCCCAACAAAAATAGGATAACACAGAAAACGGAGTGTTTTTACTCATTTTTTCCTAATCTCTCTATTTTTAACCACTTTTTCCCACTTTCTTCTTTTGCAAACTCTTAAAATTCTAGCCCATTTCACAATCGGGTCAGGTATGGACATTACAAAAGCTCGAGAGCCCGACCTAAATTAGGCTTAGGCTGGACTATTTTGGCCCATCATGCACCTAGTCTAGGCGTGACCCTATGTGGGTCAAGCTTGGACAGAGCTTGGCCCAGCCCTAGTCTAGCCTATTGACAACCCTAATTGTTAAGTTGTCTTAGTTTTTATAAGGGGCTTGTGGTACTATATTATATGTCATCAAAATTGTTCATTAAGTCCCAAACGCCATATAAACAAGGGCAACAATCCAAAATCCTCCAAATTCACCTAGCAGGCCACACAGAGGTTGGATCAACTCGAGTGTCCAATTATGATGGTAAGGTTGCTTTGTTGGACCAACAGTTTGGATCCATATACATAGCACCTGCAACATATTTTATTAGAACTTTTGTGTGGACAAAATACCCTTTATATGCATTAAAAAAATACATGTAGGTTGAGGATACGTATTATAAAATGAACGCTTGTGAATTCACTCCCTAATGTGGGGGGAGGGGTGGTGTATGCTATAAGAGCTTGGAAGATGAGAGATATGGTGGCGTGGGTTGAAGCTTGGAAGATGAAAGGAGTCATCGGTTCAACTAGGCCCACTATAATATGACGAGTCAGTGCAGGACATTCTTTACATCCCTGTTACATGCATTGTGTCCTACCCCCGCCCATCTTAAGCCACGAATTGAGAGATTTGAGGATAGTAATGGGTTGCATTAAATGCAAGAGTTATCTGTGGTGTGGTCCACTTGAGGGTTATCTATGTCATTTTTGGGCTCATACCTTAAAATGATATAAGAAAAGGGATGGACGATGTGGATACACAGATACGTCACTCCCTCATATGCATGCTTCCTAGAGTCAGGGGAGGTAGGATGCAATCCGCTTCCTTTTTGTAAAGGCTTTCAATAACCATTAACTTTTTGACAAGGGAATGTTGGGTTGGTTGGGCAGCTTGCAGTACTACAAGAAAATTGGCCTTTACCGGCGGTCAGGTAAGTGTTGGTAAAAGTTTTACCAGCGGTTAGGGACCTTTACTGGTGGTTTTGCTGGACGCCCTCAGTCCAGTCCACTCACTTGGTGGCCCACACATGTATGAAACAATGGATGGTTAGAAAATCAAATGTCCCTCATTCAATATACATGCGCAACCAACCTGTGGATGGACTGGCCTGATTTTTGGAATAGGGGACATTCACATTGGGGCCTACCTTATGAAGGGCCCGAATCTCACATGCGTGTGAGTGCTTGTCTTGCATTTACAGATGGGTGTTTGCGGGCAGCATGTCTTAAAAATTAGGATTCTTTAAGTGTATGGAGTAGGCATACCGTTAATGCTATCATACCAGCCATTGCACCAATTCTGAAACCTTTCGTAGCAAATTCACCACTGAAATGAATTTGGTCCAAGGATGACGGATTTATACCCCTTTGTATGTCTTTCACCTTTCAGACATTCGCAGCACTATTAGTACTTGACTAATATTAGATAAAATATAGATGTTAACTCTACAAAGTTCGGAAACTTACAATTTTAACACCATGCTTTTTTGCATGTGTAATATACATGAAAAAGGTTGAGAGAATAACAGAGATCAAAGGGGCGACTGCGGGCACCCAGAAAAGGCTCTTCTTCTTCTTCCCCTGTAACACTTTTGAGTCATGTAAGAAGGAAACCTTCCACAAGCATGGAGTCCAAGGAATATGAAGCAAAGAGGAAAAAACTTAACAATGTATTTGGCAACTAGAAGGAAAACCAAGAAGACTGATCCTATGAGGATTGTCTGCCAATTCCATTGCGAATGTAGTAAAAGAAAACAGTCAGTGAGAAAAAATGACAACAATCTGTACTTCTAAACTCATTAGCTTAATCATTGACTGGGTCAGAGAAATTTCGTTTTGGCTTGACTGAGTCATTGGACAACCTAATTGACTTATCATGGTTTCTAGTTTTCAGTTGGTTGGTTTCCATCTCAAATCCAAGCTTTTAAACACTATCAATAACAGTCGTTTCCAATAGGTTTTCATACCTTGTGATGTACAGAACTCCATACCGAATGCATAACCAAAATTATATCCGTCTTCTTACTAAAATTCTTTATGCCAAGGAAACCTTTGAACTGTTGCAGAGAAATTGTGATGGTTGCCCCACCCATGAACCCAACAATGGCCGCATGAGATAGGAAGTCGATCAAGAATCCTAATCTGTAAGCATTACCAGAATTGTCAATGTTATAACAAAGAATACTGACCTTTTAAGTTAACAAGGGTATGAAAAACTTGTAAAACAGATTGTTCAATTACCTAAAAAATCCAAGTGTGACTTGAGTGATCCCTGCAAAGAATGTTACAGTGAATACAAGCCGGAGATACTCATCAATTGACCTTCAATTTTGACAATTTAATTTGTGTTAGTGTGCAAATAAGAAAAACCAAATTTAAAGGTGATAAACATACATTAAGCCAACCATCCAACACTATAAAAGGTAAACCTTTACTTCTTCATTCAAAACGGATATAAATTAACAAATAGGTTTCCAAAAGAAAGGCATTGAAACCATTCCATAAATCATTCATAATGCATACCATGCACGTGAGGATTTGTAACAAGATTCACCATTTCATATATAAAATTCGACTTCAACAATTAACAAGGCAGGCTGCACGTGTATCTTCAATTGCACGGTGGGCAATTTTATTTGAACTATAGAAATGTATGTGGGACTGCATGTGGATGGTCATGAATCCACACAAGTGTGGGCTTATCCTCTGTTTTATGTTTACTTCATTCAGTTTTTGACTTGTTTCGTCCCATATGATAGTTGGCGCCATAACATGTATAATGTTCAGTTGCAGTAGTGTAGTTTTTGTTGTATATAGAGAACTCATTCAGAAGCCAATGCTTTTGGATTTGTTTGCATTCATTCCATGATCTTAAGTCCTTATTCACATCATGAGCTTGAAACTTGTTTGTGTTATTATTATTATTATTATTTTGAAAGTTAACTTGTTCATGTTAGTAATGCTCCTATAATTTTAAAACTTCTCTATTTGTTATGAATTATGACCTAAATCTAATTGGAGTTTCACGACATCCAATCTCCGGCCATCTTTTTCCAGGCAATTAATGTATTATTTTCATTACTGTCTTTTGTAGGGCATTGATCAACATATTAGGAGCTTCAATCTGTAAGATATATATATATATATATATATATATATATATATATATATATATATATATATATATATATATAACATCTTCCATCTATGGTAGAGCCTATCAAATCAAAGTTTGGATCTGATGCACTAGGAACTTGTACTTCCTGTTTCATCCATGATTAGTTTTTAAGGTTAGGTATATACTTCAACTTCTTTTATAGATTTGGCAACCAAATTCTAGCATATAAGTTTCAGGTTTTAATCATAAATTTGATTTCCAAACTTTTTTTCACAACAAAGATCGTGGTGACCTGCACGTGCAAAGTGACTAAACGAAGTGAAGAATAATGGAATGGTGACTACACGGTGATGAGATGTTTGGATGATATTTTCTAATTGTATCTTGAGGATTCATGTATTTTTTGTTACAAATCTTTTAATATGGTACCATGTTTTGTACTTCAATTCGCACAAACGGTCACCTAATGTTTGATTTATTCACTGTATGCATTGTTTTCCTGTAATATGTTAGTTGAAAATTGAAATAGAATGCAATTTTTGTACAATGTAGGCTTAGGAGGCTTCCACAATTTTTCTTTTTCTTAGGCATCTTTCTCTGCATAACAGAATGTCTAAAGTGAGTTTGGATTTTCATTTTTCACATTGGGCCCAAAGGTTCAAGGATACATATGGTTGATATGATGACAAATGTTCTTAGCCATTGTTTCTATGGCCTTCTCTTCATCGAATGTAGAATGTTATCACATTTCTTTCCTAATTAGTCAGCTATCAACTGGCAACTAATTAAAGAATTAGGAATTACACATCTCGAAAACTATATGAACGATTGGTGTGTTCTATGCACTACAAGAAAATAGGCCTTTAGCCACAATTTTTTAGCCTCAGTTGAAAAAATGGAGGCTAAATGTGTCTTTTAGCCTCGGTTGCTAAGGAACTGAGGCTAAAAGTTCATCTTTCGCCTGGGCCATTGCATAGGAACAGAGGCGAAAAAGTCTACCTTTTAGCCTCAGTTGCATAGGAACCGAGGCGAAAAGTCTACCTTTTAGCCTCAGTTGCATAGGAATTGAGGCTAAAAATCTACCTTTTAGCCTCAGTTGCATAGGAACTGAGGCGAAAAGTCTACCTTTTAGCCTCAGTTGCATAGGAACCGAGGCGAAAAGTCTACCTTTTAGCCTCAGTTGTCAGGAACCGAGGCGACATGTCTACCTTTTAGCCTCAGTTGCACAGGAACCGAGGTGAAAAGTCTACCTTTTAGCCTCCGTTGCACAGGAACCAAGGCAAAAAGTTTACCTTTTAGCCTCAGTTGCACAGGAACCGAGACAAAAAGTCTATCTTTTAGCCTCAGTTGCATAGGAACCGAGGCGAAAAGTCTACCTTTTAGCCTCAGTTGCCAGGAACCGAGGCGAAAAGTCTACCTTTTAGCCTCAGTTGCACAGGAACCGAGGCGAAAAGTCTACCTTTTAGCCTCAGTTGCACAGGAACCGAGGCAAAAAATCTATATTTTAACCTCAATTGCACAGGAACCGAGGCGAAAAGTCTACCTTTTAGCCTCAGTTGCACCGGAACCGAGGCGAAAAGTCTACCTTTTAGCCTCAGTTGCATAGGAACTGAGGCGAAAAGTCTACTTTTTAACCTCAGTTGCATAGGAACCGAGGCAAAAAATCTACCTTTTAGCCTCAATTGCATAGGAACCGAGGCTAAAAATCTACTTTTTAGCCTCAGTTGCAGAGGAACTGAGGCCAAAAGTCTACCTTTTAACCTCAGTTGCATAGGAAACGAGGCCAAAAGTCTACCTTTTAGCCTCAGTTGCATAGGAACCGAGGCCAAAAGTCTACCTTTTAGCCTCAGTTGCATAGAACCGAGGCCAAAAATATACTTTTTAGCCTCAGTTGCAGAGGAACTGAGACCAAAAGTCTACCTTTTAGCCTCAGTTGCATAGGAACTAAGGCCAAAAGTCTACTTTTTAGCGTCCGTTGCATAGGAACCGAGGCTATTTTGGAAAAAATTATGGATATACTTATCGTGGGCCTTGGAAAGTTCTTAACGGTGAACGTTCAATCAACACTGCTTCCTATTTTGTGGTCCACATAAGATTTGTATATGCTTAATTTTTATAAATAATCAATAAAATGGGTGGGAAAAACGGATGGACAGTATGGATATACAAAAAAAATATCAAGGTAGATCCTGCGGTAGGGGAAACACCTACTTAGGTGTTACCCGATAACACTTGACCACAGAGAGTGAAACCATGCAACTAATTTGCAGTGTATTACAATGTAAATAATTTGTATTGTAAATGTTATAAATTTAATCTCAATCTGGACCGTCCAGTATGTTCAACCAACTATTTAAGATCTATTGATAAAAAATAACAATGATGGGATGATCCTAACCATCCAATCAATGGTCCAACCAGACATTTATAAGATACAATGGCTATTATGACATACCTGTTCTTTTACCCAACTATCTCACATATGTAGAATATCATATCCGTGGAAAATGTGATCCATACAATGAAAATAACCTGGTAGGAAAATCAAGCCCATCCCATCATTAGGTGGGCCAGGACATTACATTAAGTTATTCCATCGGTTGCTGTCCGTTGGTGCCAGTAGCCAGATATATATGTGGATCAACCTATTTTTCATATCAAGTGATCATCATGGTTTGTCCAACCTGCTGGACGGAGCGGATCAGATACATAAATCACGGTGGGCCTCACCACGTAATCGACTTCCATCTCAAGCTACCTTCGCCTACCTATAAAAAAAAAAAAAAAAAAACCCTAAAACGTCATTTCCTATTCTCTGCTCCGATCCATGCACTCGCGCTCTCTGTCTCTCTGGGTTGGGGAGAAGATGTTTGTTGAAGAAGGTCGAATCTCTTTCATCTTGATCGGGTAGAACCTTTTCGATCCATACTCTCTCTCTCTCTCTCTCTCTCTCTCTCTCTCTCTCTCGATTGGAAGAAGGAGAGCTGCTCGAAGATCTCCTTATCATTTAGATCCAGATCCAAATCAGTTAAGCTCGATTCTTTTCTCTTTAACGATTTTACAAAAAACTGAAATTCAAAATCAGAATCGAATTTGATTTCACTATCTATGCCTTGAAATCCCTTCTGTTTCTGGTTTGAGATTTCAATCGATTCATCTCTCTGCTGAATAGCTGGTGGCACTCCAGGAAACAGTAGGACGCAATCCGCTTTCATCAGCTCTCCATCTTCTCTTCTTCGAGATTTCCATCTCCAAAGGAAACGCCTCTCCATCTCTTCCATGAGCTTTCGATCTCTAAAGGAAGCCTGCAAAATCCACGTCCGGCTCTACCATATCCTCCGAACCCTTGCAATCGTCGGATCATTAGATCTACGGTCTCTCTCTCTCTCTCTCTCTCTCTCTCTCTCTCTCTCTCTCTCTCTCTCTCTCTCTCTCTCTCCAATCATTAGATCCTTAAAAGACGATGAGCTTTTTTCCAATTTTTTCCACTTAGGGTTTATTTTATTTTATTTCTCGATTTTTGGTGCTTGATCTGTTTTGATTTGAATCCAGCTCTTGTCTCTCGATTTTGATAGATTTCGATGGATTTTGATCCGATTATTTTTTATGGATCTATTTTGCTTTCGGATCCAATTGTCTGAAGCTTTGCTTTTTTTATTTTTGTTTTGAGATGATGATACATGGTGCCTTCCTTTTCGATTTTGTCTCAATTTGGTTATTCGTTTGGAGCAGTACTATGATTTGCGTTTGCATTATTTGAGAGACGAGAGGAAGGGTTTTAACTTTCAATCGGTGAGCTTCCCCCCTTTTCTCCAATTTTTTCCACTTAAGGGTTTGATTTTTTTTTTTTTTTTTTTGTCAACTTTTGGTGCTTAATCATTACGATCTGAATCCAACTTATGTCTCTTGATTTCGATAGATTTCGTTGAATTTTGATCCAATTCCTGCTGATTTAAGTTGTAATTTAGGTTTATATATTTAGAAATTAGAGATTTATCATTGATTTATGTAATATCAGGCATTTGTAATACATTACTATGCATTGATAATTTCGATACAGTCATAAATCAACATCTGTTTGGGGCATGACAGGGCCATAACATTCAATTGTTACATATTACCATGTCCTGTTTTTCTCTTGTTCTAAACTGTAGTAGTGGAGAAGGTTAAGCTTGATATGTTCTTTGTCTATTGAGATTCATTTCTAATGTTTATGGGTTTTCATTTGTGAATTTTGAATGGGCCATAACATTTAACAGTGTTTTTTTTTTTTTTAAACCCATAACTGTGATAGAATTACTTTTGAACAAAAAGTTGCAACCAAACACACCCTAATCTAGTTATGAAGAAGTTTGATTTTTTGTTGGACGTGTTCCCAAGTGCTCAATTCATAGCTGGATCACATGACCCACCTAGCTGGAAAATCACGTGTCCAGATCCTAGCCATTAAGAAGAAGAAAGTCTGATTTTTTGTCGGACTTCTTCCCAACTACCCAAATAACTAGAAGAGATTTGGATGGAAGTTCTCGTCATTGTTATCGTCGAATGCCACCCACCCTGCTGAATTATTATTTTTCTTTCTGGCGGCATTTCTCAAGGAGTCCATCTCACCAACTTTCTGTTCAAAAGTCATTCTATCAAACTGCTTCATAACTAGATTAGGGTGCTCTCTCATAGGTTGCAATAAACTCACAGATAGAAGGTTTGTTGTTTGATGTACTAGTTTCCATCTTATTTTGGATTATCATGTGCCTAATGCGTTATTTGAGGCACTAGTATTCATGTTAGTCTCAAATGTCATGTGCTTCTTCTCAGTTCACATTAGACTACTTTCGGTTTCTCTTTATTCAATTTATAGGAAATATAATATTACTAGGCTTACTTCACACATGAACTGATTTTTTTGAATTTTTTTTGCTAAGACCTCTCCTTAAAAAATCATCACCCATCTTTCTAGCAGATCTGCTTCCTAGCTGTTTGTACTTGCTATAATTTTGAAATAGATGCTTTCCCACCTCTATACATGATTTGCTTCCTGTCATATTATGGTTATCAATTTTGTTCTATTGTCTTTTTACTGAAATGGAGTAGAGGAGATGTACTGTTTGGTTAGTATGGAAGGCGATCTAGCATATCAGTAGCTTTTCTGATGATGCAATGGAAAATTATAGATCTATTTTCCTTTCAGATCTCATTGTTTGGAGTTTTGATTTTATTTATTTATTTTCTTTCTTTTTCATTTCAACCATCTCCACTGTATTGAAAGGCAAAGGAAAGGCCCTATTGAGGCACTCTGGCAAGTGCCTTTTGAAAATTTTGGAGAATGGGTACTTTTGATTCATGAGAAAAAACGTGGGTAGAGTAGGACAATCCGGGTAAAAAACAACATCTTTCATTCAGAGGCCTGCAGAAGCAGCTAAGAACGAGAGACAGAGAGGCTTCTGCCTTTTGCTGGAAAGGAAGTGGAAAGCCAGATGTACTCGACACGTGGCAGAGATGAGAGGGTAAGTGGAGATGGGCGGCTGATATTGAAGAAAATGGATGGAGGACGGTGGGAAAGAAAGTACCAGAATCGTCCACCACACCTGTTTTACGCAGCTCCGTAAAACATCCAATCTCTGTGGGGATCACCGTATTATTATTTTTTTTTTTGTGTAAATCCACTCCATCCATAAGGTGAGAAACATTATTCTAACCGCACATACAAACGATCTAAATGATTAGAAACTCTCATGGGACACACCAAGGGAACAAAACCTTGAGGCCTGCCCAAGGTTTTGTGCCACTGATCTAATTAACCCTACAGTGGATAGTCCATCCCTAAAAATCTTCTAGATGAAAGATCCTAGCCACCAACCTCTGACATTTTTTTCAATTGAAAGTTGGTTTTGGTGGGCGATGGTAAAAGAAAGTGTTTTAGTGGTCAAAGAAACAAGTCGCTGAGTAATTCATGTTCCAAAACCGGACTGTGTTGGAAGTTGGAAAAAAGTCTTAGTGAATTATACTGATAGGGCTGTCAACAGGCCAGGCCTAGGGTTGTCTTTGGCTTGGATTTTGAGCTGGTTGGGCTGGATCTATTCAAAATTTTTACTTTGTCTGGCCAGGCCCCAACTCTGTTCAAAATTGAGAGGGCTAGCCTTATTCTCATAATTGTCACAGTATGTGTGACTATTGTGGGTATGTATTTCTCATTTGAATCTTTGAGAACTATCATTAAAAAAACAAACAAGACCTCAAACTTGCTTAATTCATCCTAGTTTTTATTGATTTCATCTACATCAAGATGATGATTGAAATTTGGCATGATTGCAAAATCCAAATGTAGGCTTCGACTTTGTATTTCTTGATGTCTTTGCAAAGATTTACTTTCAAACGGCTCAGAGAAATGGCAAGATAGTCAATCTGTATCACAAGCTATGGTACAACCAAGTTTTCCGTATGAATGTATCTTTAAAACAAAAAGAAAAAAGAAAAAGAAAAATCAGCAATCCAGCAAAAGAAACAACAAGGAATTAGAACAAAGATTGATCTAATATTAAGTAATGCATGTATGGAATAGGACAAGATGTATAGAAGACAAATAGAACAATAGGTGTAGAAGACATACTAAATTTAATAAAAGCATAGGGCCTGCGGCAATAGTTTCTATTTGTCTCCCATTGACTTTCTCAAATTCGTTTTTGAGGTCTTCTAGGTATTGAAAAGCAAGTTTCTTCGGATAAGAACGATCACACATGGTTAAATAACATACACGGCCTTTAATAATATAGCTGCAAAATTAGGTCAGGGTAACAATTGCATTTGATTTAAATGGACTGGACATGAAATGCCTAACATATAAAAATAGGGAACAGGGGAGAAAATCCATGTTGTTTTCTTAAGTAGCCAGTTCTGCTACATGGATCAAGCTGAAATGCTACTATTTCTTGTTCTGCAATTGGAATCCTTAGGAGAGCACTTCTTATAAACAGGTGGTGTGAGTTGGCCATTTTTCTTATTTGGTGCAATTGCTTCTTAGCTATTAGTAGTACATGTGACTCTGATCTCCTGTTAGAAACTATCTCTGCTCATCCTTCCCTGCTCTCTCTCTCTCTCTCTCTCTCTCTCTCTCTCTCTCTCTCTCTCTCTCTCTCTCTCTCTCTCTCTCTCTCTTTGTTTTTGGTAAATTCTTGATGTAGTTTGTTTTCCATTCAGCATTGATTTCTTTCAGGGATTGGCACTATTGATTTGTGCATTGCAAGCCCTTTATCTGAATTGCCCAGAGCTTAACGACCTGAATCTCAATTCATGTACAAACTCGCATCCAGGTAGTTACTGAATGTTCTACTTGTAGGTAGCTGACATGGAGACTCTGTGTTAGACACTACAAACCTTGAGAATCCAAATGCAAACATATCTGTATGGGTTATATGTTATTGTCAAAACTCGAAGATACAATCATCATCTCCATAACCTTGTCCTAGCCATTTGTTGCGTGATGTGAGATTATACATGCGTACATATAGAAAAAAATGTTTCTAGTTAAATAGGAATTTGCCTAGAACTACGTAGTTAGAATGTGGATGGTGCTTGTAAATGAACAAGACCATGAACTTAGATTTTACCCTACCAGCTATTTCAATGTGTTTAGCACAGATGTGCAGCTTATGCCCGGGATGGGTATTGTTTGAAAAAAACAAAGTTCTTTATACATAGATTGGAGGTGGGTGGGGGAAACATTTAGTACGTAAAATTGTAATTAGGTTCTTTTGAAGCATAATCCTTCTTTCAAATTTGAGGCCTTGTTCTGTTCTGGTTCTTCAAGTTTGCATTACTGCATCACCTTCTTCTCCTTCTTTTTAAATTTTTTATACACATTTAAACCGAATCTGATGACTACAAAGAAACTGTCTTAGTTCACTGATTTTGTTACATACTTAGATTTCATTTCGTTATACAAATTTTTTATACACATTTAAACCAAATCTGCTTTTTTATATGAAAGAGCAATTTGCACTATTGGAGCCAAATAAGAATGGGTGCATCTCACCAGGAAACATAAGAATGGTTAGTTTCTTTCTGTAATATCTAGATTTCTTACTGGGCATGTTTACTGTCGGTTGTTAAGCTACAATGCTCAGTTACTTCTGTTGATAATTACTATTGAATATTAAAATGCAACAGATGCTATGAAGGAATCCCACATTCATGATTTTCTTGCTTCGGTATCTATTTTACTGTTGACTCTGTAGTTATTCTTCAATTTCAAATGGTTCTGTATGTTTTATAACTTTTTACCAATACTCCTTTCTTCTATGACAGTTGAATGCTCTTCAATATAGAAAGATGGACTTTCACATCAGCAGCTTTATGGTCAGAAGCTAACAAACACGTCTACACACAAATGAGAGAGAGGACCCATTCTAGTGTAAAGAAGAATCATCAACGCCTAATGAAAGGGCGCCGTTCTTTGAAGTGGACATGGTCCTTGATGTTGTCTCCTTCCAACTTGAGGCTGGTCCACCACACCAAATCGCCTTCCACCTTTAGAGAACCCCCATCAACAGTGGTGGTAGAAGCAGCAGCATTGTCACAGGGAACTTGAAGAGGAAGATTATTTAGCTTCGGACATCCACTCACTCTCAGTTTCTCCAATGCCGGCAAGCACACCTCACCACAAATACTCTCCAGCTTAGGTAGCTCCCACAGACACACTGTACGTAGTCGTTGGAGTGAATCTTTTGCTACCCCTCGAAACACCGCCTCCAGTCTATTGCAGAATTTGATATGGAGAGTTTCCAGGCTTTCTAAGCATACAGCTAAGGAGAAGACGACCACGAGTCTCGGGCAACACTCCAGATATATGTGCAATTCCCAAAAAAACACAACCAAGGAAAAATTCTCTCAATGAAGCCGAAGAATGGCGGCAAGAAGCAAAGCAATGACAGAAATCCTGGATGTACAGTAGCAACAGCAATGGCAGTGTGTTTGTTTTAAAAACTTTAAATATACGATTGATTGTTTTGTTGGTGTTGTGCTGATTGTTGTCTTGATGGATGTTAAATGGGTGAAACATGCACAGTTCAATCATTGGTTGATTATAATATTGTTAGCTTTTGTTGATAGAAACTAGATTTAGCCTCGGTTATTGATAAATGATGTTAAAAATTGAATTTAGCCTCAATTGATGCCAATAAAGGCTAAATCTATCTTTAGTCTCAGTTTTGCCTCAATTACCTAAACTGAGACTACAACTCCCGTGGTTAAAGGCTTTAGCCTCAGTTTTTTAGAACCGAGGTTAAAAATGGATTTATCTTCAATTGGAGGCAACTGAGGCTAAAATTTGGATTTAGTCTCAGTTGGAAACAATGGAGGCTAAAATTTTGATTTAGCCTCATTTCGAGAAAACCGAAGCTAAAAAGGTTCTTTTAGCCTCACTTGAAGAACCGAGGCTATAAAAGTCATTTTAGCCTTGGTTGCTAAAACTGAGGCTAAAGCCTTTAGCCACGGGGGTTTCAACCTCGGTTTGGATAACTGAGGCTAAAGGCTTTAGCTTCAGTTTTTAACCTTTTTAGCCACAGTTTTGAACTGAGGCTAAAGCCCCCTTTTCTTGTAGTGATGGGGCACCCAAAGTGGGCTAATACATGCTCCATTATGCAAATTGAAGAACAAGCTTACACCATTGATACAGAGCATTGTATTCTCCCACTTTGTTTTTGGGGTATTGTATATGATGCTTAATCAAAAGAAATGGAGCTTTTATGATTGGCCCAGCAATGGGGCGAGTATGGCCCTTTGATTGGAAGTTAAGATTGTCTAACCACTGTGATCTTTCAGTCATGATAACAGAGTTGAAAATTTGTATTGTATGGATTAATGAATATCTAGGCTTACAATGAGTAGGTGAAAATAATGACGTATGGATTAAAGTTATGGAAAGCATGCAGCGAAACCACAACATATTCACGGGCTGGAGTGGGGAAGAGTCTATATTAAAATGTTAGTAAATATAAATAGCTAGAGAAGCCGGAGCGGCACTTAATTATAAGGATCATGAAACCAAGGATCAATTATATAATAGACGTGGACTCTGTTTCTATCACTCAGTCATTTCAATATTGGTAAAACCTTCAAACATGGAAGACATATTACAACTTCTTAAAGAAGAATTCTTCAATGCAGAACATAAATAAGTCCATGTTATCATGTATGTCAAAGTTCATCGTGCTTAACATGAAATTCAAGACCTCGAATCCATACGCTATCTAATAAAAGGAATAAAACATCAATTGGCTAGTTCAAAGGCAATATAATGTTTGTAAATGGTTTGTGGAATGATTAGGAGAAATTTCCAAAGTTACATTAAACTTAAATCAGAGAAATTTTGTAACGGCAGAAAGCAACAGCCCATACCGTAGAAAGGCGGCAACCATCCAAATAAAATTAAAAAAAACCTCTTGTATTCCAATTATATCACTAGTAAGAACAATATCATACATTAACATGGACAGTGTATATAGGATGGAAGATTGAATTTATCACCAGGCCATGGGATTGCAAAATTTTCATATGAACTGATTGTAATAAAACCTTTCCTCTTCCCACTACCACCCACTTTGCTTGTACATATCACATACTGAATTGATTCTTGGGCTAGGATATCAACCTACTGGTATCCTCATGATGGATGGTTTGGATCTCAGATCCATGTCTCAAACTGGCACAAGGTGGTGTGCCCATAAGGTGCCTTATACACACCTGATAATCTTGGAAAAGGTCATATTAGATAATAGAAATGAGATTTTCATTCTAGCTTGGCTTACTAATAAAACTTATAATACAATGACTTTGAAGTCTTCTATACTAGCTAATTGTAAGACAACTATTGGGTGGGCCTCACATGATCATTGGTTTATATCTAACCGTTAGATTACTATGAGTCAGCATAACGGTGGGCCCTATTATGATTGTGATGGTTACAGGTCTTGGGTAGTATGCGTAGACTGTACTTCCAATCCATAGTATTCTGATAGACATGGATTGGATCTATGTCTTGTGACGAGACTCTAAAAGAAGAAGAGTTGTGATGAGCCAACTTCTTCAGGCGCTTTTATATAAAATAGAGTCTTAGTCTCCTCACCAACACATATATAAACCTAATTCATTGAAGGATTTTCTTAAAAATCTAGGAACATCCGGTGCATCCACATCAAAATTTTGTATGGCTTCTCAATCTACTCATTTAAAATTATAGTTTATTTGATTGATGCATAGATCGATCTACTATTCCACATTTAAGTTTAACAATTGGCATCAAAGCCTTCGTATGCATCAATTTGGTGAATTTTGATTAGTTTTTATACCCTTCCATCATGCAGAATTTAGATGATCGGCCCATTCGTCATCCCTGTTGCTGCAAATGCGGATTAGCTGCGACCCAAATCCAGCAATGTGGGTGGGACCCTGACCGTGGGTCTCATCTCAATGTATGTGTTGTATATCCACACTGTCCATCTGTTTTGCCAACTTATTTCAATGCATGGGCCTAAAAATGAAGCACATCCAAATCTCAATAGAACCACCCCACAGTGAAAAGTGATCATTGACCGCCCCCATCAAAAACTTCTTAGTGCCCAACTAGTTGATAAAGTCTCACTGACCTGAAGATGAAGGAAAAACACAGATATAGTCTTGATCCTAAACTTCTATGGCCCACAACAAGTTTAATGACCACTGTCTTCTGTGGTGTAGTCCACCCGAGATTTGAATCTACTTCATTTTGATAAGCTTGCAAAATGGATAGACAACGTCAATATAAAAAGCATACATCAAGGTGGGCCCCATGGTCAGGGTCCCAAATCCCGATCGCTAGATCCAGGGTAGCAGCTAATCCGCGTTCTGTTGCAGCATGTACGCTATGGCTACCAATGCCATTTTTCTCCCATGCGGACCTCTGCTGCTGCCAGTGGCCTCAAGGCAACCCAGCCACTGCTTCTCCAGGAATTTCGAGCATGAAGGCCAAAGTGGTTAAGGCATCAACAAACTAGTTTTTGGCACATGGCATGTAGGTGAAGGTAACTTTGTCGAATTTATCGATGAGATTGATTTTCAAGGCAAACGTGATATGGGATCAGCTTGGATTGAGCTCTTCCAGAAATAAGGGATTACAAAATCAGAAATACCAATTAGAGATTAAAATTTCAAAAAGCCCCAATTAGGGATTTGGAATTTCAAAAATCCCCAATTAGAGATTTTCAATTTGGAAAGCCTATTAGAAAAAGAAGAAGAAGAAGACAAAGAAGAGGAAGAGGAGAATACCACTGCTGCTGCCGAGAGAGAGAGAGAGAGAGAGAGAGAGAGAGAGAGAGAGAGAGCTACTGGTCGTGAGGTTACCAGAGAGAAGGAGATGGTGAGAGCGAGAAGGGACGAGGATTGTGATCTCTGGAGAAAAGATAGAGAGAGAGTCGATTGGGCGAGCCAAATGAATTAGGGCGTCCCTTTTTTTTTTCTTTCTATCAGCCCCTTTATCGGCGGCCGGTAAACTGGCCGCTGGCAAAGGGTAACCCCAGCCGCCTTCCCTGCATCTTTTTCTTGTAGCGTTGGGTGTAGCGTTGGGTGGTCTGTGAAATCCACCCACACCATCCATCAGGTCTGTCTCCCCATTTTAGGTCCAGGGCTTAAAATTCAGCACTATACATGATTGAAGCAGATCACGTAGAGGAGGATACTCACCCTCTGAAATTGTTTCCCTTAATGTGAGCCATTTGAATCACATATAGGTCTTATTTTTAGGCACAACAGACCCAACTTCCATTAAAAAGGTACTCAAGTAATAATTAGTTACATTAATAGGGTAGCTTGACGTAAATAACACATTATTGAGGTAATATTAGTATTTTGTAAAATTCCCTATATAAAAGAATGGAATATTATGCCATCCCCACCCTTGATTTTTGATAGGGTTTACCATAATGTGTATGTGGGATGCACTCCGACCATTAGATGTATAATCCCAACTTAGGCTAAGGGAAGAAAAATAAGTTGACCGGTGAATTAATCCAACACCAAACAAAACAGACAAGAAATGTTAATCCTATAACAGTCAGAGATGTTAATCCTTTTTCCAGGGTCCACCGTGATGATTATATAAATCCAATCCAACCATTAGATGCCACATCAAAATCTCAAGACCCAACACTCAAAATTCAGGTCCATTCATAATTTAGCTAAACCACACCAAGGGAAACAATTTAAAGGGTAAGGGTTGACTTGTATAGTATTTCTAATTGTGTTGTTCACTTGAATTTTTTGGATGAGGCTGATTTTTTCCACCTTGGGCCTCAGATGGGTTGATTCACGCGATGGTCGGTGATGCTTTTACATAAACATCACAATGGGCCCATCCAATTTTAATCATGTTCTTAACTGAATGCAAGTTGAACTATTTTCTGCCCAATAAACATGCTATATTCTGAAAACAGTAAAAACGTATTTCAATCTGATGAGATATGGAACCAATGGCATGGTAATCTAGACTGTGAGAGTTGGCCCCTAAATACATATAACTTTACTATTAAAACTGATTAGGCCCTACTGAATTTGGTTCTGGGTTTTAAATAATTAGATGTGAGACTAGAAAGGACCCAAAATTAGCAAGATCTGGACCGATTAATGGGAGTTTAGGTACTATGGAACCCAACCTGCTGACAGCCTCAGGGAATATATGAATATGAAAGATCCATGCCATTCATTAGGCACTCCATTAATGCATGTGCCGTAACCTAAAGCTTAAGCAGGTTGGCCATTTAATAGGTGGACGTATTCTTGCTCAGGTGGTAGACTCTTAGGAGTTTCAACACCCAGTCAAGGGTTCGAGCATCCATAGATGGTGAAATCCCACCACAGCGTGAGTGTGTTGGCAGTACAAGAAAATAGGCCTTTAGCAACAATTTTTTAACCTTAGTTGAAAAAATGGAGGCTAAATGTGTCTTTTAGCCTCGGTTGCTAAGGAACTGAGGCTAAAAGTTCATCTTTCGCCTCAGTTTTATAGGAACCGAGGCGAAAAGTCTACCTTTTAGTCTTAGTTGCATAGGAACTGAGGCGAAAAGTCTACCTTTTAGCCTCAGTTGCTTAGGAACCGAGGTGAAAAGTCTATTTTTTAGCCTCAAGTCTATTTGTTTGCCTCAGTTGCATAGGAACCGAGGTGAAAAGTCTACCTTTTAGCCTCAGTTGCATAGGAACTGAGGCGAAAAGTCCATTTTTTTAGCCTCGGTTGTATAGGAACGGAGGCGAAAAGTCTATTTTTTAGTCTCGGTTGTATAGGAACCAAGGCGAAAAGTCTACCTTTTAGCCTTAGTTGAATAGGAACCGAGGCAAAAAGTCTATTTTTTAGCCTCAGTTACATAGGAACCGAGGCAAAAAGTCTACCTTTTAGCTTCAGTTGCATATGAACCAAGGTGAAAAGTATATTTTTTTAGCCTCAGTTGCATAGGAACCGAGGCGAAAAGTCTACCTTTTAGCCTCAGTTGCATAGGAACTGAGGCGAAAAGTCTATCTTTTAGCCTCAGTTGCTTAGGAACCGAGGCAAAATGTCTACCTTTGATACTCTGGCAGAATGTGATGGATGATACGCAAACACTTAGAAATTGTGTAAATGGCATGCCTGTAATTCAAATTAATTGGTGTATGGTGATATTTGATCATTTGACTAGATCGGTGGACATTTATTAGATGGTAAAAATGAAAAATATCCAACAATCCTACTTCAACAATCAAGTGTCCATGAATACAAACACACCACACATGCTAACATGATGCGTGTGAGAGATCTCATATGTTTATAAAATGGCTTGCACTTTTCACGTGTAGCTTCATGAAATCACGACTGTGAAATCCAAGTAAGTGGATTTGTCAATTTGAGTCATGCCAAAAGTATACTTTTTAGCCTCAATTGCATAGGAATTGAGGTAAAAAGTCCACTTTTTAGTCTCAGTTGCATAGGAACCAGGCCAAAAGTCTACTTTTTAGCCTCAATGCATAGGAACTAAGGCTAAAAGTCTACATTTAGGAATATTGAAAAAAATTGAGAATCTTGAAAGAATTAATAAATTTAAAAACTTTTGACAATTATGAAAAAATTGAGAATTTTGATAAAAAATTTGAGACAATTGTGAAA
Organism: Magnolia changhungtana; assembly: GCA_030180095.1. Taxonomy (NCBI): domain Eukaryota; kingdom Viridiplantae; phylum Streptophyta; class Magnoliopsida; order Magnoliales; family Magnoliaceae; genus Magnolia; species Magnolia changhungtana. The sequence continues at coordinate 92,858 of JASAUF010000037.1, forward strand.
AAATTAAAAAATTTTGAAATTTTTGAAAAAAAAAAAAAAAGAATTTTGAATTTGAGAATCTTGAAAAAAATTGGAAAATTTTTAAAAATTGAGAAATTTCAAATAATTGAAAATTCTAAAAAAAAATTAAGAATTTCTAAAACTATTAAGAATTGATTTTTTTTTAATTTTTTGATAATTTTTAAAAAACTGAGAATTTTAAATTTTTTTGATAAATTTCAACAAATTTATAATCTTGAAAAAATTTAGAATTAAAAAAGAAAATTAAGAATCTTGATTTTTTTTTGTCTTTGAGAAAACTGTTTTCTGTGGTGGGGTCCATTAGAGGTTTTTGGATCTGACTCATTCTTTAGATCATGCTCTAAAATGATCTTTTCAATGGACGGTGTGGATATAATACGTGCATCACGGTGGGGCCCGCAGAAGTTGGTGACGTCGCTACTCGACCTGTCAGTAGCTAATCCGCGGCTACCCCACCCGATATATCTGAAATCCCCAATTTCATTTATCAGCTTAGATCGAATTCTACAGCTCTCTCTCGTACTTCGTGAAACTCCATCTCTGCTAGCTTTTCTCACTCGACCTTAATTCATCCCCACCGAATCGTCTCTCTTCCTAATATCTTTACCTTCCGTTCGGAACATCTCTCTCGATCGAGGTAAGTATCGTTAAAATCGGTGATCCGACACTCCGAATCGAGGATATGGAGAAATCGGAGGCCGAATTGCGGATCTGTGTCGAGAAGCTGCGGCAGAACGTTGAGGAGCGGGATGAGATGATCCGGTTCATGTCGAGGAAGGCGGATGATGAGGAGGATGTGAAGGAAGCAGAGATCCATGGGCACAAATCAAAGAGCAGGGCCACGTTTGGCAGGAATGTGGAGGAAGGCGGCGATTTAGGGGAGTATGATTGGGAGAATTAGGGTTTCTTAGGGGTTAGATCCGGTCCCTGAGGCTTGTTTCATGGAGAGGATTATGGAAAGGAATGCTGCTGAAGCGGATGGGATGACAGTTCTTTACAAGCAGAGGAATGACTTTGGGAGGGATTTCTTGCCATTAGCTTCTGTTGCTTGGATGGAACGGTCGAGTGAATGGCAGCAGGTTTGTGCTTCTTCTTCTTTCTCTTTCTCAGTTTCAAGAGTATGTATAACACACACACACACACACACACACACACACAGAGCGAGAGAGAGAGAGAGAGAGAGAGAGAGAGAGATTCAAACTGATATCAGAGAAGGGAAATCCTGTTGTAGAAACAATAGAGACGAAGAAAACAGATTGTGTGGTCAGTTGAAGTAGCTCAAGATTCCAGATTTTGTATTTGTTGTTACTGTTTGACAATTAGAATATGTGTAATAGTAGACTTAAGCCTAACTAGGATTTGACTTAGTAGATTCACTATTTTGAGTTATGGTATTTCATCCAATAATGTTATTATGCAAAATCTATAAAACATGCGTGCCTTTTCCTATTTCACTGTTGTGACACCAATGGATGTACATGACAAAGTGCGTCATTCTTGCTCTCAACAACAGAGTTTTAGACTGTCTTAAAGCAAAAGAAGCCTGGGCCTAAAACCTGATTCATGTGATGTAGAGAGAACCCTGAAGCCTGGTCTTAAAGCCTGACTGGTGTGATGTAGAGATAAAAGCCTGATTGGTGTGACATAGAGAGAATGGCTTTGTAGCCTTATAAAAGTTCATGAAGTCTCCTTAAAAGCAAAGAAGCCCAATCTTAAGGCCTATGCTCTTACTTAGATATATAATTTCCTAAACTCGCTCAACTTGCAATGAAGAAAGCATATGTCCTAGCAAATGAATCCAATGATGTTTCAGTCTTGAATCATTTTCTTTGATGCATCATTTTCCACATCAATGTTTTAGTTGCTCTCTACTAAAAGTAATGATTTTCATTGACTGATTATATGAAACTCTCATAGGTGATAGTTTGATTGGTTTGGTTTGAGATATAACCAAATAGCCTATGTTATGTTATCTATTGTTTCATTTACCTTCTTTTGATGATCTTAGAACCAGTTCTAAAACCCAAACCCAGCTCCTAGCTGTATGATCGAATTGGTTCTAAATTGGAACTAGCCGGCGAAGCGGCTGTATCACTATAACACCCAGTTAGTTCAATACAGTTGCTTGAGAGCATTATAGTTTATCTTGATGATTTGGATGATTTTCACTGTAAGAGGCAAGAAGGCAATGGATGCAAGGATGGAAAATGTCTCGAGAGAGACACACGAGAGTAAAGGTGCGTCTGCAAGAAAGTCATTTCCAAGAATTGACCTTGAAAGTTTCGTGTCGTATGGAGAAGGAAAAGATGCAAACAGTTATGGTAATTGCAGCCAGAAATCCTTAAGAGCTGATAGAGAAATTCTATCAGATGTAGTAGATAATGATCAATCAAAGAAGCATACCAAGTTAAGCGGATTGCATGATAAAAGCAGCACTACAGGGCATTCTAGCAAGAAGAGGAAGTCCGCGGGATGGGGGCTGAAAAACAGATCCTTATCCGAGCAAAGTCAACGGTATAACAATTGTGTGTATAATGATCATGAATTGGACGATTTCCTTGGAACAAACAAGAGCCTTTTCCCTGACATCCCCAACCAACAGCACGACTCTTCCATGCCAGTGGCCTTGAGCATGAATGATAAGGAATCTGCATTGTATTATGATGAGGAATGTGGCTGTTCTGATATTAGTTCTTTGGGTCTTCAGTGGGACAAAACCAAACCAATTGGGCATTTCTTTCTTACTTAATTTTCTCTTATTAATTGAAGCGCTACAGTTTTTAACTTACCATCCGATGTATTCAGATTTGAAGTCTCACACTTGATTCCACCAATGTGTCCTCTTTTCATGTAATCTTAGTGTCAATATTTCTCATGTCCTGATCAATTAGATTTCTTTTATATAACTGTCTGGCGGTGAATGGCGGTAGACCCACACCCAGCAATAGGTGTGCCTTCCACTCGAAACAAGACTTTGCCCTCTCTGTATCTAGCTTCGCAAGAAAATCGTGAATCTGTTTGCTTAAATTCATTTTTTTAACAATTTCTATATGTTCTACTTCCATTTGGTTCCAGTTCCTTCCAAGCCTGTTTGGTAGACGTCTAAAAATGAGTTCATCTCATTTTGGTTAATTACAGCTCTTAATAGAGATCTTGATTGTTGCTAATCAAGAATATCATCTCTAGTACATGATTACAATTAACAAAAATGAAGTGAACTTATTGTTAGGTGTTTGCCAAACAGGTCCTCTGGGCTCTTTCATCTTTAAGAAGACTAGAGTAACTTACAAGAGAAGAAACATTGATGGGTAGATAAACATTACAAGAGGAGAAAAGTGTTTCCTGGGTCTCCATGTTCCCTCTTCCTTTCTTTTTTACTTTCCTTTCTCAGCAGTCCATTAAGATTCAAACTGTAAAGTGTTTCCTGGTTTTCCATGATTTTTTTATTTTTTTTCTAATTCTTGTAGGGTGGAATATCAAATGGTGAAATGATAACCATGAGGATAGCTTTCAAGCCTACTTCTACAATTGCAGTAAGTTGGACTCCCTGATAGAACACTTGTACATTCAAAGCATGGATTGAAAAGGGAACACGTCGGTCCGATGACTAATTTTTTTTTATTTTTCTTATCGGACTTGTTATGCAACACTTGCAGAGGAAACAACATACAGTGACCAGAGACCAACATGAGACCGAACTCATTGCATGAGGACGCCATGATCCTTGTGTGGTCCATCGAGGTCTGTTCAGAAACTTCCTTCACGGAAACTCCCCCTGTCATTCAATTTGTCATTTGCTTTCTTGGTCTACATTTAACCTAATTAAACATCATGGAAGAAGATTCATGTTAACAATTGCTTGCTGGTGTTGCAGCTGTGCCGATGGTGGAAGCCATGGTTGCTTTGGTTATTTTGGATCAACCGATGGTGTAGTATGCACAATGCCAGCTGCTACCCATCAACCCTTGCCTCCAAGAACCTGTGGAGGCACCAAAGCTTGAGGTTTGGTTTACCTGAAACATTGTCCAGTTGTTACTACTTTAAGGTTTCAAATTTTCTTCAGGCAATATGTGGTCGTAATTTCACTGTTATGTCTCAGCCTTCGGAGCTTTTCAGAGTGATATTTTTATCTCGTTTTTTTTTTTTTCCAAAGTCATGAAAACTTTGCAAGATTATGTGAAGTAAATTTTTATGCTTCTATTTAGGTTCTTCTATGAATCAAATATATATTTGCAAAATGGTCTTGCTTGTACATCTTGATCATTAACTCTTAGCTTTCTGCGGATTGTGGAGAAACTTCTAATTGTCATTGCAGAGATGCCGATGTTAGTGTTCGTCAGTCAGTCTTTCTATCTCTGCATGGAAATGGAGGTTTCGATGAATTTTTGGCACAAGCTGATAGTTTGAGTGCTATCTTTGTTGCTTTTAATGGTGAGGTATAATTTTTGGCACAACCTGCCAATGGCTCTTCTATGAGCATTTGAACTGTTATCTTTATTTGAAAAATGTTTATGAACATAGGGGCATGTTCACTATCCTTTTTTTTTTTTTCTTTTTTCCATGTCATAGGATTTTGATGTTTGAGAGTTTGCTATATCGATTCTTTGTGATTGTCGAAAAGAATCCAAAGATATGTTCCGCACACTTCGTCGCCATCTCATACAATTGTTGATGTATCTTGAGCAAAGGTAATCTGAAAGATATCTGCTTGCCAATAATATTATTGATTTATGGGGAAATGGATGCCCTTTTATTTGTTTCACATCATTATCTTTGAAATATTCAGATCACAACTTTTCTCTTGCTATGTAAGCAGTGCAGATAGCAAATGCGGAGAAGAAAGTGATAAACTCTTGGGCCGCCTAATTCGCAACCTAATGTTGTATTAGACGTAATCGAAAATCACAAGCAGCCTTCATATAAGGAGGTTAGTTTTTTCTAGTTGAATATTTAATACAGAAATGGCATTTTAGTGATGTCTCATTAGTAGGTTGATGTCCTGCAGATGGGTAGCTATGATGCAATGATTATGTTATTCCTAGTGAAGAAGTTCTTGCGGGTCTGTATTGATTTAGTTTAATCGCTTCATTGAGGTTGAGTTTAAATGTTGTTAGTGGTTATCTTCCTTTGGCAGGAATGTTTGGAGGATCTAGCAGGTAAAGATGCCCAAGAGAAATCTGATGCTGCTATAGAAACCCTTTTACAAGAGCTTCCAGATGAAAGAAATGTCAATAAAAGACCGGATGATTCAAAACAGATAGAGGAAAAGTCAAAGAAATAGAAAAAGAGAGATTAAGAAGAGATAAGAATTAAATATTTGTGGAACCTAATGTTGTGTAAGAATCTGATTGAGTTTGTTTTGAAAACTTTAAGTAGACTGTTGTTAACTATTTTGTTGGTATTATGGCTTTTATGATTGATTGTTTCATGAGTGGATTGAATGAATGGATTAGTAGTTTAAATAAATATTTAAAAAAATTAAACATTTTTAGCCTCAATTTGTAACCAAAGCTTGGATTTAGCCTCGGTCGTTGAGAACCGAGGTTAAAATTTTTGATTTAGCCTTATTTTGTAAAAACTGAAGCTAAAAAGGTTCTTTTAGCCTCACTTGAAGAACCGAGGCTATAAAAGTCATTTTAGCCTCAGTTGCTAAAACTGAGGCTAAAGCCTTTACCCACAGGGGTTTCAACCTCGGTTTGGATAACTGAGGCAAAACTGAGGTTAAAGGCTTTAGCCTCAGTTTTTAACCTTTTTAGCCACTGTTTTCAACCGAGGCTAAAGTCCCCCCTTTTCTTGTGGTGTGGGGTGTGTGCATGTGTTAAAAAAATAAAAAAAATAAAAAAATAAAAAAAGGTGGACGTATTTGATTTTTGTGTCAAAGCACTATGTGTACATGTATGACACTATATGTACGGTTTGGTCAGTTTGGTGGTCAAAATTCAACAGCTAAAATTAAATGATTAGGGCATCCAAGTAATGGGACTTTTTTACAAAGGATGTGCGCCCGTGGCTTAGTAATCCGGCCATTAAGGGCCTGTTTGGATACAACCAAACAAATTACATTTTAACTTATTTTAAATCATTAAGTTACTTTTTAACACTAGTTAGTTTGGTAAGCACCATCATAAAAGTAACTTAATGCTAAAAGTTACTTATTTCAGCATTTTTTTAAAAACTTTTCTACTTTTCTCACTCGACCACTGTCCATTTCAAAGCACAGCCTCTCTCACTGTCGTTATCAAGGGAGTCCCATTGTCCCTGTCAAAGGTGAGGCCCACACGATGGACAAACCACATCAAAGGTGGGCCCCACATGATAGATGACCCTATATTAATGCGGGCCCACATAATGAATGGTCTGAGGTCGACCCCTAATGATAAATAGATCACATTCAAAGCCGACTAGTATAATGGACAAACCACTTCAAAGGTGAGCCTACATGATGGATGGTCCACATCAACGGTGGGCTCTTCATGATGGGTGGTGGACATTGAGGTTGGGCTATACATCATGTATGGCCCTCATTGAGGTGGGCCCTAATGATGGACAGTCTATAATGAAGGTTGGCCGACATCCAAGGTCAGCCTCTCACCTTGAAGATGGAATACCCTCATTGAAGGTAGCGCCCACATGATGAACAGTCCACATTCAAAGTGGTCCCATATGATGGACGGTCCACATCAAAGGTGGGCTTCACATGATAGATGACCCCACATCAAGGTGGGCCCCACATGACGGACGGTCCACATCAAAAGTCATCCCTAGCGATGAGTGGCCCACATATAACCCAGGCCCACATAATGGACAACCCACATCAAAAGCGAGGCCCTCACGATGAATGGTTCACATCAAAGGTGGGCTCCACGTGTAAGAGCCCACAAATGAAGTAGATCCAAGGTTCAAGTACACCGCAGGAAGTGGCATTGATTAGAGGTGTACACAAGTCGATCTGAGTCAAGCTTGGCACAGCTAGACTCGGCTTGGCCACTAGTTGACTTGAGCTCGAACTCGGCTCGGCTCGGTCCTCGAGCCTGATTGGCCAGCTCGGCTCGGTTCGGTCAGTAGCTTGCGTGAGTTTAAGCCAAGATCGAGCCGCTGCGGCATTTTTTTCAAACACATGGTTTGCACCTTCAATTTCTCACAAAATGTAAAGCAGTAGCATCAATTTACAGGTATTTCATCAAACACTCATTAGGCAATATAAAAATGAAGATACAAGGGTATTTGTTTCATATCCATACCTTCCTCGCCACCAGCCGACACTTTGTTGAGTCATTTTATCAAACACTTATTGAGCAACATCAATATCAAAATAACCGAGTCACCAAACTGGTTTGATTCGAGTTGGGGTTCGAGTTCGAGTCGAGTCGAGCTCGGGCAAGCTCGAACTCTGGGTCAAAATTTTTTAAGCTAAAAAAATCAGCCCGACTCGGCTCAAACTCAGATTCAAACTGAGTTGAATCGAGCTTTTTGGAGTCGAGTCGAGCGAGCTAACCGAGTGTGTACAACTCTAATAGTGATAATGACACCTACCATTGAAACCTTCCTAAGGCGCCACTGCAATCGATAACTTCCATCAAACCTATTCATATCAGCTCACATAGACCTGGATGAAGGGAAAGCACAAATATCAGCTTATCCAATACTTCTGTGGCCCTCCAAAAGTTTTCAATGGTAGGTGTTTAATCCCCAATGCGTGGTCCACATGAGCATTGGAACTATGTTCACAACCCCAAGTGTAGGATCGCGATGTAGTAATAACTCGGTCAGATCGAGGTCGAATCCACATGGACTAAACTTGTATGTATTCTGAAAATAACTAGAACTAGAACTAGAAAAAGATTTAAATCTAAATATGGAATAAAAGAGAGTAATTGTGAAGGATTTATCAAATATCAAAAGTGAACTAGAACGCCAAGGATCCACTTGTAGCTATCAAGATGCGATCTTGCTTGATTCAATAAACACAATTGAAATTGGAGTCATATCCTATCTAATTGGAATAAAAAAGAATTTAAATCAAATCTGAACTTTTCATTGACCTAATTCTCAATGGAGGAGAACTGTGAATATTGGAAGGGATTCCATCACTAAACCATGCCTATGGGACGATGGTTGACAACAGGATTTACCAATCCTACAATCTCAAAGTAAGGAAAAGAAAATACTCAAAGCTATTACAAATTTACTGTAATTTAAGTCACAATAAATCATTAAAAACTGAAAGTATTCTTTTAAAATCAAATTAGAATCAAAGAATGTTCAATATAAACATGAATTAAAGCAAGAGAAACATCTCATCACGCTACAAGCTTCATCTCTTAGCCCTAGCTAAGAGGTTTAGTCAACCATAGACATGATTGGACCAAAGTCTCTTAAGAAAAACATGAAAACAACTAAGGAAGAAGAAGAAAAACTCTTGGCGACGGCTTCTCCACCCTTTTGCTCCATTTCTTAAGTACTAGAAGATGCCTAGAAACATCCTAGGGAGTCCTATTTATAGTTGTGGAACTCCAACTTTCGCACCTAGTTGGAAAACTCTAGAAACCGCCTCAAATTTATGTAGTTTTTCAAAATAGACTTCACTCTGCGCAATTTCACAGAATGACCCAGAGTTTCAAAATATGCTTTTTCAAGACGATTTCAGGATTCCTTTTCTTCACTTCAAATCTTTGATTCTCTTCATTCCTCACTTGATTTTCTTGGATCTTTGACATATGAATTCTTCAATCTTAGTCTCCTAATATCCATCCCTTGCCTTGGTGATTCTTGAGCATCAAATCCATGTTTTTAGCACCCTTTTCAATCCAAGCTCTTAAATTCACCTTGCAACATAAACATGAGTAAAATAAAACATTAACCATTATCATGTTTATAAAACTAAGATATAAATGGGGGATAATATGCAATATTTGACCCTCAACACAATCCCCAACTAACATTTTGCTAGTCCCGAGCAAAGTATGCGTGAAATAAATCTCAATGCTTAATGTCCAAAACATCTCTAGGAAAACAATCTTTTGTGCACCCAAGTATGAATGAGTAGAATTAAGATACGAAAATGGGGTTTTGAAAACTTAGAGCCGAACCACATTAGCAACCAATCAAGTAAATTCTCTCTCCATTAAATGGAGCATAATTTACATATCAAGTTTTTCAATGTGCTCAGTGAAAATCAACTTACTTCCTGTACGAATACTATTAGTTCATCATGTTAGCCATTTTCATCACTTCAAGATCAGTTTGAAACTCAAGTACTGATTCCGAACTTATCCTATTTTCTTTCTTTTTCCAGTCTTTGATTATATATCGACGGTCAATTTTTTATTCATTCTTTTTATTTCTGCATTCGTTTCTATTTTTTTCATTCTTTTTATTCTTTTTCATGACCTCTTTGTCGATCTCCTGTTTTTTTTTTTTTTTTTTTTAACTGGTTCTTTTCTTATTTTAAGGTAAATAAAGTTCTCCAAACTCAATTCTCACCATATATCAATGATTCACATACTAACAATCATAACTTTTAGCATGTCTTACAGAAGACAAATTGAATGTGTCTTGTAATTTAAATTAACATGATATTCAAACTATCTCTTAATTAATTGAGCACAAGAACTTAGGTGATAGATTACTTAGTTGAAAAAACTCCAACAATCTAAAATTCAATCTCTATTTTTATTATACCCAACGCATACTTAAGTACACAATTCATCGCTTCCCAAACAGATTTCAACTTGAAACATTGAAAATTTTCAAAAATTTTGCTCAAAATTGAAAAAACACTGATTAGTTCACCTAATCCTCCATCCCCAACCGAAAAATCTACATTGTCCTCAATGTAAAAGAAATAAGCATGTAATGCAAAAAAGGCAATGAAAATAGAAGGGAAGTGATGGAAAGGTAATACCTGAAGAAGGAATTTTGAGGCTTTTCGAATGGTCTCCATGTGAAGATAGGTTAGCATAAGAATTAAACCAACAGAAAGAAAACTATCATAAACAGTGGAAAACAAACTATCCTAAACGGCGGAAAGCAATCTATCTTAATCCTAAATCATATGAAAGTAAATAAATCTACCTATACCACTGTTAGACTAGGAGGTTAATCTTGGTAAACAGGGTCAATCAGAGGTATTGACATGTCCTTTGAATCAAAATTTTCAACAAATGGCTTCAAACTATGTCCATTTACTTTGAATTCATTGACATTGTTTGGATTCCGAATCTCGATAGCCCCATGAGGATAAATATTAGTAATAGTGAAAGGGTCGGTCCAATGAGATCAGAGTTTACCCAAGAAAAGGTGTAACCGAGAATTATATAAAAAGGACTTTCTGACCTGGTGTGAATGATTTTCGAAGAATGTCTTGGTTATGAAACACCTTCATCTTGTCCTTGTAAATTCTCGAGTTCTCATATGCATCATTCTAAATTTCTTCTAGTTCATTCAACTGAAGTTTGCGCAGCAAGCTAGCATTGTCCAAATTGAAGTTTAGATTTTTAATCGCCAAGTAGGCCCTATGTTCCAACTCCACAGGCAAGTGGCAAGCCTTCCCATAGACAAGTCTAAAGGGAGGCATTCCAATAGGGATCTTAAATGCAGTACGGTAAGCCCATAAATCATCAGTCAATCGGATTGACCAGTCCTTATGGTCAGGGTTAACCGTTTTTTCCAAATTTGTTTAATTTCCCTATTGGAAATTTCGGTTTACCCACTTGTTTGTGGGTGGTATGGAGTACTCACTTTGTGGGAGATGCCGTATTTCTTTATTAAGTTCACAAATGGCCTGTTACAGAAATGTGAACTTCTATCACTAATGATGGCTCGAGGCGTTCCGAACCGAGAAAGGATGTTATCTTATAAGAATTTAGTGACCGTCTGATGATCATTGTTCCGGCACGGGATTGCTTTGACCCATTTGGTGACATAGTCTATTACGAGTAATATATATAAATTTTCGCAAGATTGGGAAAATGGTCCCATGAAATCGATGCCCCAACAATCAAATGCTTAATGATCAGAATGGGGTTCAAGGGCATCATATTTCAACGGTACAATGCTCCTAATTTCTGACAACGCTCACAAGCTTTGCAAAACTCATGAGTATCCTTAAACATAGTGAGCCAGTAAAAGCCACACTGCAGAATTTTGGCCGTGGTCTTTTTAGCATAAAAGTGACCACCATAGGCCTGAGAATTACAAAAGGAGATGACACTTTGATGTTCATTATCTGGCACACATCTCCTTAAGATTTGGTCTGGACAATATTTGAATAAATACGGATCATCCTAAAAGAATTTGCGTACCTCGGCAAAAACATTCTTTTTATCTTGCGCAGTCCAATGTGTCGGCGTGGAACCTGTGGCAAGATAATTAGCAATATCCGCGAACCAAGGTGATTGAGAGACTTTAAACAATTGTTTGTCAAGGAACATGTCATTTATATGTGTCGTCTCAAGGGAATTAGAGATATCAAGGTGAAAAAGGTGGTCAACCACTACATTTGCTACTTCTTTTTTATCTTTTATTTCTAAATCAAATTCCTGGAGTAGAAGGATCCATCTTATCAAGCGAAGTTTAGCATCATTCTTAAAAAGAAGATACTTGAGCACCATATGATCTGTGTAGATGATAATCTTGGATCCAATTAGGTAGGACCTAATTTGTCCAAAGTGAATAATACGGCTAAGAGTTCCTTTTCCTTAGTAATGTAATTCACTTGGGCAGGATTTAAGGTTCTACTTACATAATATATAATGTATGGCCTCTTATCTTTTCTCTGACCTAATACCGCCCCAAGAGCATAGTCGGACGCATCACACATAAGTTCAAAAGGGATGCTCCAATCGGGTGGCTGCATGATAGGTGCGGTGGTTAACATGCCCTTAAGCTTAGAAAAAACTTCCTGGCATTGCTCGGTCCACTCGTATGGTACATCCTTTTAAAGAAGATTGCATAAAGGACGAAAGAGGTGACTAAAGTCCTTTATGAATCTTCTGTAAAATCCGGCGTGTCCTAAGAAGGATCGCACATCACGTATATTTTTGAGTGGAGGTAAGTTAGAGATAAGATCAATATCTTAGCCTTATCTACCTCAATTCCTTTGGAAGAGATGATATGTTCTCTCCCAGGACAATTCCCTTATGAACCATGAAGTGGCACTTCTCCCAATTAAGTACCAAATTCTTTTCCTCACATCACTTCAACATGTTTTTCAAATTTTTCAAACATTCACTGAAAGATGGACCAAAGACCGAGAAGTCATCCATGAAGACCTATAAATATTGCTTCATCATATCAGAAAAAATACTCAACATACATTGCTGAAAAGTGGCGGGAGCATTATATAGTCCGAATGACATCCTTCAGTAAACAAAGATGTCGTAAGGACATGTAAATGTTGTCTTTTTTTTATCGTCAAGGGCTATCTCGATATAATTGTAGCCTGAATATCTATCAAGGAAATAGTAATCGGAATGACCAGCTAGCCTTTCCAAAATTTAATCGATGAAGGTAAAAGGAAAGTGGTCTTTCCTCGTGACAGTATTCAACTTCATGTAGTTAATGCATTCTCCAACCGATAGTGATCCTAGTTGGCATGAATTCATTGTCGGCATTGGCTATGATGGTGATTCCTGACTTTTAATGAACCACCTAAGTTGGACTCACCCATTGACTATCAGATATTGGGTATATGATACCCACATCTAATAGCTTAAGAACCTCAGCCTTAACCACTTCTTTCATATTTGAATTTAGTCTACGTTGTAGTTGTCGGGAGATCTTGGCATTATCCTCAAGATGAATGCGGTGAGTACAAATAAAAGGGTCAATTCCCTTGAGGTCTACAATCGACCATTCAAGGGCACCTTTGTGCTCAATGAGAGTAGAAATAAGCATACTCTCTTGTTCTTGCTCCAGGTGGGAAGAAATCACCAATGGGTATGTCTCATCTTGACCTAAATAGACATATTTCAAATCAGAGGGCAAAGGTTTTAGGTCAAGCTTCGATGCCTCGAGGTTAGACGATAGAGGCACTACATCAGTTTGGGGTAATTCTTCAAATTGTGGCCTCCACCGGTTAACTTCAAGTACCGGCACAGTATCAAGTATAACACCCATCTCCCTAATCATATCATCATCTAAATCATGGGAGTGGGCCAACATGACAACTTCCTTATCCTTATCCTTCCTAAGTTCCATGGCCTCGAGTTTCCTTGTGAGACTGGCCACTTTACCGTTGATATCATCTTTCTTTTTCAAAAGATATATTCCACCTCTCTCCTTTCATTGAGTAGGCTTAGACGTGATGCTCGTTCTTCTGGAGATGTCTCATGTTTGTGCGGTTTTAGCAAGTTTATCGAAGTAATCCCACGCTTCACCAACATCTTTGTTCAGGAATTCCCTATTGCACATTGTCTCGACAAATTGGCGCATGGAAGATGTCAGTTCTTCATGGAAGAAATTTGTTATACTCCACGTTTCAAAACTGTATTGTGGGCATAAACTGACAAAATCCTTGAACCGCTCCCAACATTGGAAGAATGTTTCATCTTCCCTTTGGGCGAAGTTCATGATCGACTTTCTGATGATGTTCATTTTATGATATGGGAAGAATTTATTTATAAACTCCCTTGTCATGTCATTCCATCTGCCAATAGATCTTGGACGTAGTAAATGTAACCACGTCTTAGCCTTTTCTTACAGGGAGAAAAGGATGAGTTTCAGCCGAATTGTGTCCTCAGACACATTAGGAAAGTATAAAGTAGCTATGATCTCATCAAACTCTTTTAAGTGTAAATATGAATTTTCAGATTCAAGCCCAAGGAACTTTCGAAAGAGTTGGTTCACTCCTGGCTTGATATCTATGTTTCCTGTATTTTCTGGAAAAACCATACAGGAAGGGGTGCTCACCCCCGCCGGTTGTAAATAGTCTCGTAAAGTATGAGGCGGGGGTGCTCGATGCACCTCGTTCTCATCCTGGATTTCCTCCACCCTAGGATGGGGTTATTTGGAGGTTGATTGGCTAGTTGATTTGCACCCATAACTTCGATTAACTCTATGGATCTCGAGTAATGTCTAATCCTATGATGGATAGATAACCCCTCAACCAATCCTCCTTCACTCAAGAGATGTAGAGTGTTGTCGCGGACCCACTTGACATGAAACACTCGCAACTCTCAATTTCAAAATCTAACCTAAACCTAAAAAGAAAAAGGGAAATAGAAATCTACAAATAAAAAGAGAGAGAATTAGAAAGAAGTTACCAAATTAGAAGTTTCTATGTTAGAATCCTGCAAAAGAAAAAGGAAAGTGAATTAGTTTCTAAAAAAGAGAAATAGAAAGTTTCTAAAAACATATTATAGGTAAACAACAAGCTCTCCTGCTTCTAGCTCTCGAAATGGAAGGGATGCTCCTGCCTTTACTTCTAGGTCTATAACCGTACGAAGGGAAGCTAAAGGGTACGGGTCTCGATAAGGAACTTAAACCACAACTGGCTTTGCTCCTACCTTTCCGCTTTTGGTGCTGCTCATGCTCCTGTCTCATGAAACATGCAAATTTGATAATGGTTATTAACTAAACTATTAGAACCAATCACAACTGAATCATATTAAATACTTGATTTTTCATTTCTAAATTTAAACTCATAACCATACTTGTCTAAACAAGAAATGGAAACCAAATTACGTCTTATATAATGCACACAAACAATATCTACAAGATCAAGAAAGTGTCCTGACGATAACCTAAGCCTACAGACTCTATTAACTTCTACGTCTACTCTAATGTCATTCCCCATATATACCAATCTTTCTGCATCAATTGGTGTCCAGGTTTAAAGCATATCCTGGATGGAATTACATATGTGAATAGTTACACCAGAATCTATCCACTAAGAGTCTGTGGACATATAAGCTAAATTAGATTCAGAACAAACTAAAACTTGATTCGTGCCCTTAAAAACGTGTCATTCTTTAAATTATGTGTAGTCCTTTTAATGACCAAGCTTCTTGCAGAAGTAATTGGCCATCTTTAGGACCTCACTTTTTCTTCTTTATTTTTCTCTCAGAGTTAAGCTGATTGTCACTCATAGGACCCATAGAATGCTTTCCTGAATTGTGCTTTCTTTTCTTATTCCCCTTTCATCCTTGACCAGAGACTACAAAAAAAAAAAAAAAAAAAAAGCAAAAGTTATAGACTATGGTGGGTTTTAGCTATAAATAATAATCATAGTTAATTTACTACAGTTTTAATCCGTGGCTAAAAGCTTCTACCATAATACGTCATGTCTAAAGTTAACTTCTTGTATGGAGCTGTAACGCCCTGAAAATCGGGGGTCGAGCATAAACTCAACTCCCGAGTTCCAACGCATCACTTATGCAACATAAATAATGATGATTGAATGTTGTCCATATTAGCGCATTAAAGATGAATGAGATTAAGCCAAAACAACATATCATACTCCAGAGACAGTTAAATTATGTCAGCGGAAGACTGTGATAGATATATAACATATATAAACTGTTGTAAGTCTCCAAAGTGTGAACATGTTACTAGGTTAAATATATCCATGTATACTAAAAAAATGGACAAAACGAATACATAAGGGTGTTCCAAAAGAGCAAACTAAAGTATAATGGCATCTAGTCAGCAACCCTATAACCCCATCGATCAGAAGATGGTCTACATAGACCCGCCTGATAGCTGCATAAAGGAGAAACCCTCCTCATCATCATAAAGACCAGCTCCGCTTCGCAAGCATCACCATCATCTGAAACTCAAACAGGGTCTGGTTGGTGTGTACACACCGTCCCGTAACGTGAGAGTGAGTGATCAACTCAGTGGAACAATAAAGCAGAGGTTAACATGTTATCAATTCAATCAAGCGGTAATGATAAAGCAGTAAATCACACATCCCTAAGTACTCTTGTTAATGAAGAATGATATGAATGTATGATGCATGCCCTCCCCTACGCTCCCTCAGCGACTTCATCTCACATTCGCGCATGAACAACACTGCCTTAGTGCTTGACCTGTTAAGCCTGAATGCAAGCATAATGCGGTGCATGCATATGATTACCAAGTTCTTATTAGTCCTTTTCATACAGCAGGGTTGGAAAACTAAGGTACCGCCTTTATATAAATACCCAAACAATGATCCATTCTAGGGTCGTCAATCCTAGTAAATCTCATACGAAGTTGCGGTTCTAGGTCGCTGCAATGGGCTCGTCACCAAATCATTACAGGCCTAATTTATACTCTAGATGCTACGGAATGGTTGTCGCCTCCACGTAGACACGTAGTATGCTTGAGGTCACTACACAGGGCACGTCTAGGGCTGTCAGGGCTGTTGCACGGAATCGTTACACCACTCCCCCATCACCCATCACGGCTTCATCACCAAAACATTGTAAAACGACAGCTCGAATACAGTGTCCTATACCACCGTATTCGGCTCACGAGTCTGGGTTGCTCACTGGTCACTACAGGGAGGCTCGTCGCCCCAGCGTAAGCCAATAGCTCGACCACAGTGTCCCATACCACCATGTCTGGCTCATGAGTCTTAGCGGATCAAGGTACCACGGTTAACGAGGTTTCCACTGGTGAGTTTGGTACCTTAGGTTCAAGCAGTAGCATCCAAACATGGTGAACATACATAGGGCCAATCGGGTTACTTGACGAGCATGACTAGCACGAGTGCACATCGAGTTAATCGACATGAAGTGCGTAAGCACTCCGTGTGGCCTAACCACTGTCGATAACCTCAAAAACTTGTTCACTCCCCAAGTACAGGGTTGTGATGTAGTAATAAACTCGGTAAGACCGAGGTCGAATCCACAGGGATTGAAACCTGTACGTTATCTAAAAATAACCAGATCTAGAACTAGGCTAAGATGAAATCTAAACCAATTGTGATTTGAGGAATAATGGTGAAATATTAATCTAAACTTAAAAGAATTTAGGGAAGGGGAACTAGGGATTCAGAGGATCCACTTGTAGAGATCAGGAAAATCTACGCCTGCTTCATGAATCATGGAAAATTGAACTTACTTGATATAGTTTTCAAGAGATGAAAGGTATAAGAATTAAGTATGATTCCATCACAAATCCATGCCTAAGAGACAAGGTAAACAACAGAACTTAGACCAATCCATAACCAATCAAAAGATGTATGAGTGTTAGGCAGGATTCCATCATCCAATAATGTCCATGGGACAATGGCGAACAATAGAGTTTCCTGAAATCATAATCCAAATAAGGGAGAAGAAATACTCAGAGCCATCACAGACATATTGTAATGTTAGTCACAATAAATCATTAGAAAAGACTAAAAGTATTCCCAAGCAACTAGAATCAAAAGAAAGTCATTCCATCTAACATAAATCAGAGCCATAGGATCATTCCATCACACCACAAGCTTCACCTCTTAGCCCTAGCTAAGGGGTTTTAGCCTGACATGGATGGACTGATCTCCATGTAAGTTATAGAAAGAAAAGAAAAGAAAAATAAAATAACATAGACCCAAACTCTCTCTCTCTGTTCAACAGATTCCAGCCGTAGCTCCACGACCCCTGTCAATGTCCCTCTCTTTCCAGTCGTCAGCCGTAGATCCCCTTCCTCTCTCTCTTTTCTTCTCTTTTATAGGCAAGGGTGGTTCTTATGTTTCCTTGCTGGAGTCGGAGAACCTACTCTCCTTCACACTTCCGTCCACAGCAAAACCGGACTGCAGATGCTGATTCTGCGCAGCTCTTCTTACGCAGCCAAAAATGGATTCTCCCCACGCCTTTGTTTATGTGATCCTGTACAAAATAATAACGTCCCTTAAGACGTTTTTGAGTGGTCTACACGATGGACGGAGCAGATCAGCCGACTGATCATCACCGAGACCACATCAAAGCCCGCAAAAATCGGGCTGCGTCCGGATGTGAAACAGGGATGCGTAGCCATCCCTCTGTGGTGATGGTGGGGTCCACTTGATTATTGTGTTGATCAATCCAATCCGTCCATTGGCTTAGTTACGAAAAACCACCCCGAATTGGATACTTTTTTCTCAGATTTAGTGCAGCCCACCTATACTTTTACTCCACCGTCCGTTTTATATTTGAAAGGCTGAAAACGAATCATCGCTACTTCTTGGAAGTTGTCCACCTAAGTCTTGGTGAGAGGGACCTTAGGATTCTGATGAATGGTCCAGATTAATCATATGGACCATGATTGTGGCCCACAGAGAACAACAGCAACCTTTGCTGCGAACAGAGCTCGCGCAGACCGTTGCTGTGATGTTGGTGGGCCCATTTTACTGTTGTTTTAAGAAATCCACGCCGTCCACTGCTTTCCTCCCGAAAAACCGTTTAGATATGGACGGTTTTGGATTCAAAACGTTGTATCTCTCGGACGTTTGTTTGGCGCCATCCAACCTGCGTTGAAGCCTTCATCTTCCTGTACCATCCATGAAAATCCGGAAGCACATTAGAGTGTGGTCGGTTTGACCTCCTGATTACAATGAACGGCTTGGATCATCACGATGTGTGATGATGGTGGCCCACCAGGAGTCGACCACAAGTCCCTGTGCATAAATTCGATTTTCCGAATTTGGATTGGGTCAGCGACCACTGACCGTCTTTTACGGTTTGGTGCACCTCCTGTGCATGTGAGATGCGCACACTTTCATCATGTAAAGTGGGTCCCACCTCAACGTTTTAGAAATCCGCTCCGTCCATCCACTTTGCCACCGCTTTTAAGCTGTCAAGGAAAGTTTCGAAGCGTATCCAGGAAGCAGGTGGGCCCCACTTAGTGAATTAAGGGACTGATCTGTCCGTTGGGCCGCTTATAGAGGGATCCACTGGGCGAATTTTGACGTGTGCGGTTAATTTAGCATCCTCGGACCCTGTATAAAGTTTTTGAGCCAATCAGATGGTGGGAACTCTGTAATCTCGCATTCTGGCTAACTTTCAGGCCTCTTCATCATGAGTGGCTGGAATTTCTCTGATCTCCGGCGTGTAAATCCTTGATCTTGGTCCCATGGAGTCCCATCCATTGCTCTAGTGACTTCAGAACGTTAAATCCATGCTTTAAGCTCCCTTTTTCAGTCCATGCTTGCAAATACACTCTGCATCACAACACGATTAAAGTGGGCCATTAAACGGCATCCTGTTCATAAATCCAGGCAATAATTAGGGTCTGATATACAATATTTGACCCTCAACATAACTCCCAACCAGCATTTTGCTAGTCCCGAGCAAAATATGCGAAAAATAAGTTGAGAATTATAGGGCAATTTCTATGCAACCGAGTGAAATCTTGAAAAATGCTTCAGATACGAGAAATCTACGATTCATGAATGTTGGGCATTATTCTTTCCTAGACTCAAGCACACGGTAAACTTCATAATCAAGTTCAAAGTATTCATCCATCAAAAAAAAAAAAAAAATTCCAAACATTGAGTTCCATGGGTGTATAGTGTAATTAAGATTCAATCCGTTATTTTAGGATATCATTGGTGATTGAATGAGCATTCAGGACAACCAAAACGTGAGCCAGAACTTGCCTTACAGATCAGCTTTTCCTTCTTCCAGTTTTTTTTTTTTTTTTTTTAAAGTAACGCCATGGAGGGAAATCGCATCCTCACCTATAGGGAGCAAACCTATGGTGAAGACCGTACACTTACCCCTTTTCACATATCATCCATGGGGAATCGAATCCCCACCTATAGGGAGCAAACCTATGGTGAAGATTATTCGTCCAATCCTTTCAATTTTTCAGGTTGGTTCCTTTCAAGCTTAGTGGTCACCAAGTTAGTCCTTCAATATCAAACTGAACCCTTAATGTGAAAGCAAGATGTGATATATGAAATCATGACTCAATCAATGTTTAAAACTTCTAATCATGGATTGACAGTTCAAACTTAACTGTGAAATCTAATAGACACTGAATCTAAGAGTCATAAATTACCAACATCACGCATCTTGAAATTCTAGTGCTCTACATGACCGTCAAGATCACTTCGAATGTACAAGAAAGTCTAGAAAAAATTTTAAAAATTTTCATAATTTTTGCTCAAGACCAAGAAAACACTGATTAGGTTACCTAATCTCTCACCCCCAACCTAAAATCTACGTTGTCCTCAATATAAAAGATATAAACATGCAATGCACATGGGATAATGACAGTAAAGAAAAAGTGATGGGAAGATAGTACCTGGATAACGAATCGAGAGAGATTTTTCAAGAGATTGCTGGGAGAGAGCAGGTCAGTACAAGAGTGAAACCAACAAAAATAACAAAACAAAATCCTACCTATACTACTTTCGCAAGTGCTTTCGATTGCATTTAGCATATGCAACAAGCCTTTAAACCCCTAGGTTGCCCCTAGTGGACGAGTTGTAGTCTCGTGAAGGTTTGCAGCAATGTTACCCACAAACATTAAATTAACTGGCTAGGAAAATGAAATGAAAAGCTGGGTTGCCTCCCAGGAGCACTAAGTTTAACGTCTTCAGCCAGACCAAAGCAACTACCCTAGTCCTATGCAAACAGGAAACCTACCTATACCTCCATCAGACTAGGAGATCATTCCTGGTAAACAGGATCAGTCAGAGGCATGGACATGTCCTCTGAATCAAATTTCTCGACAAATGGCTTTAAGCGATGTCCATTTACTTTAAACTCCTTGCCATTGTCGGGGTCTTTTATCTCGACGGCCCCATGAGGATATGCAGTAACTACAATGTAAGGGCCGGTCCAACGAGATCGAAGCTTACCCGGAAAGAGATGTAATCGAGAATTATACAAAAGGACTTTCTGACCTGGCGTGAATGATTTTCGTAGAATATGTTGGTCATGAAACGCCTTCATCCTGTCCTTGTAAATTCTTGAGTTCTCATACGCGTCGTTCCGGATTTCTTCGAGTTCATTCAACTGAAGTTTGTGTAGCGAGCCAGAGCTGTCCAAATTGAAATTCAAACTTTTGATCGCCCAGTAGGCTCTATGTTCCAACTCCACAGGCAAGTGGCAAGCTTTCCCATAGACAAGTCTAAAGGGAGACATTCCAATAGGAGTTTTAAAAGCAGTACGGTACGTCCATAAGGCATCGGTCAATCGAATTGACCAATCCTTACGATCAGGGTTAACCGTTTTCTCCAAAATGTGTTTGATCTCCCTATTAGAAATCTCAGCTCGCCCACTTATCTGTGGGTGGTATGAGGTGCTCACCTTATGAGAGATACCGTATTTCTTCATTAAACTGTCAAATGGCTATTACAAAAGTGTGAGCCCCCATCACTAATGATGGCTTGAGGCGTTCCGAATTGGAAAATGATGTTTTCTTTCAGGAATTTAATGACCATGCGATGGTCATTAGTTCGACACGGAATCGCTTCGACCCATTTAGTGACATAGTCTACGGCAAGCAAAATATATAAATTTTCAAAAGATTGGGGGAATGGCCCCATGAAATCAATGCCCCAGCAATCAAATGCCTCTATGATAAGAATGGGATTCAAGGGCATCATATTTCAACAGGATAATGCTCCCAATTTCTAATAACGCTCACAAGCTATACAAAACTCATGAGTGTCTCTGAACATAGTGGGCCAATAGAAGCCACACTGCAGAATCTTGGCCGTGGTCTTTTTTTGCAGAAAAGTGACCACTACAGGCCTGTGAGTGACAGAAGGAGATGACACTCTGATGCTCATCGTCTAGCACACATCTCCTCAAGATTTGGTCTGAGCAATATTTAAACAAGTATGGATCATCCCAGAAGAAGTTGCGCACCTCGGTGAAAAATTTCTTCTTATCTTGCGCAATCCAATGTGTCGGTATGGAACCTGTGGCAAGATAATTAGTGATATCAGCGAAATAAGGTGAATGAGAGACTCTGAACAACTATTCGTCAGGGAACATGTCATTAATCTGTGTCATCTCAAGGGAATCAGATGGATTAAGGCGAGAAAGATGGTCAGCTATTACGTTTTCTACTCCTTTTTTATCTTTTATCTCTAGGTCAAATTCCTGGAGTAGGAGGATCCATCGTATCAGGCGGAGCTTAGCATCATTCTTAGACAGAAGATACTTAAGCGCTGCGTGATCAGTGTAAATAATGATCTTGGATCCGATCAAGTAGGACCTAAATTTATCCAAGGCGAACACTACGGCTAAGAGTTCATTTTTCGTAGTCGAGTAGTTCACTTGGGCAGGATTTAGAGTCTTACTTGCATAATGAATAACGTAGGGTTTCTTATCTTTTCTCTAGCCTAGAACTGCCCCAAGAGCATAATCAGACGCGTCCCACATAAGTTCAAAAGGAATTCTCCAATCGGGTGGCTGTATGATGGGTGCACTAGTCAATATGCCCTTAAGCTTAGTGAAAGCTTCCTGACATGGTTCAGTCCACTCGTATGGTGCATCCTTTTGAAGTAGATTATATAAAGGACGAGAGATGAGACTAAAGTCCTTTATGAATCTTCTGTAAAATTCAGTGTGTCCTAAGAAGGATCGCACGTCCCTTATGTTCATGGGTGAAGGTAGGTTAGAGATAAGATCGATCTTTGCCTTATCCACCTCGATTCCTTTGGATGAAATAATGTGTCCAAGGACAATTCCCTTCTAAACAATGAAATGACACTTCTCCCAATTAAGTACCAAGTTCTTTTCTTCACATCTTTTCAGCACACATTTAAGACTTTCCAAGCACTCACTGAAAGATGAACCGAAGACAGAGAAATCGTCCATGAAGACCTCTAAATATTGCCCCACCATGTCAGAAAATATGCTCATCATTCATCGCTGGAAGGTGGCAGGAGCATTATATAGTCTAAATGGCATCCTTCGGTAAGCAAAGGTGTCGTAGGGACATGTAAACGTAGTCTTTTCTTGATCTTTAAGGGCGATCTCTATCTGGTTATAGCCCGAATACCCGTCAAGGAAATAGTAATAGGAATGACCAGCTAACCTTTCCAAGATCTGATTAATGAAGGGCAAAGCAAAATGGTCTTTCCTCGTGACGGTATTTAATTTCCTGTAGTCAATGCACATCCTTCAACCAGTAGTGACTCTAGTTGGCACGAGTTCATTATTGGCATTGGCTACGATGGTGATCCCGGACTTCTTAGGAACCACCTGAGTTAGACTCACCCATTGACTATCAGATATAGGGTATATGATACCCACATCCAATAGTTTAAGAACCTCGGCCTTAACCACTTCCTTCATATTTGGATTTAGTCTACGTTGTGGTTGTCGAGCGGTCTTCGCATTATCCTCAAAATATATGTGGTGAGTACAAATCGAGGGGTCGATTCCCTTGAGGTCCGCAATTGTCCATCCCAGGGCTCCCTTATGCTCAAGGAAAGTAGATATGAGCATACTCTCTTGTTCTTTCTCCAGATGGGCAGAAATCACCACCGGGTATGTCTCATCTTGACCTAAGTATGCATATTTTAAATCAGAGGGCAAAGGTTTTAGGTCAAGCTTCGGTGGCTTGACATTAGACGGTAGAGGCACTTCATCAGTTTGGGGTAACTTTTCAAATTGAGGCCTCCACCGGTTAACTTCAAGTACCGGTACCGCATCAAGCATGGCACCTGTCTCCCTAATTATGTCATCATCAAACTCATGAGAGTGGGCCAGGCATGTCTCTAGAGGATCAGAGGATAAGGTAAAGGGTGTTCTATCATCCATGAAAGTATTGATCATGTTAATATCGTGGATATCGTCATCTTCCTCTACCCGTCTGCCAGTGTTGAAAAAGATATTCATTTCTAATGTCATATTCCCGAAAGACATACTCATGACACCATTCCTACAGTTGATAATTGCGTTTGAAGTGGCAAGGAATGGGCGACCAAGAATGACGGGAATCTGAGTGCTTGTATTGTTGATGGGTTCGGTATCCAGGATGATGAAATCTACTGGGTAGTAAAATCGATCAACCTAGACTAACACATCCTCAATTATCCCTCTTGGTACACGAACAGAGCGATCAGCAAGTTGTAGTGTGGTTAAGATGGGTTTTAATTCACCTAAACTCAACTGTTTGTATACCGAGTAGGGAATAAGATTAACGCTCGCTCCTAAGTCAAGAAGTGAGTGATCAATTCGATAGTCCCCGATTACACATGATATGGTTGGGCTACCGGGATCTTTAAATTTTTACGGCACATCTTGCTTTAGGATGGCACTCACTTTCTTAGTCAGGAAGATTTTCTTTTGAATATTTTGTCGTCTTTTGGTCATACATAAATCTTTCAGGAATTTGGCATATGAAGGTATTTGTTTCACAGCATCAAGTAGTAGAATGTTGACCTTCACTTGTTTCAACACCTCTAGAATATCCTGAGAGTTAGAGAGAGGTTTTGGTGCAACTAACGTTTGAGGAAATGGAGCAACCGGCTTCCCTTGAGGTTTCGGTTCTAACTCTGGTGGGGCATGGCTAGATCCATCTTCTTTATCCACTTCTGGGTCCTTAGGCTTTTCAAATTTTAAGGAATGGTTTTGTCAATGATCTTCCCACTCCTAAGAGTGGTGATGGATTTAGCTTGCTCCATCTGATTTGAAGAGCTTGGGTCGCTAACTTCATATTGCGGTTTAAGATTGGGAAGAGGTTGAGCTGGGAAGCTCCCCTTGTTCCCAATCGTATTTTCAGCCTTAAGTCCTTATATTGCTTTTGTAAGGTCTTGGAAGGCCTGTAGCATACCCTGATTGAAAAGCTCTTGCTTTTGAAAATGTTTCAGAACCGAATCCTCTTGAGGTTTCTCTTGAGTTGGATTTTGATTTAAGAAACCTTGAGGTGTAGCGGTTTGTCCATTCCTCCAACTGAAGTTTGGATGATTTCTCCAGCCAGGATTGTATGTGTTAGAAGTGGGCCCACTGAAAGGTCTTTGGTAATTGCTTACAGCATTGGATTGCTCATTCAATACCTCTTGAAAGGCAGATATAGTTGGGCAATTCTCAGTAGTGTGAATGTTGCAACCACAAATACTACAAACAATTTCCTTGGCCTTATCCTTCTTTAATTCCATGGCCTCGAGTTTTTGAGTGAGATTGGCTACCTTGGCGTTAATATCATCATCCTCCTTCAGGAGGTACATTCCACCTTTTTCTTTGGAATGAGTCGACCTAGGCGTAGTACTCGGTCTAGGGGAGATGTCCCATGTTTGTGTGTTCTCAGCAAGTTTATCAAAGTAGTCCCACACCTCATCGACACCTTTATTCATAAACTCCCCATTACACATTGTCTCAACTAATTGGCGCATGGGAGATGTCAGTCCATCGTAGAAAAAGTTCATGATGCGCCACGTTTCAAAACCATGTTGTGGGCATGAACTGACAAGATCTTTGAACCGCTCCCAACATTGGAAGAATGTTTCATCTTCCCTTTGGGCGAAGTTCATGATCGACTTCCTAAGGGTGTTCGTCTTATGATATGGAAACGTAGTGAATGTAACCATGTCTTAGCTTTCTCTTTCAAAGAAAAGGGGAAGAGTTTTAACCTGACCGTGTCATCAGACACGTTAGGAAAGTATAGGGTAGTCATGATCTCATTGAACTCTTTCAGATGTAGATATGGATTCTCTGACTCAAGCCCATGAAATTTAGGAAGGAGTTGGATCACCCCTGGCTTGATATCCATATGTCCTGCATTCTCCTGAAAAACCATGCATGAGGGCGTACTCACCCCCGCCGGTTGTAAGTAATCTCGTAAGGTACGAGGTGGGGGTGCTTGATGCACCTCATTCTCATCCTGGACATCTTCTACCCTAGGTTGGGGTAGACGAGGTTGATTTCCAGCCATATCATCAATTAACTCAGGGGAATTCGAGCGGTGTCTAGTCCTGCGATAGACAGTTAACCCCTCAACTAATCATCCTTCAGTCAAGAGACGTCGAGTGTTGTCACGAGCCCACTTGGGCATAAAACACTCACAACCCTCAATCAAATTCTAAACCTAATCCTAAGAAGGGAAATAAAAATCTAAAAAGAAAGAGATGGTTGGAAGGAAGTTACCAAATTAGAGTTCCTAAATTAAAACCTGCAAAATAAAACAAAACAAGTTAGTTTCTAAAAATAATATCCTAAGAAAAAGAAAGATAGAAATAAAAAGAAACAAGGAAGAATTAGAAAGTAGAAGTTTAGAAAGAGCGTACCGAATTAGAAATTTCTAAAAGGTCTACAAAACAGGAAAGTTAGTTTCTAAACAGAAAGTCTTTAAATAGAAAATTTCTAAAAATAAAATAGGAAACAAAATTAGATTCTAAAAGAGTTAGAATTAGAAACTTGCTAAAAAGGAATCCTAATCTAGAAATAGCAAGGAAAAGAGAAATTACCAATTTAGAAAGCTATATCAGAATCCTACAAAATAAGAAAGTTGGGTTAGTTCCTAAAAGGGGAAAACTATCTAAAAATAGGAAGTTATTTAAATAGAAAATTTCTAAAAATTAAAGGAAAACCTGGAATTTAAAAAATTCTAAAAATAAACTCTAAAAATCAGAAAAGTCCTAATCTTAAACTAATCCTAAAACCAGTTAACTTCAGGAAACGTAGCCGTCAATCCCCGGCAACGGCGCCAAAAACTTGTTCACTCCCCAAGTATAGGGTTGTGATGTAGTAATAAACTCGGTAAGACCGAGGTCGAATCCACAGGGATTGAAACCTGTACGTTATCTGAAAATAACCAGATCTAGAACTAGGCTAAGATGAAATCTAAACCAATTGTGATTTGAGGAATAATGGTGAAATATTAATCTAAACTTAAAAGAATTTAGAGAAGGGAAACTAGGGATTCAGAGGATCCACTTGTAGAGATCAGGAAGATCTACGCCTGCTTCATGAATCATGGAAAATTGAACTTACTTGATATAGTTTTCAAGAGATGAAAGGTATAAGAATTAAGTATGATTCCATCACAAATCCATGCCTAAGAGACAAGGTAAACAATAGAACTTAGACCAATCCATAACCAATCAAAAGACGTATGAGTGTTAGGAAGGATTCCATCATCCAATCATGTCCATGGGACAATGGCGAACAACAGAATTTCCTGAAATCATAATCCAAATAAGGGAGAAGAAATACTCAGAGCCATCACAGACATATTGTAATGTTAGTCACAACAAATCATTAGAAAAGACTAAAAGTATTCCCAAGCAACTAGAAACAAAAGAAAGTCATTCCATCTAACATAAATCAAAGCCGTAAGATCATTCCATCACGCCACAAGCTTCACCTCTTAGCCCTAGCTAAGGGGTTTTAGCCTGACATAGATGGACTGATCTCCATGTAAGTTATAGAAAGAAAAGAAAAGAAAAATAAAATAACATAAACCCAAACTCTGTCTCTCTGTTCAACAGATTCCAGCCGTAGCTCCATGGCCCCTGTCAATGTCCCTCTCTTTCCAGCCGTCAGCCATAGATCCCCTTCCTCTCTCTTTTCTTCTCTTTTATAGGCAAGGGTGGTTCTTGTGTTTCCTTGCTGGAGTCAGAGAACCTACTCTCCTTCACACTTCCGTCCGCAGCAAAACCGGACTGCGGATGCTGATTCTGCGCAGCTCTTCTTACGCAGCCAAAAACGGATTCTCCCCACGCCTTTGTTTATGTGATCCTATACAAAATAATAACGTCCCTTGGGACGTTTTTGAGTGGTCTACACGATGGACGGAGCAGATCAGCCGACTGATCATCACCGAGACCACATCAAAGCCCGCAAAAACTGGGCTGCGTCCGGACGCGAAACAGGGATGCGTAGCCGTCCCTCTGTGGTGATGGTGGGGTCCACTTGATTGTTGTGTTGATCAATACAATCCGTCCATTGGCTTAGTTACGAAAAACCACCCTGAATTGGATACTTTTTTCTCAGATTTAGTGTGGCCCACCTATACTTTTACTCCACCGTCCATTTTATATTTGAAAGGCTGAAAACGAATCCTCGCTGCTTCTTAGAAGTTGTCCACCTAGGTCTTGGTGAGAGGGACCTTAGGATTCTGATGAACG
Organism: Magnolia changhungtana; assembly: GCA_030180095.1. Classification (NCBI taxonomy): domain Eukaryota; kingdom Viridiplantae; phylum Streptophyta; class Magnoliopsida; order Magnoliales; family Magnoliaceae; genus Magnolia; species Magnolia changhungtana. The sequence continues at coordinate 120,861 of JASAUF010000037.1, forward strand.
GTCCAGATTAATCATATGGACCATGATTGTCGCCCACAGAGAACAACCGCAACCTCTGCTGCGAACAGAGCTCGCGCAGACGGTTGCTGTGATGTTGGTGGGGCCCATTTTACTGCTGTTTTACGAAATCCACACCGTCCACTGCTTTCCTCCCGAAAAACCGTTTAGATATGGACGGTTTTGGATTCAAAACGTTATATCTCTCGGACGTTTGTTTAGCGCCATCCAACTGCGTTAAAGCCTTCATCTTCCTATACCATCCACGAAAATCCGGAAGCACGTTAGAGTGTGGTCGGTTTGACCTCCTGATTACAATGAACGGCTTAGATCATCACTATGTGTGATGATGGTGGCCCACCAGGAGTCGACCACAAGTCCCTGTGCGTAAATTCGGTTTTTCGAATTTGGATCGGGTCAGCGACCGCTGACTGTCTTTTACGGTTTGGTGCACCTCCTGTGCACGTGAGATGCGCACACTTTCGTCATGTAAAGTGGGTCCCACCTCAACGTTTTAGAAATCCACTCCGTCCATCCGCTTTGCCATCGCTTTTAAGCTGTCAAGGAAAGTTTCGAAGCGTATCCAGGTAGCAAGTGGGCCCCACTTAGTGAATTAAGGGGTTGATCTGTCCGTTGGGCCACTTATAGAGGGATCCACTGGGCGAATTTTGACGTGTGCGGTTAATTTAGCATCCTCGGACCCTGTATAAAGTTTTTGAGCCAATCAGATCGTGGGAACTCTGTAATCTCGCATTCTAGGTAACTTTCAGGCCTCTTCATCATGAGTGGCTGAAATTTCTCTGATCTCCGGCGTGTAAATCCTTGATCTTGGTCCCATGGAGTCCCATCCATTGCTCTGGTGACTTCAGAACGTTAAATCCATGCTTTAAGCTCCCTTTTTCAGTCCATGCTTGCAAATACACTCTGCATCACAACACGATTAAAGCAGGCCATTAAACGGCACCCTATTCATAAATCCAGGCAATAATTAGGGTCTGATATGCAATATTTGACCTTCAACAATAACCGAAGTACGGCTCGAATTCGTCAAATACATCCTGTGTTGTGAAACAACATCATCTACCAATCTAGGTTCTGTTACCGATTGCCTGAACTATACAATAGCCCCAATCACATTCAATTACAACAAAATATCCTAGAAGATAGTTAAAGTAGCAATGGATAAAGATTTCAAATCATACAACCATATCCGCTTTAGGGCTGCCATGACTATTTCACGGAATCGTTACACCACTCCCCCATCACCCTTCACGGATTTGTTTTTGCATTTTATGCAATACAACATAAACATAGATTTATACATATACATTACATAGATAAACAAACACTATAATATACGGTACATGGAGGAAAGCATACACATAGTTAAAGTAGTTGATAATCATCTCTCAACACCCTTATACATTGTAATTTACTAACTCATTCATACAATTTTACAAATACTTAGACTACACCTTCCAACATACCTGTAATATGCTAGTTATAACACATGTCGTAGCGAATCCTTTCACAAAGGAGTTGCCACATGAACCACGATCATGCATTCACGACCAATAGTCGTGGCAAGCATAAATCATAGTTTCATATTCATTCGAACATTTCTACAAACACTTAGGCTACACGTTATAACATACACAACATAGGTCGGGATAACATGTATTAGGCTAATCCGTTCACCCAGAAGTTGATACACATGCATCTAGCATACATAGACAATAATTAATCATGGCAAGTACAAATTCGAATTTCATACGTATACGGTATTTTCTACAAATACGAGGAATACAGCATATTCAACCTAGTTAACGTATAACTGAAAAATGAAACGGACAGCACTTTGTATATGTGTAATAGCATCCACGTCAGTAATATAACATTAACTGACAATGAAAGCCTTGAAAATCATAACATATACGTTTAAAGTCCGCACCTTACGCCGTAGAAGCGTAATGAATTCGCTAGAAACTCTAAGGCTTCGTCAACGAGGGTATATCAACCTATAATATGAGTTGGGTTAGTTATTTCATAACCTACACTGCCTGAAACCCGAAAACATATTAGGGTTAGGTTTTCTTACCTAAGAACGGGATCGGTATCGCCGATAGAGCGGTACGAAAGGGCTGATTCAGTCCGTGGAATGATGGGATTGAATCCCAGGGATGGACTCCAACTCTCTCTCTCTCTCTTTCTCTCTCTTTCCTCTCTTCTTTCACCTAGGGTTTTCCAAATTCGTATGGGATGAGAGAGTGAGGGCTTAAGGCCCTTATATAGGCCCAAAACTGATGGGAATGACCCGAGGGCCAAGGTATACTTAGGTTATGTCCAAAGAGCGTTTATTTTAGCTCAACGGAGAATTTCTGGAGCCCCCTTGAGCCAAAGGTCGGACTTAAGCTCACTGACCTTGGATCTAGATCGAGTTTAGTTTTCATTCCAGTCGGGTTCCCAGATCACACGTGGCGGACCAGTTTCAATTTAACGGTCACCGAAACTCGATCAGGGTTACGAGTACACTGCCATGTGTATGAAATTTCCCCTGATCTGAGGGTGTATTTGGGTCAGATTCTGACGGTCTGATTGATTATATTCGGCCCACAAGTGACAAGTCTCAGATTACTTAAATGAGATTTAATTTCTAAAGAAAACCACATTTTCTCGCACTCTTCGCTCCGGGCTCAAGCGAATGGCATCGGGACACTATCTGGAGTTGATTTCCGAGATGGTTGTCAAGCCCAACAAAGCGGTCCTAATTATATAACTTCGTATTATTCGGACTTTCGACGTGCAGTCCAGATCCGATACGGAGTTTCAATGTGCTCCCGAGAGCAACTGGCTAATGAGATTGATCCTAGATTTCAGGGTAACCTAGCGTCGATGATTCTACAAGTTTTGGGTCTTGCAGATCGTATTTAAAGTGATTTGGGCGGATTTCACAGCTAATTTAGTTTAGCGCTTTGTTAAACTTGTCTAATTTATAAAGGATTTGAGGTTTGAGAGGTTCAAAAGGGGTTAGGATCTACCCCTTGCCTATGGACATCTAACTTCAAGTTGGTAAAAATCTGGGGCGTTACAGGAGCTCTATAGCGTTCACCATAATGTGTTTTATCTAAGCCATCCATCTATTTTACGGCTCATTTTAGGGCATGAGCCCAAAGAAAGAGGCAAATTAAAGGCTTAACTGGACCACACCATATGAAACCGTGGAGACTAACTACTTACTGTTTATATCTGGTGTGGTCCACTTGGGCTTTCGATCGATTTTATTTTTAGGTACTTACACTCGAACAAACTTTTTAACGGAATGAATGGATAGGATGAACCACATAAATCACGGTGGGCCCCACGGAGCTCCTAACAGGACTGTCCGTCTCTTGGTCCGTACGGAGGCAGAATCGCGCCTAAAAAAATCACCCGCGCGAATGCCATTTCGTTCCCCTACTCTCTCACTACACCACCTACTCTATCTCTCTCTCTCTCTCTCTCTCTCTCTCTCTCTCTCTCTCTCTCTCTCTCTCTCTCTCTCCATCTCTCATCTTCCAGCAACTCTCTCTCTCTCTCTCTGCAGGATTACCTCAAAATCATTGTTCCTTCATAGTTCATCACTGAGCGAAGCTCAATTCTCATCGTCAGAAATCCATGTAAGAAAAACCCTAACCGCACATCTAATGCATCACCCGCCCCCACAATAATTTTCTTCTCCTCTTCAATTATAATATTTCAATTCCTTTTTCAGTTTATTCTCGAAACAATTATTTCCCATTGACTCCAATTTGTGTGCGTGTGTGTGTCTCTCTCTCTCTCTTGTAAAACTTCATCAGGTGGGCCACACTTGATCATCAATTTAAATCCGACCAGATTGATCAATTCAGTGGGCCCCACTAGAATTGTGATCATTATAAATAGGTTTGGGGTGGGAGGCTTGAACCGTGGTTCCAATACATGGTTATTAAGCCAAATATGGAAACCTACGGTGTGGAGAACCTAGAGGTGAGAAGTGTGATGAGTAAGCTTCTAGCCCTCTTTCATATAAATAAATGTCTTGGTCCCCTCACCAACACAAGTAAGAAAACCCTAGTCCATTGAGATGTTCTCCTAAAGGGTCACTACACCAAAATCGTTAAACTGGTACGGTTGGTATCTTGGTTCAAAAACGGCTTTAAGCTATTCCTGAATTTGAAACACTACTAAACCGTACTAGAATTGTTGCAGTTATACGTCGTTATTTCCACTATTTTGTTGGTGTGTCCCAATTGAGTGTTGGATCTTCTTATTTGTTATTACTGTGTTTTATTGTTTTATTTTGAAATAGATGGACGGAATGGATTCAATTAGTAACCTCTAAGTGGATCCCACAAGGCCCAAGAGGCACACTACATCCATCTGCTGCAAACTACCGAATAATTTTAATGCCAGAATCCCTAAAATCCCTCATTTCATTTCACATCTATCACCGCCCGTCTCTTTCTCCCTCTCCCTCTCCCTCTCTCAATCTCCCTCTCCCTCTCTGATCTCCCGATCTCCCGATCTCAACCCTCTATTTCGATCTCCCTCTCCCTCAATCTCCCTCTCCCTCGATCTCCCTCCTTTACTTTTCTGATGATTTGATTGTAAGGACACAGGATCTCTCATTTCCAAGCTTCAACCCACGCCCCGATTTCTCTTTCCCATCTTCCAAGCTCTGCGGATTTTCACTGGGATCCGCCCCGATCTTACGCCATTCTCGCCTTATAGCGAGCTTAATCAGGTCCACTCTCTCTCTCTCTCTCTCTCTCTCTCTCTCTCTCTCTCTCTCTCTCTCTCTCATCCCACCCGAGAAACACTCGGGATTGTGGCCATCATAAAAATTTTGGCCCAACAGATGAGGATTTTTCATGTATGGATTTCATATTTCACTGAAACTCGGTGTATTTGGTGGCTTAGCTTTGGAATTAGTGTAGATCTCTGCCGATCTGAACTGTTCCATTGCGGATCTGGCTCTTGATTGGATTTTGGCCTAAACTCGGTGTATATACTGATTTGAGCTTAGAATTGGTGTAGATTTTTATTGATCCGGATTGTTATACTGACGATATGCATCTTCATTGGATTGTGGCCTAAAAGTTGCACAGATCTGATGTTTCTGACCGCCAATGTTGTCTATTTTTGGACGGTTAGCAGAAGTTCAATGGATCCGTCGATTAGGATCATTCGATGGATATGCTATTTTGTACTCTGCAGTGGTCCATCGAACAGGCTCCCTGTAAATTGGTAGATTCACCTCTTGATTGGATTGTGGGCTAAACTTCCGTGGAACTGATGTTCCTGACCGGCTGATCTGTTGTCTGTGGATTGGTCGGTTGGGATCATTTGATGGATATGATTTTTCGTTTTGCAATGCAATGGCCGCTCATAGAGGTCCGCCCATAAATTGGTGGACAGATCTGGATCAATGAGTTTGCCTAGCAGTCGAATGGTAGATGTAGTCCAAAGACTCCGTACACTGTAATTTAGTGTATTTTGCATTATCTTTTTATGTATTTATTTATTTTTATTTTTATTTTTATGTGTGTGTGATTTTTTTGTTATTCTTGTTTCAGGATCTTGTGTTTTCCCCTGGCTTGATGACTATTGTGATGATAAGTTTTTTTTTTTTTTTTTTTTTTTTTTTTGAGATATATGATGATATCTTTTTAAGATTTACTGGGTTTCCCATTGAATGCCATATGGGAATCATGTTCTCAATTATTTTGAGGGGTTTTTATTTTCTTCTTGTATCCACACACCAATGACGTCTTTTAGCCGTTGAGGCTTCTTTATAGGGTTTGTCCACATGTGTAACAAAAAAAATGTATAAGAGCAAAAATAGGGAAAATTACAAGGGCAGTTTCAAGATTTCATAAGTGTTAATCATTGTGGGAACATTCATCTTTTCAATTGTGTTTGAAGGGATGGTTAGAATGTTATCACTTTCAATTGCTTGAGGAAATTCAGCAACAAAAGGAAAATTTCCAAGTTATTGATTTCATCTCCATTTCAAGAGCTTGTGAAATTGGCCAAAAAGACGGTATTATTTGAATTTCTCAACATTATGAGAGTTGTTGGGGTGAAAGGCTTAGCCCCATATGACTGCTTTCCACTTAGAAATGGGATGTGTACGTGCGCGCATGCATAGTTCCATTTTGCATTTTTCATGCTTTTACTCCTTCCATTTTTATCTTCTGAAAGTATGTCATTGGTAGTTCTAGTTTGAGAAATGCTAATACTCAGCTTGCACCATAGAAGACATGAAAAAGGTGGGGTTACATGAAAAAGGTGTGGTGATTGGGATAAGTGGACCCTCGAATGATATGTTGGGCCGAAAGTGATGGGATTCAGACAGCTCTGACCATCCAATTGTTGTGACCTCCTGGTTGAATGTGTACTCTAGTTGTAACTGTTCCTTTCACACTGCACTAATTGATTAGGTTGTGTGGCCTTGGATTCAAGTACTTTAGACTCTGTTGCATCTGCTTTTGTAACCATTGGTGGTACTCGAACTAGTACCCATAGCAAACTAAATGGACATGAATTAAAAATATGAAATGATACTGAATTCACTTTAGTTGCACCACCACTATCAAATATCAACATCATTCAAGACATTTGCAGATCCCACTTTTTTTTTTTTTTTTTTAATCCTTTTGTATTTGCAGATTCTCATAAGTTAAAACAAGGGGATACATGATCTCACTTTTCTTTTTTTCCTTCTATATTTTCAGATTCTCACACAAGAATATTGTGTTTGCAAGAATGACATTCTTGATGCGCAACTATTGCAAGAAACATGATATTTGTTCCAAATTAGACTAATTAATCATGAAATTTCAGATATTTAATGCAACCAAATGCACCCTAAAGATAGTGCTATGAAGCTCTCTTATGTAAACGCCAACAAGCCAAGTACCAATTCTAGTTTGTAGAAATTGTTCCCGTTTTTATTCTTTTCTTTGTGTTGTTGGGATATGTACACGTCTTTGACGTATTCCTGTTATTTTCCTGAAGATCTGGATTTTTGTAGTACAAGCCGCAGGGAATAAGGGCCCAAAGAGCTGGAATTTTTGCCATTCCTTTTTAAAAATTGCTCGTGTTGAATGATCCTAACCATCTGATTATCTCTGGCAAAAATGATAGTTTCATGGTACTTTCTTCCAAAATTTCAGGACGTGCATCATGTGCACAAACGAGATGGGTAAAACTCCACTCCAGTGACTCGTAACAGCATAATCTATTATTTAAGGGCAATGTTGCCATGGGTGAGTGGTTGAATAAGTAGTGTTTGGCATCTGTGTATGTAGAGTGCATGATTTTCATCCACTGGAAAGGTATTTGGTTGAATATCTTCATATGTAGCAAGATATATATAAATCCCTTGATATTGCAGGGCAATGTTGGCACGGGTGGGTGGTTGAATAAGTAGTGTTTGGCATCTGTGTATGTAGAGTGCAGAATTTTCATCTGCTGGAAAGGTACTTAAGAGATGCTAGATTTGGTTCAATTTGTATGGAGATACTAATGTATTTACTTGGGCCATGTAGATGATGCATAGGTGCACTATATGGATCGTGTATGCCTTGGGTAAGTGATTGATCAATTCTAAATTTTTTGGAATCTTATATGATTTGTGATATTTGGGATATTTTGATAAACATGATGCATAGGTGCAATATTTGCCTTTTGTTAATGCTTGGAGCAATCAATAGTTGTGAAGCTAGTTCCATTACATTAACTAGAATTCTTTGCTTGCTTTACTCCTATTTGCAGGAAATGGTGAAGGGTGGGAAGATAATCTTCTCATTTGATGCAATAAAGAAAGCTCGGATATTATCCTTCAAGGTTAGGTTGCAAGACTGCCAATTCCTTTTGGACTTCCAAGTAATTAAGACACAAGAACAGAACACAGTTCTGTTGGGGTTTCTGATACTGAATATTTCTTGCTCATTCTGCTTATGGAATACTAATCTCATCTTGTCTATCTCATGAACAAACCTCATCAAAATTTGAACCCACGCTCCAATCGTTTATCTGGTGCACAACAACAATTTAGATCCATGTAGGATACTGGATAAGCTGATGAATCCCATGGCATTCGACATCAGGTTACATGGATGCACATATCATTCTCTCGACTTGAAGAGCTTTTTATTTTATTATTCTCCAACACTTGATACTGAATATAACATTTTGCTCACTGGTGGGAGTTTTTGGAATGGCCAATCAAGTCATTGAGAACCATTCGTTGTCATCTAACATTTAATTTGCATCACTGATTGAACTGTTGAATATTTTTGTTACTAGGGAACTGGTATCATTTTCTTGAAAACTTGTTTGTTATTTCATGAATAGGAAAATACTAGGTGTTCTTTGGGTCTTTTTTAATATCTTCAGTTGCTTTCTTGTACTATCCAATGCTTGGGAGGAGGATGAAATTGTTTTGGTCACTTGTCGAATTGAGAATCCTGAACTGGACATGGTCAGCAGACCTGTGAAAGAGAAGCTTAAAAACTTTATAAATGAGTTGTATGCAATTCTGACCATCGGTTAATTATCGTTGAAAATCTTGTTCGCCGGTGTTTCTAACTTTTTTTTTCTTTGTTTTCTTTTTGAGCTAGATATGAAATGCGATTCAACATGAAAACTGTTGCTTCACAAAAGTAAACTATCAAGATCTTGTAGATTTTCCTGATTAATGAGAGTTACACTAGTAGGTATGTCTTTATTCCTTACCCCTTCAATGTTGGCAATGCGGTAGAGCTTAGATTTTGGAACCGTTTGAATAATGAAGGGAACTTCCATGTATCGAATAAGGGGACATGCTTTTAACTTGGGCACCATCTGCACCTTGTTAGCTACATGCTACTTCAATGTGGAACATGATTGGGAAGCATTTCTTCAATGTGGAACATGATAGTGGATTGGAATATTGACATGTATTTCAAATTGGGTTTTTGAAAACGAAAGATGCTTCGATTTGTTTTCTGTAATGCAATGAAGTTGTGCCCTTTAAGAACTATTGATGGTGTTGTAGGACGACGCTGGATATTCATGAATTAGGAATTTAGTTTGGTTGTGTTAGGCTTATCCGTTTTGTGCAGAAGGGGTTATCTCTGTAAGACATCTATCCTCTTTCTCATTGAGTGTCTTTTAAATATTTCTTTTGAATTGTTTTTATTTACTGAGTAATGCTTTTCTATCAGCCTAGTATTAAGCAAATCTAGTTGATTTGGTGATGTTCTTTTATTTTTTGAGTAATTGATTGATTTCTTTATGTAAGAAATGCCTGTTGCAGGTGTTTTCATTGAGAAATGCTAGGATGGTTAAATGTGTGATTTGGGCACATGCCCTTGAGATTCGTGCCAGTCAGCAGGTGGGGAACATTCTGATCATATCCTGGCCTAAAGTCATGTTGGTCCACTTAAAGTCATGTTGGTCCACTTATCTGGTTAGTCGTTAGCCACATGCATGTGGTGAATATGGACCATCTAAAAGAAAATGACTAGCAGTCTAGATTCCATGGCCCATCAATGAGTAGACCAGCATTATTTTGTGCCTGGAATGTTATTGGTGGGATCAACCTGATGAAGGATGTCACATAAATGTGTCATGTTGGCACATGTGTGATGATTTTTTTAAATGTTTCTTACGCTTCAGTGTTTACTTGTTTTGCAGCTTAAAGTAGACAAGATTAAGCTTATTGAGCTCTGTGGCACATCAGAATCTGAATTTACTAGTGTAAGACATGCTCCTGTTAGCATTTTCTTTATTTCTACTTTGTAGCATTTTTTTTATTGGACTTCCGAATCATGGTTGCAGGTTTCAACTTCTATGAAGGGCCTATGCTTTGATGTTTTCGGTATTACAAAGGAAAAGAAAGACCCAAAAGCTGTGAAAGGGCGCACTGAGGTACATGTTTTTATTGGCACCAGGCCAATCTCCCTGTTCTTCCACTGGACTTCCCACCTGTTCCTGTAAACTCATTTTCCTTACAAATGAATGGTTTGCATACCTTTGAGATAGGTTTCTAATTTTTGGATTGGTAATTAGAACTATTAGATGCATTACCAATGCTGCGACACCACTGAGGCTTGCTGACCAGTATAAAGTGCAAGGAGTTTACAAACTTGATTTTCCCACTAGGCCACTTGTTGGACCACCTCGGATTGAAACATCTATAATTAATGGTAAATTTAGGGGATTCATGGAAGTCATATTCCAGAACAATGACACCACAGCCCAGAGTTACCACATGGATGGATATGCGTTTTTTGTTGTTGGGTATGCATTAGATTTCATTTTTAGTACTCTTGTGTGCCCTGTGCTGCTTGTGCATCTTTTGTTGTGTTTGTAATGGTAGAGTTTGACTAATTGCAGGATGGATTTTGGGGAGTGGACAGAGAATAGCAGGGGCACATACAGTAAGTGGGATGGAGTTGCTCGCTGCACAACGCAGGTACTTCCACTGAATTCTTCTCGTAATCTTTACAAGGTCTATCCAGTGTTCCTAGCCGGTCCATGATATCACTTCCATCTTTCTGTTGTTTTATTGAATGTGCTAGTCACTCTTTTATCAATGGTCCCTTTTCAATTGTGATTGACATCTATGAATCTGTTCGCAAATGCAGTTCACATTCGTGGATTGAGTACAAACCACCGCCATCATCATAGCCTTGTATGAGTTAGTTGGAGTTGGCTAGTTGAGTAAATATGTGCAAATCAAATTAGTCCATGTTGTTTAATAAATTTCCTTCATGTTTATCAGAAATTTCCAATGATAAATTTTCCTGTTTGTCATGTCTACACCACTGCCATCATGGGACCATTCAATCATATTTTACCAAGTTGCAGTATGGTATTCAATGAAATACTATGTAAATAGGGGTCCATTTTTTAATGTGGGTTCAATTTTTTAATGGAAACACAAGGTGGGGCCCTTTACACCCAGTTGTTTGTAATGCCACTGAAATCTGATGGTTCCCTTTGTATTATGGAAGCTCTTACAAGATCACAGCAAGGTGAAGGTATGCTTCTCTTCTTCCATCTCTTCCTTTCAGTTTCTTTTAAATAGCTTCTAAAAATAAAGTCATGTCTATCTCTTTGTTGATGGAAGGAGTGATGCCAGCTTCCTCTCCCAAGCTTGAAGATTCCTGGGTGGTGCAACCATGGGAGCCCACCAGTACGGATCCATTGACAGGGAAGCTATATCTCTAAGCTTGGACAGCATGTATTACTAGCACAACCTAGGCCTGCTGCTTTATGTTGATCTACAACCGTAGCTGCTGGTTCAGAACCTGGCCTGCTGCTTTATGTTGATCTGCAAACCAATGACCTATAGAGTTCATCATTTGAAGATCCAGTTCTTCAAAAGGCTCTTGAAACGAAATGGAGCTATCAAGCAAGCATCAGAAGAAAATATGGAGGCAGCCGCCACTTTACTGAGATGCACCTACAACTTTTACCGAGAGAGCTCATGTGGAACACTTCCATCAGGTATTAACCTGTATACTGTACCATCTCATTTAACAACAGGACCATGCCAACCATCTAAGGACAATGTCAAACATTCTAGCAGTTGCAAAGCATTGCGAAGAAAATGCGAAGGTGATAATCCTGTAACCTAAGATCCTTTACCAGTTCATGTGAAGGAGAAAGTAGATTTTTTTTCCTGATTGTTTAGGGCATGTTTGATTTTTCATTTACATTGTAAATGAAAGGTAAATAAGCAATTATTACTTTCCACCAGTGTCCTGAAATGAGCTATTAAAATGGATGGATGGCATGGATCAGACACATATATAAGGATGGGCCCCACAGATTTTACAGCTATTCTTCGGTTTTAGCGTTAGTGCATTCCAAACATGTCATGTGAGGCGGTCGGCTTGAAATTACACTTGTAAATAATGATTACTTATTTACTTTTATTGACCTTCATTTACAGATGGAAACAGAAAAGCAAACTGGGCCTAAGTGTTGTCTGGTGGTTGTTGAGCAATGCAGTTTGCCAGAGTTGAAGAGCCCAGAGTTATCAGGGATGTGCACAGATTAACAAAGCAGTGAGCTTCCGTGTCAAACAAAGGCGGTGAAGATTCTATAGGCCTTCTCCAAATTTTCTTCAAAAACGGTGATTCAAGCCCAACAAGAAGAAGAATGGGGGTTTAAAATTGTTTTTAAAATTCCATCCTAAAATCTGACCGTTGGCAACATTAACAAGCATTCAAAACCATTTCTAAAATTGTGCCTAAAATGTGACGGTTGGCACTAGAACGGTTTAAAACTGTTCCTAAAATTCCGTTTCTAAAAACCGAAACGGTACCCAAAACGGTTCTAAACCGTTTCGATTTTCTCATGACGCTCATTTAGAACGGTAGATAAACTGTTCAAGCATTTAGGAATGGTTTTAAACTGTTCCTAAATGACGATTTTGGTGTAGTGGGTGTGAGGTGCAGAAGATCAAGTTTCCCGTTGGCAATATCAAGGGATCGAGAATGTCTTCCCGGTCAAGTACGCTTTTAGGTTATAGTATTGAATCTCCATTATTGATGCATAGACAATCCATCAATTCCATAATACAGATCTAACAATTCGTATCAAAGAATCTATGCATGATTGTGGTAGATTCCGTGTCTTTAAGTTTTTCATCATCATGATTGTGGTAGATTCTGGGTCTTTAAGTTTTTCATCATCTCAGCACGTTAGGGATTCGTAATCAAGTTGGGCTTATGGAAAACTGTTGTCAGATCACGAGTTGCTGCCATGAAAACCGACACCCTCCTTCAATCCCTCACCGTTCATAATCAGGGGATTTTTCATCTGATCCGCACACCCATCAGATGTAATCGAACATTGCAACAGGGATTCTGCCTGTATCCTGGCTTTCATGCCCATCCATGAGAGATGATGGCCATGGCAGCCATTGTTGCTGGCATCCAGTTATAAAAAGGGGATTTTTCCGAATAATAAGCGGCTACAATACATTGCTATCCAAGCATTACATATTAAAAATCCATAACCATCGGAGGTAGAACATTGGGCCTCATCAGGATTCTTTTCCCTGGATTCATGTAGTGTTGTGAGCATTTATCTTCAGCAATCATGGCAGCCATAACCATGAATGGCAACCAACCACTTTCGATGGCAGCCATGATCACTGGCAATGTACTCAATAAGATCAGAGTGAAAACCCTGGCGAACTTTCGCACTTACAGATTTTTTTAAAAAAAAATCTTGTTTCGTGAGTCAACAGCTGTGGAGGCAGGAGCACCGATCGTTGCCGCTGTTAACAGAGGCAGCGGCTGCGATTAGGGTTCGACCGCTGCATTTCAAAGGGAACAACAGCGGCATCAACGTCGTCATCTTCTCCGGCGTCTGTAGGTGCAACTGTGTTTCAGCCATTGAAACCGGCAGTCATCAATTGTTGTCACTGCTGCTACAAGGCCGTGCGGCCATTGTTACCCAGCGATAGACCCACCATCATTCTCTTCCTTCATCTTCTTCAGCGCTAGCGCTAACACCATCATCCTCTTCCATCTAAATCCATGTCGCGTCAACCATTCTAGTGTACAATTAGCGGCATTGAGAAGGAAGTCATGGATTTCAGCTACCAGTCCTTGGTGGTTGTGAGTTCAGCCGTAAGATGAAGGGGCTGAGGGTTTTGCGATGATGGTGATAGGATGACGGCTAAGGTTTTTTCAAACCTTGCTAGAGAAGAGAGGCGGCTAAAGTTTTGGAAGTTGAACATGGGGATGCGGCTGCTCTGTTTGATTAGGATTAGGGCTTTGGTATGCATGGGCAACACATGATTTTTTATTTTTTATTTTTAATATAGGCCCATCTCCAGTAGCCTTTGGGTCCAATTTTGGGCTCGTTTGGGCATATCTCAAGCCCTATTTTGATGCCCATATTGTAGATTATCTTGGGCTTGGATAAGGCCCTCCTTAAATACCACTTTTATATTGGCATAAGGCTTAACATAGGGTGATTTTTAAAAAATTGCTCATGGGCCCATGACATGTTGAATAACAACCCATTTTCTAGGCCTTGATTGAATTTTCCTCTTGGGCTTGTTTTTGGATATATTGACTCATTACTTCTTTTGGACCTTTAGGGGCCCACTTTGGAATTGGGACCATTGTCTAAGATGATGATTCTAACCATTATATTTATTTCACTTGGGCCATTTCATACAAATAAAACCTATATAAAGCAATTGATGGTTGGTAGGTCACACTTGTTAGGTGGCCCTAGTAATTCAATAAATATGGTTAAATACATCATTTAGTTCTGATTTGACTCAAATAAGGCCGTTACCCATTGTTTGAAGCTAATATTAAGTAGCTGACCATTAAGTATTTAATCCAACAATACTTTAAAATATGTTTGAGCCTATGGGCAGTCAACATCAGCCATATTTTGGGTTAAATCAGAATTGTTTCAGAATGGTCCATTATGGGTAGGACCATGTAGCAATCCTTGAGTTTGGGAGTGGAGATTGGAGCTGGTTGTATTAGCCACCAAAGTGAGCTCAATTGGCGAAAATTTTTACTTTCAAACTTCAGTGACTATCCATCATAAGGATTGCATTCAGTTGCGTTCATATCTATAGCAGGTGGTGGTCAGAATAAAGAGGTATCATCGCTTGGTAGGATATGAGTGGGGTGAAGTGATTGGTGATGATGATATAAGTTTGAGAAATTCATTTTGCCCAAAGGTAATGGACGTCTTTGATTTATTTCACTAACACCAGTCAGCTTTATGTTTAGTAGAGCTTCCCTGTATGTCGTAATTTCGCCCAAAGGAGGAGTCGCGATGATACGTCAGGCATTTGTCAAAATTTGATGATTATGGCCCATCATCATTCTGAGTCATTTGACTGAAGGCCCAAATCAATTAAATGTTAATACATGCATAATGTTTGTGGTTTACATTAATGTAGTATTATGTGGGACTTGTTCATTAATTGATGTGAGTGTTATGCTTTGTATGTCCAGCCATTATTATTTCCAATGTTCCAAACCAGTTTAATTTCATACCTTTGATTACTAGGTCCAACTATAAGAAAAAGAATCACTATTTAGGAAATCTTTCTTCGGTTCCTACGAGTGGCAATCAGTCTAACTCTGAGGAAAAAGTAATGAAGAAAAGACGAGAACTTAAAGATGGATGCCTCTTTTGTAAGAAGCCTGGTCATCAAAAGAAGGATTGCGCACAATTTAAAGAATGACTTGTTTCTAAGAGTAAGAATCAATTTTTAGTATGTTTTGAATCTAATTTAGCTAATATGTCCACAAACTCCTAGTAGATAAACTCTGGTGCAACTATTCACATATGTAATTCCATGTTGAATATGCTCCAAAGTCGAACACCAACTGATGCAGAAAGATCGGTGTATATGGGGAATGACATTAGAGCAAACCTGGAAGCTATTAGAATCTGTAGGCTTAGGTTATCGTTAGGACACTTTCTTGATCTAGTAGATACCGTTTGCGTGCCTTCTATAAAGTGCAATTTGGTTTCTATTTATTGTTTAGACAAATTTGGTTATGAGTTTAAATTTGAAAATGAAAAATTGAGTATTTTCTATGATTCGGTTGTGAATGGTTCTAGTACGTTAGTTAATAATTTTTATCCACTAGATTTGGATGTTTCACATGTTTACAGCATTAACTCATCACATCGAAACACTAAAGGCATAAAGCGAAGGCTATATTGTGAAAATTCTTCCATGCTGTGGTACAGGCGATTAGGCCACATCTCTTGTGAGAGATTGGAAAGACTTGTACGTGAAGGAATTCTTCACTCTTTAAACTTCTCAGACTTTGCTGCATAGATTACGTCAAAGAAAAATAGACTATAACCAGGAAAAATGGTGCCACTAGGAGTGTAAGACTCTTGAAAGTGATTCATACAGACATTTGTAGATCGTTCCCTACAGCATCTTAGAATGGGTAGAAGTATTTTATCACTTTCATAAATGATTACTCTTGTTACAGGTACCTATACCTTATTAACGACAAATCAGATGCCTTAGATATATTTAAGATATATACGGCTGAAGTCGAGAATCAACTCGATAAAAAGATCAAAGTCGTCAGATCCAACCGTGGTGGCGAGTAGTACAGAAGTTGATGAATCTGGGCATAATCTAGGGCCATTTGCTAGGTATACCATGTCTGGTACTCCAGAATGTGGCATCATCGCCCTACATACCATGCTTGGTACTCCAGAATGTGGCATTATTGCCCAGTATACCATGTCTGGTACTCCATAGTAGAATGGTATAGCGGAAAGGCGTAATCGCACTCTAAAGGACATGGTGCGGTCTATGATTAGTAATTCAAAGTTGTCAGAATCTTTTGTAGGGTGATGCATTGAAAACAACTATACATATCCTTAATAGAGTCCTAAGTAAAGCTATAATGAAAAATCCTTATGAATTGTGGACAGGGCGAAAGCTCGGTTTATGATACTTTCATGTATGAGGTTGTCATGTAGAAGCCAAACTGTATAACCCGCATGAAAGAAAGCTTGACCCTAGAACGGTAGTTGCTTCTTTATTGGATACCCAGAAAGATTCAAAGGATTTAGATTCTATTGTCCGTCCCATTCTATGAGAGTCATTGAGAGAGAGTTTAGAATCGTCAAGTATCTGTAGAACTCATTGGCACGAGGTAAATGATAGCGGACCCTCTCACTAGAGGCTTTCCTATCACGCTCTTTAAGGAACATGTGACGTCTACGGGAGATGTAGATCCCAAGGATGTATTTGAGTAGTGAGAGCTTTCTTTTTGTTCCAATTATGTGCAAACATTTCAGAGATTTCTTTTGTTTGCATTGATGATTTTGCTATTCAGTTTATATCTTGCTTCTCCTTTAGTGTGCACTTTCGGTTTTGAGTAAGTAAGACTTTGGTTTGTGTCTTGGTGACACGTTCAAATGGACCACTTGAAGATAGGCACGTATGATC
Source organism: Magnolia changhungtana (assembly GCA_030180095.1). Lineage (NCBI taxonomy): Eukaryota > Viridiplantae > Streptophyta > Magnoliopsida > Magnoliales > Magnoliaceae > Magnolia > Magnolia changhungtana. The sequence goes on from JASAUF010000037.1 coordinate 137,851, forward strand.
GCATTAAACATGCAATCTTCATACCACACCACATATCCTTGATCCATGTCGTTAAGGCTATTGGTATTCGTGACCGTGATTCGTTGCACTTCAAAATGTATAAATGTTATATTGACTAACACAATTCAATATCTATAGTCATGATGGACCGGATCTGACAAGCGTTACTCATAATTATCCAACGGTATTGATTTGAAATTCAGTAGGGCACCCATTAGGAACTTTCAAAAGCAAATGCGTTTTATAAAATTGTTTTTCGCGAATAAATTAAAATGTTTTGTTTTCTTTCAGAGATCAGTGTAGCCCAAGTGAGAGAATGTAAGACTTCATCAGGTGGGCCACACATGATCATTATTTTAGATCTGACCGTTGGATAATTCAGATTGAGCGATTTAGTGGGCCCTACTACAGTTGTGATCATCGTAAATAGGTTTGGGGCGGGACGCTTGAATCGTGGTCCCTATACATGGTTATTAAGTCGGATATGGAAATCTATGATGTGGAGACCTTAGAGGTGAGAAGTGTAATGGGTAAGCTTTTAACCCTCTTTCCTATAATTAAGGGGTCGTTTGGCACCTTGGATTGGAGGGGATTGGAGGGGATTAGAGAGGGTTTCAAATCCCCTTGGTTGTTTGGCAGCATAAAGCAACTGGGGATTGCCAATCCAGGGGGTTTCCAATCCCCTCTTTGAGGGGGTTTGTAATCCACGGTAAGAGCTTGGATTACACCTAAAATCATTTCAATAGTTGCGATTATAAATGTATGTCATTGTACACTATCATTATCTGGGCACATGGCCCACTAACGATGATCAAGACCGCCCAAACATTGTTCATATAGATCAAGGTCCAAATATTATCCAAGACTGGTCCAAACATTGTCCATATTAATCAATGATTAAAAATCGTTGGTTAGTCACTCAGACATGATCTTGTGCTTGCGGTCCATCTGAGACTTGGAATTTCATCATTTTTAGGCAAAACATATATTTTAGCGGGCTTATCACAACCATAGTGTCAAAAATTATATATCTCACTAATTGGGGATGTTAAAGTTAATTTAGTAATTAAATTCAAACCCCTGTAAATATGTCATGTATAGGTATTTTTGAATTAAAGTTGATTCACAACCCAGGGTGCCAAACACACCGAGAGGATTGCCCATCCAGGGGGTTTCCAATCCTGGGGGTTGCGAATCCAGGGGGTTCCAAATCCATGCTCCCAAACAGGCCCTAAATGTCTTGATCCCCTCAACAACATAAGTAAGAAAACCCTAATCCCATTGAGAGGTTCTCTTAAAGGATGTGAGGTGCGGAAGATCAAGATTCATGTCAACAATGTCAAGGGATTGGGAATGTCTTCCCAGTCAGGTACACTTTTTAGGTTATGAGATTGAATCTCCATTATTGATGCATAGACAATGCATCAATTCGACAATACAGATCGAACATCTCTCTATCTCTCTTTTTTTTTTTTTTTTTTTGAAATGCAAGTATGCATGGAGGTGGGGCATTTTTACGGCACCTTTGTCTGTATTTTTTTTAAAAACTTTTGGTAATGTGAATTTTCAATGAATGAATGGGGTTTGGGTCTGTTTGGATGCTTGAAATTTGTTGTTCATCCTATCAATGTTAATTTGAATGGGGGCTAATAATCACGCAGAGAGGATTTCCCTGACCATTAATTTGTTCAATTGAAACGTGTGCCACAAATGATTTTTCGGGGCTGAGGGGCATTTTCCGTGCAGGTGTTGGAACCTGAGGTTTGTTGACTTCCCACCAAGTTATTGATGCAAATCCGTAATGGTCTCTTACCATGTTGATTGAGCAGGGATATTGTGGGTTTCTTCTTTGTTGGAAATGGCCTCCTTCCAATTGTTTGATGAAAATCCTCAATGGTCTAATACCGTGTTCATTGAGCATGCAATTTTGTAATTATGTTTCTCTCTAGAAACTTAGTTGTTTATGGAAATTGATTGTTGAAATAATGTGATTGTTTATGAAAAAAAGTCTATTAAATTGTGTTTCTGAGTTTTCTAGCTGAGTTGATCAAGTCCCAAGCATTTGCCCTTTTGGAATTATGCCGAGTCAAGTTGGCACAGGATCAAGCGGGGTCAAATTGGCCGAGTTTCAAGTCAAGCCACCTGATTTTTGGAATTATGCATGGATAAAGCATTTGCCCTTTTATCTGAAGAAAGAATTGCTAAAGGCATCCGTAGAATAACGGATGTTACAACCGAATGCGCTTTCAAGGCGTTGAAAATAGTCTGGTCTTTTTGAGTGGGAAATAAATTATGCGTATAATGCAGAAGGAAGATTGTTGGCCCAGGTACCTGCCAACAATTTCTTCTATGTTCCTAAAAAAAAATAATCTAGGAAATCATTCCCATCACTAGAAGAGTTATTGTTGCCTCATTACTTTGATTCTACTACAATACATACTGTTTATATGATATATTGAGTTGAAATTGGTATTTTTCAACTTACAGGTAACTTTCTTACTGGGAATGGCTAAGTTTTCCTACTTCGGAAAGATCTAGCAAGGTGTAATCTCTTCTCACTTACCATTTCCGTAACACTGCATCGAAATGGAAAGTGGATCGCAGGCTGTCAGCATCCTTATCTTTAGTGTATATTGATTGTATTTCTGACACAAGGGATAAATAAACTAGTGATATGGACGATAAAATGAAGATACCAATATATTGGCGATATGCTTGATAATATCGCTGATATGTGGGAAAAATGTATTTTCTGGCAGTTTTGATATCGTTACCCTGGAGCTACCGATAATATTGAATAATATCACCAATATTTTGATCAATAGTTGCAACCTGATTTGGGCTTTGACTGGTTTGAGATGGACCAAAATTGAGTTGACTGAGCCAAGTTGAGTGAAGTTTACTTAGGAACAAGTTGCAAATTGAATTATAGATTCAAAAACTTGCTGAAATCTGTGATATACTAGCACTTCTTGCAGGGATATTGAGTGGAATGCAACTTCTTTTGATGAAGAAGAATATTATGTAATTAGTATTGGATTCTAGTGTCATAGTCGATTTTCTTCTCATCTTTGTCATCTTTTTGTATCCACTTGTATGGACTATTGAGTTGCTTCTTGTGTGCCCTTTGAAATGATGAAGCAAGAACATGCATTATGTTTGTTGCCAAAACATATTACGGCATTAGTTGTTTCATTGTTGCCATAACATATTACGGCACTAGTTGTTTCATTGTTGTCATAACATATTATGTTTCAACCAGGAAATGATACTTGCCAGCCATGATATCTCAGTGGGCAATGTAAGTCATTTTACCTCTTCTCATGATTTTGTGTAATATTTCTTTTTCCCTTTATGTTTTGATTTGTAATTTCTTTTTTAGCATCTTATTCTCTTCTTCCAGCACCTAATTATCTGTACTTCCAAGTTTATTACCAAATTTTATCAAACATTTGAGCCTCACTGGCATTCTTTTTTTGTTCATCAATTGAAATGAAGGACACGAAAGAGAAGTGTTTCTTGTATGATATTGTTGCAAATGGTCGAACTGGAATAGATGTTGACAAGGTGTATTTCACTAGCAGATTTTGTTGCTTGCCATATGTCATTTTATAACTGGTTCCTTATCCTGAAACTTATGATATTAGTTTTGATTAAGGAAATCATTAATTTTCAGGTTTGACTATATTGAACGAGATTGCTGAGCTTGTGGCCTTGGTTGCAATTTTGAATTTCAGAGGTAAGTCTTGAGAACTTTCAAATTTCAGATTACCTTTTTGCTTCTATGGATTGGTTATGTAAAATGTATGTCCATTATAATTTTCAATTTCATTTTGTTGCTTGCAGGTTAATGGAATGCATGCGGGTGATAGATGATGAAATATGCTCTCGTGCCAAGGAGTGTTAGTATTTTATTGATATGTCAAGTTTTGCATGGTTACTTCTTATTTATGGTTTTTCTTCTGCTTATGTCTGAATAAATTGCCCAGATCTTACAGTCCACAAACTGTTTACCACCCGGGCTGATCTCTATCGAACAGTATATACGCATGCAAAAGTTAAGGTATATAGAATTCCTACGTCATTGTTCCCACAGTATTTATTTTCTAATTGAAAAATATTCATATTAGTACAACTCTGTCAAACTGTGCTGCTGTAATCTGTTGCTGAATCTATGTAAAGTTTTAAACCTACTAACTGATGATATTCATCTTCAAGCAATGGAGCTCATGTTTGTAGATGCACTTCTAAAAGCAAACAGTTTTCTGAAAAGAAGAGTTTTAGAGATTGAGGAAGAAGGAATTCATACTCCTACCTCTTCAACACAAGTAATATGCATGGCCCATCATTAGGCCCAATCATCTTCGTCACAACACGTACATCATTCAGTTAGATCTTTGTAAATATATTGTGTAATTACTATGTTCCCTAATTTATCTAATGTTCTTCATGAAAGTGCTGGTTATGATAATGTACATATGCCATTTTCCGTATTGAGAATCTTTTCTTCTTCTTCTTCTTCTTCTTCTTCTTCTTCTTTTTGTTTTTTTTTTTTTTTTTTTTTTTTTGCCTTTTAATATAAAATAAATAAGAAAAAAGAAAGAAAAACATGACAGTGATTGCCCTTTGACAAAGAGTGTATTGTCAAAAGCTATGGATGAAAGCTTTTAGTCATTCATCTTGAATGACATACAAACATTCAGCAAGCAATTGGGAGAAGGAATGAATAAGTGGAGAGATCCCATATCATTTTCTATCAAAGAAGCATGAAGATTAGTTTAGGTTTAATAGCAAGCAATTGGGATCCATTTTAGAAAAATCTCATTAGCCTAATCACATTCTCTAATTCCTCTTAATTCTAATGCTAATTGCGACTTGGGTTTAATACAAATTGCAGGCCCAAATCCCCTCTTTGGATCATTAAAATCAACTGTTTCAATCTTGGGAAGATCAAGTGATACATGGATCGGAGGAGGAATGCTCCATGCCGTATACTCTAGGAAAGACAATCAAGGAAAGTGGACCTTGTCCTACAAGAACAGATATGTTGAATCAGAGATGTACAAGCTTGAGAAAGAGAGGAAGAGGCCCTCTTTTCTTCCTGCAATTGAAGGGGATTCTCCAGCAATCCTAGTTGCTTATTTACTAAATCAGGTAAGGCAATTATTTCTTCTAAATTTGGCCATAGATCTGTTTGAAACAGTGGAAATAAATCAGATACGGTTGTTAAAATTCATGTTCGTGATTAATTAAATCAAGTCCCAGTTAATAATATTGTATTCATTATATTTTTCTGGAGGCAAATCATATCTCCAACCTGAGTGGCTGCTGCAGTTGGATATAGACTCATTGACTTGAAGCTGATTTTTTTCTCTGCTTTAGGTAAAAGATACAGTAGAAGTGGATTTTTTATCTCCTTCTCATGATTCCAGGTATTTTCGTCATCTCTCTATAGCTGAATCGATTTTAGAATTTTCTTCTTTTCATTTTTCCTGCAATTTTATATGATGAACTGTCATTGTTTTTCATCTTTTCAATTTTGATTGATTTTCTGCTGTTTCTCTACTTGGAATTTGAGAATCAAGGAATATCTTCTCTACTTGAGGTGAATGTGTATCATATTTGGAACTAAAATGCAAACCACATGTTTGGAGGCAACTGGCTATCTATAAAATATAGAGCATGGCTGATGGTATGTTTATCTTTTCGGGATGCTTCGCTTATCGTGTGACCTCAATTCTAATTAGGTGCTTATGGATTGTGTATTTTACAAACCGTTTGTTGTTTTGATCAATCTGCACTTTTTTCTTGTTTTCTATTCTCTTCCTTCATATATTTTCTCATGCTCATTTTGGGCTTCTGCATTTTGGATTGTGTATTTTTTATATTTTTTCTTGTTTTTTATTCTCTTCCTTTGTATATTTTGTATATTTTACAAACTGTCAGTGGTTGTAATTCCTTTGGTGTATGTCTTTGGGTTCATCAAGTCAGCGAGCTGACTCAGTTGAGCCGATGAGATTTTGAGTTGAGCCATCAGGTTTAGGAATGCAGGCCTCAGTTTGGTGTAGGTTTTATGCTGCCCTGTTTTCAGATATTGAGTCATCAAATTTTTATTTTTATTTTCCTTCACTGGAATTTCAAGTTTTATGCGGAGTTAGATGCTTGCTATTGATTGAGCTTTCTGTCTTGAGATTTCTTTTGATAGCATTCTCCATGTCTTAATTCTTTGTTTCCTCTGTTATGTAGGGGCTATGTTGGAATTCACAGCTCAGGATTCAGAGATTTCCTTCTAAAGCCAGAGCTTCTTCGAGCCATTGTAGATTCAGGAGTTGAGCATCCTTCGGAAGGCAAGTTCTTGTCAAGTTCTTCTCATTTTCTGTTTGACTTCATGAAAAACATAGATTTTGTTATAATGAGAAGCTAATTGTGATGAATTAACTGATATTAAAATTTTGATGTGCTAAACAACTTTGAGCAAATATTCTTCAAAAAAAAAAAAAAAGAAAAGAAAAGAAAAGAAAAAAAGAATAAAGAACAAAGAAAACTCTAGCACAAAAATTGGTGTGTTTGTAGATGTTATTGCCAATTGTTAACACAATGCGTACATTTATATATGCGCTCAATTTGGAAGGCTTGCTTGTTCTATACTTCTTTTGCATTTCCTAATGTTAGTAGGAGGAATCCCAAATCAATGGTGTTTTCATTTGAACCAGCACTATGTACAGGTGTGCCTTACCTTTCATTGATCCAGACCATTCATCTAGTAAGCATAACCATGGAAGCACAGTTCTACACGAATTACCCTTTGGATAATACTATCTATTTGATAAATGGTTTGCAAATGGATGGTTAAAGAGAAAATATGTACAACAATCTCCATGTGACAGAAAGAAGTCGACAGATCTCATTGTTCAGATGAGGATATCTACTTTAAATTGTCTGTTTTCCATCCAATGTGGGTGCCACCTGATGAACTATCTAAATTGTTGAAAAGGGGAAATACCTGTAAAGAATGCTTGGTCCTCAATGCTGCAGCCAAAACACCAGCAATTTGGGTCGAGTATTATATAATAACCATGTTAACATGCACATTTCTCTGAGAAATTTAATCTGACCATTTCAGGTAACGCACCACTTCCACACACCTGAATTGGAGGAGTCAATTGGTTTGCTAAACCTTTTCTTTTAAAAGGATCTGGAAGGTCAAATTTTGCTTACTAAGGGTTCCTTCACTCCAAATTTATTTGGTTCTACATCAGTGCAACATGAGTGCATACCTCAAGCCATCTTGGGGATGGATGTCATCTGTCAAGCAAAGTCTGGAATGGGAAAAACTGTTGTTTTTGTTCTCTCTACCCTGCAGAGAATGAGTGCCCGCATATTGTTGTTGGGACACCTGGGAGGATTCTGGCTCTAGCAAGAGATAAGGATCTCTCATTGAAGAATGTGAGGCATTTTATCCTTGATGAATGTGACAAAATGCTTGAAGCACTTGGTATGCTTTTAGCTTTTGCACTTGTTTTTGAACTTTGACATGCATTTCTGAATTCTGCATTTCTGCATTATATTCGAAGTTAAATGTATATTACTTAATCCCAGTTGTTTAGTACATAAAGTTGTGATTTGGAGTCGAGTATCAGTTGTTTAGTAATGGGATCTATTTTGGGTACGTAGGATATGGATTGATAAGTTGTGAATTAAACAGGCTTCTGTTAGGAGGCATAATGCTAGTATTTCAAGTCAGATATGGAAGCATAAAAACTGAGTTCTCTCAAATAGTTCTTAAAAATCAGGCCATACGTGTAGTATATGTATGTATCTATAGAGTGTTGCTAGTAGCTTTCCAAACTCTAATTCCTAATACAAGCTTCTTATTGAATAAGTGTCGGTAAACAAATCGAGAACTAACTACTCGCTTGGATAAAAATAAGAAACTATCTTTGCCCATATGCATGAAGGAGTCTATAAATGGGGAAAAAATTCATGGTCAAGGTTAGACCACCATACGTTCAATTTTCTGTTGAAGGCTTGCATGAGAACTGAAGGCTGACAGGAAGGCCACAAAGCCTTTGAAGTTCAAGCCATCAACCATTCTAAGCAGCCTCTGCAAAGAAATATACTAGCCATTAAATAAGAGTACATATGAGATGAAGCCAGAAACTAGAAAAGAGCACAGTGAACATATGGAATCTGTCCTTCAGAGAAGTGAAGAATCAGCTGTTGAAGATGTGTGTGTGTATAGCTAAAGTTCAGAGGAAACATAATGTTAATGGAGTAATTTCTTGTCCAAAATAATGGTATATGTGGGATCCACTTTTTAATGATCCCAATTGTTCACATAGTTTCACCATATTTTATGTATGATCCCAGAAATCATCCATCAGATGATCCAAATCCAATTTGGCCCCTGTTAGCTGTGGACAACTGGTTGTAATTGCCCATTTCATCAGATGGCTAAGATTATCTGTCATGGACATACTAGGCATGGTCTATCCCATTTCTATCAGAGGCTCAGGTTGCAGAAAGGTGGGCTACAATTTTTGGTTGAAGAAAATAAATATTGTTTCCTTTGATAAAGCATCACGTACATTCAAAACAAGAACATGATTGACTGTATGTATGGCTACAATATGATAAAACTAAAAGAGGAAAGATTCTACTAGCTATGCTGTGAAACACAGCAGCCCCTGAGCAGCATCTCATAGATGGGTCTATCCAAGTGCCATGTCAATCAGGCCAGCCGCATCTCCTCACATGTTTCGTTTCTTTAAATATGATTACCTACAACAGGTTACTGAGACAGATATAGGCAAGGCAGAAAACTGCTCCTCCCAGAAAGTTTTTGATAAGCATCATCTCTCATGTGGTATACCTACTATTCAAGGAAAAATCATAACCTCTACAACAGGTCCAATGAAAGATTAAGAGAAAAGATACAAAAATGGCAAACCTCTGCAACATGCTGAACAAGTTAAAAATATATATTATATTACGATGTTAAGGCAAGCTAGCTGGTGCCTTTTATTTTTCTGGGCCCACCATCTGGTAATGTAAACCATTCATCTAGTAGAACCCATCATGGATGAGCCACGGCCAAAATTCCCTCCATCAGACAACCCTTTCCATCTGATTGGTGGCTCACAAAATGGATGGTTACAATCAACAGCTCACACTAAAAGAGAAAAACATGGGTCCAATTGATCTGTTAGGAGTTAGAATCATCCAACATTGGAGATTTTCACAGCATGCCCCATCCACGTGAGGCCCACCAGACTATTCTGCGTAGCCAAACATTATATATTGCTTTCTTCAAAATGCATCATGTTTCATCAATCAAAGTTTGGAAATTGACAACCATCTACAAAATGTTTTCAAATTTCAGCTGAAAATTCTATATTATATTTCAAAGTCACTACTGACCATAAGTACATGCAATGTGTAAAGCTGTGTGGATGCAAAACCATACTGAATTGTGAAAATTCAATTCTATGAAGAGGAAATGACCAAATTGAAATGATTTTTCCAAGTAATTAAAATTAGGAAGTAGCCCTTCAATGGAAATTTACTTCTCATGCAAAGCCCAATCATCACACCTTTTAGATGATTCTAGGCATTTGATAGGAAGTGAGACTTGTGGGAAAACCACAATGGTTTAAACAATCTCAGGAAACTGTTCACATTCAATTAAGAGAGTTCATCCAAGCACTTAGTATTGTGAGACTGGTGTGATTTTTGGACTTTGGGACATCATCCATGGTGGGGCCCAGTGGATGAGCGACCCGGAATTCTTATGTGTGCCATGTGTACACATGCAAGTACGCGTTGTATTAGCACTTCTATACAAATGTATAATTGAAAGAAATACGAAAACATATCAGAGGATTGTCTAGTACCTGAGACAGAGGATTGACGGCAAATTCAGGAACAGACAAGAACTCATCTGCAGATATAAAACCTTTCGCACTTCGATCAAGTTGACAAAATCTCTGATACAATGACACAATTTCTTGCTGCGAAACTGAATTTACCACCCAGAAGAACTGAATTGACTCTGTATTTACAAAACACAGACAATGATAGAAGAAAAATGTTAAGGCAGTTTGCTCCTTCTGCCCCACCACGTGATGATCAAGACCGTTCATCTAGAAGGTCCCACCATAAATCAAGCACATGGCAAATATCTCTTCGCAATAGATCTTCCACTCCATAGAAAGGCAAGCTAGTAGCAACCATCCCGAAAAGCAGTTTCCAACGTTGGATCGACGGTAAAAATCTCCAATTCAGGAGATTTTCGACATTGGACCCATCTATGGTGGGATATTCAATATGAACGGTCCATATCATGACCTGGTAGGGCAGAAGTGAGGAAATTCCTTAGCAGTCCCTATAACAGAGAAGAGCTTTCCAGCTCGCTGCGCAATGAACCGTTGCAATCCATCGCCACTTTACAGTAACCATCCGTAAAACCAATGGATCAGAGAAAGAGGGAGAGAGATTAAACATACAGAGATTGTCGCAGTGTTCTTGAACTTCTTCGATATCGTACTGAGTCAGCATCGACGACGCATTCCCCATTTCTCTCCATTATCTAATACTGAAAGAGATATTTCTCTCCTTCATCTAATAATGAATGAGAGTGAGAGCGATAGTGAGAGAGAGAGGGGATCAGTTGTATATTTAGAGAAATTTGCAACTGTACGACCCATTTATGGCCCATTTGCGAGACGAAGCCCACCTCATTTTACTTGCAAAAATAAGCCCCAGCTGTACGGACGCCTTCCCAAAGGTCGAAAATGCCCCTGCCTTTTCCTTCAAGTGGGAAGACGAGCGCTGACGCTCCTCGAACTCCGAGTTATACGAACGGTTCCAAAGATATCAAAGTTACATGGCCCCACAGTTATGTATTTATTACATCCACAACGTTCATCCATATTTCGAGTTCATTTCGGAGCGTTATCTAAAAAAAAAAAAAATCATATTCAAAGATCAACCGGACCACACCACAAAGAACAGCAGAAAATTGATTTTCAACGGTGAAACTTTTGTAGGGCCCACCATAACATTTATTTTCCATCCAATCTATTCACAGGGTCAAAAAGACCTGGATGAACAGGAAAAACAAATTTCATAATGATCCAAAACTTCCATGACCCTTGAAAGGGTTTCAACAGTAGACGTTCAATCCTCCAAACCCTTTTACAGTGTGGTCCACTTGATTGCTAAATCTGTCTTATTTTTCGTCTCAAGCCTTAACACAAGTTTTCCAAATAGATGGACGGTTTGGATATAACACATACCTCACAATATGACCCACAAAAAGCAGAAGGATTACAACAGCAAAAAAATATACATATAAAAAAAAACAAGGAACTTATAGCTACAGATTATAACCGTAACCATATCCGTAGCTCTTGCCTTTCTGATATGTCCTTTTATATGTATCGAAGGTCTTTCGATTAATCGAAAAAGGTCCATAACAGTCCAACGAGTTTGCCTAAAAAATCCTGCAATTTTCGATATATATCGAAGTGTATTCGATATATTGAAGTTATAGCTACGGATTATAGCCGTAGCTATAACTGTAGCCCTGAAAGTCTATGCAAATTTATTTTTTTTATTTTTTTTTTTTACATGGAAAAATTTATTCTACCTACAATTTTCTCTACATATTTATATAAATATGTATATATAAGCATATAAAATTTTTTTTCCTCTTTTTTTTCATTTATTTCTTTATTCATTTAACAAGAATATCTTCTAAACCAAAATTAGTTATTTGACGTACCATATGATTTTGGGGTAGGAGAAGCTACTTTAGCCAACTAACCTTGTTATTTTCCAAGATTCCATCAGGTCGATGGTCAAAAATCCATTTCATTCACTTCGCGGACAATTTCAATCAGTTTGCGGTCAATTTCATTCATTTCATTGTCCAATCGCTGCACTTCACGGTCATTTCCATGCATATCACGGTCATTCCTGCCTATTCCGTGTTGATTCACGGTCATTTTGGCGCATTTCACGGTCAATTCCCTTCATTTCATAGTCATTTCCATGCATTTCACAGTCAATTCGCTTCACTTCACAGTCATTTTCACGTATTTCACGGTCATTCCCGCCTATTCCGTGTTGATTCACGGTCATTTCGACGCATTTCACGGTAATGCCCCTTCAATTCACGGTCATTTTCACACACTTTACGGTCCATTTGCCTCACTTCACGGTCATTTCCATGCATATCACGATCATTCCCACCTATTCCGTGTTGATTCACGATCATTTCGACGCATTTCACGGTCATGCCCCTTCACTTCATGGTCATTTCCACACATTTCACGGTCCAATCGCTACACTTCAACGTGAAATGCATCGAAATGACCGTGAATCAACACGGAATTGGCGGAAATGACCGTGAAATGCATGGAAGTGACCGTGAAGTGAAGCGAATTGACCGTGAATGCATGGAAATGACCGTGAAATGAAGGGAATTGATCGCGTGAAATGCTAGCCAAATGACCGCGTGAATCAACACGGAATAGGCGGGAATGACCGTGATATGCATGGAAATCATGGTCATTCCCGCCTATTTCGTGTCGATTCACGGTCATTTCGGCGCATTTCACGATCAATTCCCTTCACTTCACGGTCATTTCCATGCATTTCACGATCAATTCGCTTCACTTCACGGTCATTTCCACGCATTTCATGGTCATTCCCGCCTATTCCGTGTTGATTCACGGTCATTTCGACGCATTTCACGGTCATGCCCCTTCACGTCACTGTCATTTCCTCACATTTCACGGTCCAATCACCTCACTTCACGGTCATTTCCATACATATCACGGTCATTCCCGCTTATTCCGTGTTGATTAACGGTCATTTCGGCACATTTCACAGTCATGCTCCGTCACTTCACCGTCATTTCCGCGCATTTCACAATCCAATCGCTTCACTTCACAGTCATTTTCATGCATATCACGGTCATTCTCGCCTATTCCGTGTTGATTCACGGTCATTTCAACGATTTCACGGTAATGCCTCTTCACTTCACGGTCATTTCCGCGCACTTTACGGTCCATTCGCCTCACTTCACGGTCATTTCCATGCATATCACGGTCATTTGCATGCATGCATTTCGTGATCAATTCGCTTCAAACCATGATCATTCCCATGCATTTCAAGGTCATTCCAAACAATTCCGTGTTGATTCACGGTCATTTCGAGGCATTTCATGGTCAATTCCCTTCACTACACGGTCATTTGCATGCATTTCGCGGTCAATTCGCTTCAAACCATAATCATTCCCATGCATTTCACAGTCATCCCAAACAATTCCGTGTTGATTCATAGTCATTTCAAGGCATTTCACGATCAATTCCCTTCACTTCACGGTCATTTGCATGCATTTTGCGGTCAATTCGCTTCAAACCATGATCATTCCCATGCATTTCAGGGTCATCCCAAACAATTCTGTGTTGATTCAGGGTCATTTCGAGGCATTTCACGGTCAATTCCCTTCACTTCACGGTCATTTGCATGCATTTCGCGATCAATTCGCTTCAAACCATGATCATTCTCATGCATTTCACAGTCATCCCAAACAATTCCATGTTGATTCACGGTCATTTCGAGGCATTTCACGGTCAATTCCCTTCACTACACGGTCATTTGCATGCATTTCACGGTCAATTCGCTTCAAACCATGATCATTCTCATGCATTTCACGGTCATCCCAAACAATTCCGTGTTGATTCACAATCATTTCGAGGCATTTCACGGTCAATTCCCTTCATGAAACATGCATTTCGCGGTAATGTCTTTTTGAATGTCCATCACTGGGTGCATGTTATGTTCCCTATTGTGGTCAGGTAATGTCTTTGTCATGATATGCTTCGGTGCATTTCACGGTCATGCCCCTTCACTTCACGGTCATTGCCACGCATTTCATGGTCAATTCGCTTCACTTCACGGTCATTTCCATGCATATCACGGTCATTCCCGCCTATTCCGTGTTGATTCACGGTCATTTCGGCGCATTTCACGGTCATGCCCCTTCACCTCGCGATCATTTCTGCGCATTTCACGGTCAATTCGCTTCACTTCATGGTATTTCCATGCATATCACGGTCATTCTTGCCTATTCCGTGTTGATTCATGGTCATTTCGGCGCATTTCACGATCATGCCCCTTCACGGTCATTTCCACGCATTCACGGTCCAATCGCTACACTTCACCGTGAAATGCGTCAAAATGACCATGAATCAACATGGAATAGGCGGGAATGACCGTGAAATGCATGGAAATGACCATGAAGTGAAGCGAATTGACCGTAAAATGCATGGAAATGACTGTGAAGTGAAGGGAATTGACCGTGAAATGCATGGAAATGACCGTGAAGTGAAGGGAATTGACCGTGAAATGCATGGAAATGACCGTGAATCAAAACGGAATCGCCGGGATTGACCGTGAAATGCATGAAAATGACCGTGAAGTAAATTAAATGAATGAAATTGACCGCGAACTGATTGAAATTGACCGCAAAGTGAATGAAATGGATTTTCAACCATCGACCTGATGGAATCTTGAAAAATAACTAGGTTAGTTAGGAATCTTGGAAAATAACTAAGTTGGCTAAAGTAGCTTCTCCTACCCCAAAATCATATAGGGTACATCAAGTAACTAATTTTGGTTTAGAAGATATTCTTGTTAAATGAATAAAGAAAGAAATGAAAAAAAGAGAGAAAAAACTTTTTATATGCTTATATATACATATTTATATAAATATGTATTAGAGAAAATTGTAGGTAAAATAAATTTCTCCATGTAAAAAATAAAAAATAAAAAAATAAAAAATAAAAAATAAAAAAATTTGCATAGACTTTCAGGGGCTACAGTTATGGCTACGGCTATAATCCGTAGCTATAGCTTCGATATATCGAATACACTTCGATATATATCGAAAATTGCAGGATTTTTTATGCAAAGTCGCTGGACAGTTTTGGACCTTTTTCGATTAATTGAAAGATCTTCGATATATCGAAGTACATATCGAAAGACCTTCAATGTTATCGACAACTTAAGCTTGATGTCATCGATTAGTGTTCGATGTCATCGATGGCATCGAAAGCATGGGCTACGGTTATGGCTACGGTTATAATCCGTAGCCATAGACTCCATGATTTCAATGTTATCGATGACATCGAATACTAATCGATGACATCGAGCTTAAGTTGTCGATAACATTGAAGGTCTTTCGATATGTACTTCGATATATCGAAGATCTTTCAATTAATCGAAAAAGGTCCAAAACTGTCCAGCGACTTTGCAATAACCTAAACCTAACCTAAACCTAAACCTAAAGCTAAACCTATAACCAAAACCAAACCTTAACCTAAACCAAAACCTATAACCTTAACCTAATCTAAAACCAATAACCTAAACCTTAACCTATAACCTATAAACTATAACCTATAACCTAAACTTAAAACCAAAACCTAAACCTATAAACTAAAACCTAAACATAAACCTAAACCTATAACCTAAACCAAAACCTATAACCTTAACCTAAACCAAAACCTATAACCTAAACCTTAAGCTCAACCTAAACTTATAAACTTAACCTTAACCTAAAACCAAAACCTAAACCTATAAGCTATAACCTAAACCTAAACCTAAAACCTAAATGTATTCTCAAATCCCTAAACCTAAACCTACACCTAATCCCAATCTCAACTCACTAACCTAAACCTAAACCTAAACTTGAAAACCCAAGCCTAAACTCGATCCCGAACCCGAACTCGATTTCCTAAATCTAAACCTTAACATGTTCTCAATTCCCGAAGCTATAACCTATAACCTTAACCTATAACCTTAACATAAACCCAAAACCTAAACCTTAACCTAAACCCAAAACCTATAACCTTAACCTAAACCAAAACCTATAACCTTAACCTAAACCTAAAACCAAAACTTTAACCTATAACCTAAACCTAAACCTAAACCTATAACCGAAACCAAAACCTATAACCTTAACCTAAACAAAACCTATAACCTATAACCTATAACCTAAACTTATAACCTTAACCTAAACCTAAAACCAAAACTAAAACCTAAACCTATAAGCTAAAACCTAAACCTAAACTTTAACCTATTCTTAAATCCCTAAACCTAAACCTACACCTAATCCCAATCTCAACTCCCTAACCTAAACCTAAATCTAAAGTTGAAAACCCAAGCCTAAACCCGATCCCGAACCTGAACCCGATTTCCTAAACCTAAACCTTAACCTATTCTCAAATCCCTAAACCTAAACCTACACCAAATCTCAATCTCAACTCCCTAACCTAAACCTAAACCTAAACATGAAAACCAAGCTTAAACCCGATCCCGAACCCGACCGATTTCCTAAACCTAAACCTTAACCTATTTTCAAATCCTTAAACCTAAACCTACACAAAATCCTAATCTCAACTCCCTAACCTAAACCTAAACTCGAACTTGAAAACCCAAACCTAAACCCGATCCCGAACCCGAACCAGCTTCTAAACCTAAACCTTAACCTATTCTCAATTCCCAAAGCTATAACCTATAACCTAAACATAAACTAAAACCTAAACCTATAAGCTAAAACCTAAACCAAAACCTATAACCTTAACCTAAACAAAAACCTATAACCTAAACCTTAACCTATAACCTATAGCGTATAACCTATAACCTATAACCTAAACTTATAACATTAACCTAAACCTAAAACCAAAACCTAAACCTATAAGCTAAGACCTAAACCTAAACCTATACCTAAACCTTAACCTATTTCAAATCCCTAAGCCTAAACCTACACCTAATCCCAATCTCAACTCCCTAACCTAAACCTAAACATAAACTTGAAAACCCAAGCCTAAACCCGATCCTCGAACCCGAACCCATTTTTAAACCTAAACCTTAACCTATTCTCAAATCCTTAAACCTAAATCTACACCAAATCCCAATCTCAACTCCCTAACCTAAACCTAAACATGAAAACCCAAGCCTAAACCCGATCCCGAACCCAAACCCAATTTCTAAACCTAAACCTTAACCTATTTTAAAATCCCAAAACCTAAACCTACACCAAATCCTAATCTCAACTCCCTAACCTAAACCTGAACTTGAAAACCTAAACCTAAACCCGATTCCAAACCCGAACTCAGTTTTTTAAACCTAAACCTTAACCTATTCTCAATTCCCAAAGCTATAACCTATAACCTAAACCTAAACCTAAACCTAACCTTAACTTATAACCTAAACCTAAAACCAAAACCTAAACCTAAAACCTAAACCTATAAGCTAAAACCTAAACCTAAAACCTAAAACCTAAATGTATTCTCAAATCCCTAAACCTAAACCTACACCAAATCATAATCTCAACTCCCTAACCTAAACCTAAACCTAAACTTGAAAACCCAAACCTAAACCCGATCCCGAACCCGAACCCGCTTCCTAAACCTAAACCTTAACCTATTCTCAATTCCCAAAGCTATAACGTATAACATAAACCTAAACCTATAACCTTAACCTAAACCTAAAACCAAAACCTAAACCTATAACCTAAAACCTAAACCTAAACCTAAAACCTAAATGTATTCTCAAATTCCTAAACCTAAACCTAATCCCAATCCCAATCTCAACTCTCCAACCTAAACCTAAACCTAAACTTCTAAACCCGATACCGAACCCGAACCCGATTTCTAAACCTAAACCTTAACCTATTCTCAATTCCCTAAACCTAAACCTACACCAAATCCCAATCTCAACTCCCTAACCTAAACCTAAACCTAAACATGAAAACCCAAGCCTAAACCATGCCGAACCCGAACCCGATTTTTAAACCTAAACCTTAACCTATTCTCAATTCCCAAAGCTATAACCTATAACCTAAACCTAAACCTAACCTAAACTTATAACCTTAACATAAACCCAAAACCTAAACCTTAACCAAAACCTATAACCTTAACCTAAACAAAAACCTAAACTTATAACCTTAACCTAAACCTAAAATCAAAACTAAAACCTATAACCTAAACCTATAAACTAAAACCTAAACCTAAACCAAAACCTATAACCTTAACCTAAACAAAAACCTATAACCTAAACCTTAACTTTAACCTATAACCTATAACCTAAACCTAAACCTAAACAAAAACCTATAACCTAAACCTTAAACTTTAACCTATGTGTCACATGTAATTTTCATGTTTTAGGCTTTCGCTACACGCTTATCCACCGATGCCCCACCACCGATGCCTTCATCTTTGTGATTTTTTATTTATTTGTTTATGTTAAGTTTATATGTATTTATGCGTGAATGAATGTGATGCAGATAAGATTGTTTGTGTTTGGATGAATGCAGTTTATGTAGTTTGGGTTTAGATGGATGTGAATGTGAATATGATGAAATGTGTATATCAGGATGAATATGATGGAATATATTGTTAACAGGTGTATCATTAGGAAATTTGTACGGATTTTGAGCTGGAATAATTTTTTTTTAAAGAAACTTTTGGCGACGAAAATTTTCGTCGCTAAAGATATGTTAGTATATTTTTAAAATAAACTTTTTTCTCGCTAAGTCTTGTACAAGATAAGACTTTAGCAAAGAAAAGTTTATTTGCTAAAAATGTATGATTTTTATACAGTTTTAGCACTAAAAGTTAAAAATTTTTAGTATAAGTCTTGTATAGTATTTTTTAGCGACGAATGTTTTCGCCGCTAAAACTTTATGTAGTTTGGGTTTAGATGGATGTGAATGTAAATATGATGAAATGTGTATATCAGGATGAATATGATGGAATATATTGTTAACAGGTGTATATCAGGAATTTTGTACGAATTTTGAGCCGGAATATTTTTTCTTAAAAAGAAACTTTTGGCGACGAAACTTTTCGTTGCTAAAAGATATGTTAGTTTATTTTTAGCAGCGAATATTTTCGCTACTATAAGTCTTGTATAGTACAAGACTTTTAGCCGCGAAAATTTTCGCTCCTAAAAACAGAAAGATTTTTGTACAATACAAGAATTTTAGCATCGAAAATTTTCGCTGCTAAAAACAGAAAGATTTTTTTGTACGGTTTTAAGACTAAAAGTTGAAAATTTTTAGCCGCGAAAAGTTTCGCTGCTAAAAGTTTTATATAGTGTTTTTTAGTGACGAAACTTTTCGTCGCTAAAAGTTTATGTAGTTTGATGTGAATGTGAATATGATGAAATGTGTATATCAGGATGAATATGATGGAATATATTTTTAATAGGTGTATATCAGGAATTTTGTATGGATTTTGAATTGGAATAATTTTTTTTAAAAAGAAACCTTTGGCGACGAAAATTTTCGTCGCTAAAAGATATGTTAGTTTATTTTTAGTAGTGAAAGTTTTTACTGCTAAAAGTCTTGTACAGTACAAGACTTTTAGCAGCGAAAATTTTCGCTGCTAAAAACAGAAAGATTTTTGTGTTTTTCATCGACGAATATTTTCGCCACTAAAAGTTTAAGAAAATGTTCCGAGTCTTTAGCGACGAAAAGTTTTGTCGCTAAAAGTCTCATACAGGATTTTTAGCAGCGAAAATTTTCACAGCTAAAAGAAATTTATTCCCCTTCGCAGTAAAATGTTTCAAGCATTTAGCGACGAAAATTGTCATCGCTAAAAGTCTAATGCACTATTTTTAGCTACGAAATTTTTTGTCGCTAAAAGTTAACTTTTAGCGACGAAAATTTATTTTGCCGCTAAAAGTCACTTTTAGCGACGAAAATGCGTTTCGTCGCTAAAAACCCTCTTTTTTTGTAGTGAGCTGCCTACTCAACAAACTGAACCGATCTCTGTAGGGGAACTGACTCAGTGGTTCCCCTAAACTCGGTCCTCACCGGACTCCTAGGAAGAGCCGACTCAGAGGTTCCTAATTCTTCTTTCTCTTCTTCTAAATCGTCCCCAAGGAAAAGGGGGTAGGCCTGCGCGGGGCATGTTTCAAGCCAGAAGGACCCTCTAGAGCGGGGCGTTCGGCTGAAATCCCACTGGACATCCTAGCAGTAAGCTGGAAAGCTTCATTGGCGCTCAACGCCATCTCCATTAGTAAGGAGGGTGATTCCGTAACATTCCAAAAATGCTCCGTTTCGGCCTCATCACTAGAAATCCCCTCCCGGGGACTTGAGGGGTGCATTGTCACCAAATGTCAAAGAGAAGAGGGAAGGATAGAAGACTCACCGGAGAGGCGAAAGACACATAGTTGAGGTAGAAGGAAGAAAGCAAGATCGCAAGCACAGTGAGGAAAGAAAAGGAAGAAGAAGAGTGAACGGAAGAAGAGGAAAAATCGAGCGGGAAGACGAAAGTGCGAAAGACGATCCCGCTCTTCCTTTTATAGCCGAGCCACGTGGCAGCAACATTTAAGGAGGAGTCGAATCGACGCCTGCTCCGACTCCCCTGCCCGACGCGTGGCGCATGCCAACTGACGTAAGTAATGTTTTCCGCCACGTGTCCGACTTTCATAAGTGGACGAAACGACTCGGCGACTGTCCGCTCGTGCGACCTCGAGTAACGATCCGTCCGCGTTAAGAACGACACAAGGAGTAATAAATGTTCCATCATAACCTCGGTCTCCAGTACGTACCGACTTAGCAATACATTACTCCTTAGTGCCGATATAATTGACATGAGGAGTAGGGGGCTTACCGTTGGGGAAAAATATGGCAAGTCTGGAGACTCGGTTATGGAATGAACCAACTCTACTAAAACTATTTGAGAATCCGAGCGAATAGTTTGGACCGAGATTAGATAAAGCTTGAAGGAGAGACTTAGTTCGAATTTGTAAAGGAAATGAATCCCGACCGAAGCTAAAAGAGTTAAGAGCCTTAAGCCAGTGTTAGACACATCAAGTTGACTCGGTTAACGAGACAACAATGTCCAAAGGGGCCTATTAAAAGCCCTAAAGCTGAAAACCACCTGACCGACTATGAAACCGACCTACGAAAGGTTGATCATAGTATCGGCTATCGGATAGAGGAAAAACATTGGTCCTGAACCGATGTGGTTTCGTCCGACAGTGGACAAAAGACTTTCTTTGTAAGCCAGCCGAGATTGCGAATCTGTTAAGGCCGAGCCAAGCAAAGAAGAGGCGGTGTAATCTTAAACACCATCCCGAGAATCTTGTAAAAGGATTCCCGACCCCGCAAATCTCGAGATCGGGAAGTATCCGTAAACAGAATTCCAACTAAATCAAATCTCTCGGAAAATCAGGAGGAAATCCCCCTACGTCGGGACCTCTCACTCCTATAAAAGGAGGGCTCTCCAGGATCAAAGGTACGCAAGAAAAAACCCTAAAAAACTCTTCTTCCTAAGCCCTTACTGACTTAAGCATCGAAGGACCCCCGGCCCTAGCCGGGGTCTCTCTTTCTCCTTTATTGTATTGCAGGTCGAAGTACAGGAAGAGGTTGATCTAGTTTTCTACATCAACAACATCAATGATGAAAAACTAAAGGAGTTGTTTGCTGAATTTGGCAGTATAACATCTTGAAAGGTCATGCTTGATCCTGTGGGACAGCAGGGGATCTGGCTTTGTGGCATTTTCTACCCCGGAAGAAGCGAACAGAGCTGTAAATGAAATGAATGGGAAAATGATTGGAAGGAAGCCTCTGTATGTCGCTATGGCTCGACGTAAAGAAGAAAGAAAGGCAAGGCTGCAGACACATTTTGCTCAGCTTAGAGCTCCGGGAGCAATGTCACCTGCAATGCCCTCGAGTTTGCCTGGATTCCATCCTGGTGCACCAAGGCTTGCCCCACAACAACTCCACTTTGGCCAAGGTAACCCTGGTCTGATTCCACCTCAACATCCTGGGTATGGCTTCCAGCAGCAGATGTTGCCTGGTATGCGACCCGGTGTTGCCCCGAACTTTATAATGCCTTACCCTGTGCAGAGGCAAGGACAGCCTGGACAGCGGACGGGTGTAAGACGAGGTGGGACCCCGCAGCAGATACAACAACAACAGTTGATGCAACGTAATGCGAATCCGGGCTTCAGATACATGCCAAATGCCCGCAATGGGGTCGATCCAACTATGGTACCTCAGGGCCTAATGGGTCCAATGATGCCCTTACAAATGGATGTTCCCGGAGTGCCAGTGGCTTCAATGGACCCAGCAAGACCCCAGTTGGTGCCCATTACAACACTTGCCTCAGCTTTAGCTTCTGCCAGTCCCGACTAACAGCGGCTGATGCTGGGCGAGCAGCTATTCCCGCTCGTCGACCGCCTCGAGCACGATCATGCAGGAAAAGTCACTGGAATGCTGCTAGAGATGGACCAACCGGAGGTCCTCCACCTCATAGTCTCCTATGCTCTGAAAAAGAAAGTGGCCGAAGCCATGGAAGTCCTTCGATTAGCGCAAGTTGCAGGCAGTGATGCTGCAGATCAGCTTGGTTCGTTGTCGCTGAACGACTGAGTTTGGCTTGCCCCAGTGGCAATTTCATTCCTTTATATGCGTGGTAATTAAGGGCCCTTTTTTTTTTTTTCATATATATAGAGGGCTTGGTGAGCTGTTATCGATTGTGGGGTTTTCATCTAACTATTTTCTGAGAGATTTGTTTTGCTTGGTTGGGTTATTATATCCAGCGGCCTAGCATTGCTGGAAGTTTTGGGAGTTGATGTCTCTGTGGAGACTCGAAAGATTTCTAGGTGGTCTTTGTTTTGCCTCTTGTGATTTGCAATCTTGACTGAACTTGATTTTAGATCTTTATGGTTGGATTTCAGTTTCTTTGTTTCTGCAGTTTATTTCATTTTAGTCCTGACCTTTGAAGGTATAAAAAAAAAAAAAAGAAAAAAAAAAGAAGCGTAGCATTGCATAAGACAGGTGTAGATTCTCGTTCTTTCCAATCAACCTTCAGCCATTTGGTGGTCCATACAATAGTTACGTCCAATATGAGCCGCTCACAAACTTTTTTTAACATGTCACTACAAAAAAAGGGGTTCCGGCAATTTCGGAGTGGTCTTTCCGGCGCTCTCTCTTTCTCCCCGCCCCGACTCTCTCTCTCTCTCTGTCTCTCTCTCTGCAACTCCACGGCGCGATGGAGTCATTTCAACGACTCTGAAACTTGCGACAGCAGCTTCAGGATGATCTCCTCTCCCTCAAGGACATGGGTCAGCAGATCCAGGACCGGATCGAAAATCGACGGCTCCACCAGCACCACCTCATCTCCTCCCTCCAATCCCTCGTCCCCAACCTCGTCTCCTCCCTCGATCTCTCCCTCCAGCTCATCTCTTCCTTCAACGGCCGATCCTACACTCCAAACCCTAACTCTTCCTAATCTTATAAATGGCTTCGAAAACCGAACTTTCACCCCTTGCCGCGATCTAAAACTCCAGTCCCTTGCTGCCAAACCCTCATCCGATCCGCCTCAGCAACCCCGCCGATCTGACAGTGATAAGAAGCCATTGGATGATGATGGAGATGCGGATCCGCTGTCTGTCGTCTGATCCATGGTCGCCGTCTGCCTGCTGGAGCGCGTCTCATTCACGACAGTCGACTCGGCCGCGGTGCTCAGGAAGCTGGAGGGCGATTCATCGGCCACGCCGGCTGAGAAAATCAGCAGGAGAAAGCTCTAGCTGTTTTTACAGCCGAAAAACAGAAAAGATACGAAAAAAAGCGGCTGTCTTGTTGAAAAAAGAGCATTCGACAGCCACAAAACCAGAAGGAGAGAGAGCGAGCGAGCGGTGGCATTAATGAAATCTAGGTGTATGTATTTGGACCGTCTTTTGAGTAGACAAGGAGGGCAATAATGGAAT
Organism: Magnolia changhungtana; assembly: GCA_030180095.1. Taxonomy (NCBI): domain Eukaryota; kingdom Viridiplantae; phylum Streptophyta; class Magnoliopsida; order Magnoliales; family Magnoliaceae; genus Magnolia; species Magnolia changhungtana. Next base: position 161,647 of record JASAUF010000037.1, read on the forward strand.
TTTCGAGAAGTCAATCGCAAGTTTGAATACAAGCATATGGAAGAGATTTGGGGGGAAGAGAATAGCAAAAGCAGAAGAGATTTGCAGGTTTGTTCAGTAGCTCTGTATTTTTGCAGTGGTGAATTCTGTTGTTTCTGAAGGAATCAGGACTTTGAAAATGCCAAAATACGGAATGTAGGAAGAGTTGGGGTTTTTGTAATTGCATAATGTGGGGAGGGTTTTCCAATTGTGGGGATGGTGGTTTGCTTCTACGTTGGAATCTTCATAAACAGAGAAAAGGAAGAAGGAAGGAAACGAAAGAGAAGAAGGTAGAGGTTTATTGGTGAGGATGGCGGATGGAGGAGAAGAAATGCGGTCATGGGCATTGATGCCAACAGACCAACATGGTCTGTTGCGGTCGTATTGACGGTCTTTGTCGGTCTTTGTCGCTGTTTCTTTGCTTGTGGAGCGCTCTATTCAACGTCTGAGCTTGTAAGTGGCTTTTTGTTACCATTCTTTTTGGAAATTTGGCTGTTTTTTATTCTGTTAGATTGGATATTTTTGTGCTTGTTTGGATCTCCCACAAATTCGCACAGGGTGGAGTGTCATTTCTGCAAGATTATAATGTGATAATTGCCTCGGCACTTTGGGCACGTTTGTGGGGATGGGCTGTTTAGGGTGTCTATGCCATCTGCAAAATGCAAATTGCAGGAGGCGCCGAATGGATGGACAGCCCCATAGTGCAGCTGGTGGGATGCCCTCTCTGCATTTTAGGGACATCCAAACAGTCTGTCTTGTATTTGTCATAGAACTGTTACCGGTTATCACTACAAGAAAAACAGCCATAGCCGACCAATGGGGCTAATCTTTGCCCGCGGCCAGTTTTAAGGGGTGCTGGAAAAGGGCCCTGATAAAAAAATATTCCGCGGCCCTAATTTCATTTCCGCCTCTCGATCTCCCTCTGCCTCTTCCTCTCCCTTTCCCTCTCCCTCTCCACTCCCTCAAGCTCTCCCTCTCCCTCAAGCTCTCCCTCTCACTCTCCCTCCCTCTCCCTCTTGCGCGCTCTCCCTCTCCCTCTCCCTGCCTCTCTGCCTCTCCCTCTCCCTCCCTCTCTCTCTCTCTCTCTCTCTCTCTCTCTCTCTCTCTCTCTCTCTCTCTCTCTCTCTCTCAAAACCTACTAATTGCTGGGACAAGAGCCATCACAGACCGGTTGTATCGGCAGTGGCACATGGATCAGATGGTAATTCGCCACCTGAAATTGCTGTCGAGATGCTGATGGATTCAAGGTATGAAGCCCAAGCATTGAAAGATTTTTCTTCATCATCATCTTCTTCTTCTTCTACATTGGGTGTGTCTTTGAGAAGAAGGTTGAGTAGGGGTAGATCAGAATGCAGAGTGTTTACTTCAGTCCATGTAAATGAGAGTCATGGAATCGTATGAGTTTGTATCCATTTGTGTATATGTGAGTGAGAGGTTGTAATTTACAAGTTTGAATGTCTATTTCATCAAGGGCTGTGATGCAGTGAGAGTGTATTGGTAGGGTGCAAGTGGCCCACCTTGGGACTGGATTTGGACTGTAAAATTGATTTGAATGTACTAATAGCCCAGAATCCCTCATGGATTTCCAGCCCTTGGTGAACTCTGTTTCTCGTCCCATGCGTCTTTTTTTTCCTTTTACATCATCATTACCTGTAATGTATCTTTGAATATCTTCTTGGTGCTCACTAGTGCTGATGCTTGATTTCTTCAGGATCCTTTGCTAGGAGATTGGCACAAGAATTTCCTATGTGGCAGGTACTTGCATAGAACTTCTGTTTAGTATACATTTGATACATTGAACATTGGTCTTGTGATCAACTTCCTTTGCTTAATTGTCGTAGGTTTTACTTCTGCTTTTCCTTCAAATGCTATTGAACTTGATTGATTTAATTGGAATGGTTTGCGGATACATTGGAAAGTTTGAGTAGATTAAGTTTTTGTAAGTGGCACCGAACACTCTTAACTATATGTATAAGCTGTTGGACAGAAATACGCTCTGTTTGATGAACAGTCTGGACACAAACATGTCCTGTTGGACAGAACTACGCTCTGATTGATGAACAGTCTGGACACTTGACTGTTAGAAGTTCTGATATTCAATCTTTCGCCTACACTTCAGATTTATAATCATTTTCCCTTTTCTTTTTTTAACCGCCTAAAATGTAGGCCATTAAGCAAAGGGCTGCCCCACATCCACCTTTACTAAGTTGGCCCATCAGGACACTACTCATTCTTATTCTCATTACCTAAATTTCCTCAATAAACAGATACGGCAAATTCGCAAAAGAGGATTACAAGAAACTTAAAATCTGGCACAAAGGAACATTACCCTATCAAAGGGATTGATACTGCTTACAAATGTTCTGGTAGGGTTTCTATCTTATGTCAAAATGGATACGGAAATTTCCTTGAAGACATTAAGATGGATATTTTGGACTCATTCACAAGACTAGGTTCACCAGCAAGAGCTACAAATTTGATATTATCACATTCACTACTAGCCACATTGAAACTGCCAGTGAATATTAAGTGAAAGTAAATGGCTGTTAGAAAGAACTGACATTGTGTATTTTCGGAACATGACGTGAAATGTTTAGTGTCATGAAGAGTTAATTTTTATTTTTTATTTTTTTAGTTTCGATCACTATTCTTTTTCTTTAAAAACCTTTCTGGAGGCCATTTTCTTAAGTCAATTGACTCTATCATGGCTTTATTATTATTATTATTATTATTATTATTATTATTATTATTTTTAACACAGTTAATTACACCATGTCTTTCAAATCACATTTTCTTTTATTAGTTTCATTTAAGAGGATAGGCTGTTTTACAAGGTCGGGCACGAGGCCCACCATTCGTGTGGCATCTAATTAACCTATCCAATAGGATTGCTCTATCATGAAATTAAACAATTGTGTAACATCTATATAAACTGTAACAGAATCTGAACCAAAGCAAGAAAACAACCCTCTCTCTCTCTCTCTCTCTCTCTCTCTCTCTCTCTCTCTCTCTCTCACACACACACACACACACACACACACACACACATCTTTTACATACTTTACATACTTGTACAACGAGAGTATCAAACAGTTTACATGTTTGAGGGAGGTCGTTTAAATCCTGAGGAGTTTTTTTTGCTATGGTCCCTTCCTATGAACACTGCTGATATTCAAATAAAGCTAAAGAGATTGGAGCAGTTCTATGGAACAAATTTTTATAGTGGCAACAAAATGAGGTGTGTTTGCTGGCATAGTTAAAATTGGCTCTCAAAATCCACATTGTGTGTTTTAAGGGGTTTATCCATGGCTTTATACATTTTCTTAGACTTTGTATTCCAGTTTCTAAGGGCCCGTTTGGTTGCCACTTAAAGATGTGTTTATCTCATTTTATTCAATCGTGATTATGTATTAGAGATCTTATTCAATTGTAATTATGTATTAGAGATCAATTCTTTTGGTAGGGATTAAAAATAAAACCAACAACTTATAACTGTGGTCTCTAATACGTAATTAAAAATAAAACCACAATCATGTAAATGGTCTTCGGACTTGCTCCAATGGCTAATGTTGTAGCTTCTTTCGGTTGTTTCCAATTTGTGTTCTTCTATGAAAAATTGGCAATTCTATGCCCTATAGCCTATGGACCTTCAAATCCTATGGTTAAGGAATTCCACTCCCACCATGGAATATTACATAGAACTTTGTTGATAATTTTTACATCTTGTATCAGTTTCAGGTGTCAACCTTGTTAACCTTAAATCAGAGGCCTAGATCTTCCATTCGTTTAGTCATGGGCCTGGCATAGATCCTGCCTACTTTGATCTCATTGGAAGTAAGTCATAGTTCAAGGCCTTCCTCAAGATCCTAAACATTGGTTCCACCTTTGATGATCTAGGACTGACCCACATCCTTAGATAGCCTGGTGCAGTTGCTCCATGGAAAAGATAGATGGCAAAGGACTTGTTCCTGGGCAGAACTATGGTCCCCTGCCTTGGCTTGGCAATGGGTCTGGTTCATGTTCATGCTAACTGGCAATGGCTTGGCTTGGCTTTGGTGTAGAAAGTTCCGTGTGCTAACAAGGAAGCCCATGTCATGTCTTGGTTGCAGTCTATTTATTTGTCTCTATTATTTATGAAATGTTTATTTTCTGACCTGATTGCAATTTAAAAATATATATTTTTTGAATGGTGAAAATTTCAAATATACTGCCTAATCCACAAAACAACTAGTTGTTTTCCAAGTCCAACATCCATATGAATTTTCTTTAGCATTTCCTTGACTAATATGGCTCCAAAAATATTCCTTACTGCAATATGTACTAGATTGTTATTTGGACTCTTGGCTGAGCACTGGATGTTTAATTCATGCAGTGTCTTGTTGAGTACAATGCAGCATTAGCATCAATCTGCTTCATAAAGAATGGAAATGCTTCCTTAACTCTTGTTAATATGAAAATGCCATGTTTTCCTTTGTTTCTGATGTTATGGGATGAAATAGTCTAGTATGTTTCCCCAATAAATTCAAATTATATTGTTTTCAATTGGCATCTGTCTACGTAGTATCATTGGTAGTCAGGTGGTCTGGGATCTGGCATTTAAAAGAGATCTTGCGGATGGTGAATTTGATGAAATGCACTAACAGTCTACATTCAATGGAGAAAAAGATTTGGTAGTTAGGATATTCTAATTAGGGAGATTTTTTTAATTTTTTAAATTTCATCCATGATGGCGGGCATCAGATCAATGGCATGGATGAACTAGTAATGAGCCCTAAATTTACAGATTAGGAACCAAACAGGGAAGTTTCATGTTGGTGACAAACATGGAACTCGGCATTTAAAAAATGATATTTAAAATCCTGCCAAAGTATAATTATATTAGTAAATAAAAATGTACTAAAATACCTTTAAAATAGTAAGGCCCTGTTTGGTAGAAACCTAAAAATGAGCTCATCTCATGTTAGTGCTGATTGACATGTTGGATTTTATATCAGTTTTCCTCCAACTTTTTAATAAACTCAGATGTTTGTGGTGTATTGTCTTACAATGTCTACAAAATGCAGGTTAATCTGTCTACTGGTCAAATGGTGGATTTGATACCTTGATGCTTGCCAAACACAGCCAATAGGCACAATCAGTGGAAGGGACTGTTTGGTAGGTTGGATTGGGAAGGAAACTTCCCAACTTCCATCACAGACCCTCAGCCCATGGGTAAGGTTGGCATGTGCTTTCACCTATGCCTGGTGTTTACTATCCCCCATACAGAATGGGATTCATCCTATGCCTGGTAACTCCTTCTCTCCATTCTTGACATTAGGTGGGTTTTAATAGGGAAAGCATGAACATACCCCGATATTCCAACAGATGAGCAATCCCAATCACGATCCCTTGTTTTTAGAAATGGCCATTTTATGCATGCAATCTTGAAATTACAAAAAAAAAAAAATGATGGTCCCCCCAAATTTTGATTCTACAGTTTTGCTAGAGTTTTACGGACCTTGGTGTGCAAGAAACTAGCACCAATCTTAATTGAAGTTTCTCATTTAAATCTGATGAGGACGTGATCATTACAAAATGCTCCTCTGATTAAGGTAGCCACTTTCACCCACCATTCACATTTCTGGGTGGTATTACCTAATCTCTTTTTGAAATAACTTGTGTTCTTTGGTCACTTTGCTTCAATTGTTGGTGTGAAGTAGCTCAGATCCTTCTTTCCAAATGGTGAATTACTTTGTGCTGGGTCTTTAGACTATAGTTATTCTAAATGCCTTTTGCATTATTACATCTGCGGCAACTTTTCTGTTCCTTTTGTTTCAATGAATTTTACTTGGTTTGTTCTGAGTCAGCCACACAGTCCCAATCTATGAAGGTTATGCTCATAGATCTCAGAAGAAACATAACGAATCACCATCATCAACGTCATCTAAGGCTATCTATCTATCTTATTCTAAAAAATATCCCTGCTAATGCGGACTGTAAACTGAAGATTTGTGATTTTGGGCTTGCATGTGTATCATTCAATGATGCTCCATCAGCTATTTTCTGGATTGTATGTTGCTCTTCCGTGTTGTGTTTGATGCCTGTTATTTGCAGCTTCTGACCATGATTAATATCTGGCCTTTTGGATTTTATTGTGTTCTGCAATTTTGTTTTCCTTGCAAGTTGCAACCCATTGCCATTTTGTTGATTGTTCCAGTGCTTTCTCATATGGCTTTTGGATGTCACCTAATCTCTATTTGTTTTTTGTCATTGCTGTAGAGAATTTTCGAGCACTTTGCACAGGTAAGCCAACACTGTCTGTCATTTTAAGTGTTAGGTTATTCCTTAAGTTTATGTTACACTGATGCAGATACTCAGATTTGGACTTCTTTTCTCATTACAAGAAGTTTGTACTGAAAGCATTGTTGATATTGAAAATAGTCAGTTGTAGTCAGGGTTCAAATTATCATTTGAACGCCATACAATTTTTTTTTGCAATACATTACCAATACCAGCACAATCCAATTTTATCAAACATTTTTATCATATTGCCCCATGGGTGTATCACAATGCATTCTTACAATACATTCTGCTATTTTGAGCCTTGGTTGCAATATGTGAACTGACGTTAACTGTAATACTGAGACTCTTAGTTGCACTATCCTTCTAAACATGTGCTACTCCCACTTCAAATCAATAATTCTGCTATTTTGAGCCTTGGTTGCAATATGTGAATGGAGAAATCACTTTATTTTTGGCCCAAGGGAGCCATTTCTCATTTTCTTGTTGTCTTGCAAACTGAATTAGTAGTGCACAATATGTGAATGTGGGTGTGATATTTGCAGATTGAGTTTAGGACGGTAGAGACCATTAAAATTTCAGTTTCTGCCATTCTGCAACTGGAAGCCTAAGAGGAGAGATTCATCTTGTGGTTTGCAATTCTAATTTCTGCCTGATAATCCATACTTAGCGAGACTTCTTTATGGTTTATTAAATCTAAACTGTCTGCTTTATTCTGTTACTCGATTGCTTGCTGAATTGAAATTCTAATTCCTTGTGGTAAATGGTAATTTCCCAAGAGATCTGTCAATATTGGGAGTATTTTTAATGTTTCCTTGGTAAATGGTAAATGGTAATTTCCCAAGAGATCTAAACTGTCTGCTAACATTCCAGAAGAACCGATCAAATAGATAGATGAAAGAAAGGAACCCACAGCTTCCGCCCAAGTGCAGACTCTGCATTCCATTTAGTGTATTCCAATGCTATTTTTATTTCCAATATCTGTGTCAATGTGCATATGGGTGTGTTGGTATGTGGCTGTAAGTATCTAATGCTTTGACAATGGTTTGAGAGAAATGAAACTGAAAGTGCTTTGCAAGGTGTCTTGTAGCATATCATTGAGTTGCAAATTCATATGATTTTTACAATGTATGTGTACTGGGTGATTTTAAATAAGGAGGAAGCATATCTCCTCTCCCTGAGAATTTGCACAGTATGTAGGGCCTTCAGCCTGTACAAGTGGGCCCCATGACTTGGCAATCCAGACCATTGAGTTAATGGGCCTCACTTTGATGAACTGTGCTGTGAAAGTCTCCTTAATGGGAAGTCCTAACCCTTTGATTGGGGGTAATTCACCTTTTTTTTTTTTTTTTTTCTTTTTCTTTTTCTTTCTTTCTTTCTTTCTTCAGGAGTGTTTTCTCTTTCTTTCTTCAGGAGTGTTTTAGTTTTACAGAAAGAAGAGCAAGGTTAAGAACAGGTAATTCACCTTTGATCAGCTCACTGTTTTCTATGGTTACAGAAAAATGGTTTCAGAAAAATGTGTTCATCTCATTTTAGTTAACAATAATTATGTATTAGAGATTGTTATCTGTATTACATAATCACTTTTAACATGAACTCATTATCTATTAGAGATCAAGATTAATGCATAGTTTCTGTTAACAGAGAATACAACAATAGCACAACCACTAGGCCCTTCTCCATCTAGTCATTCCCTGCATGTGGCGCTCCCTCATCAAAAGTCACACCCTCTATATACCAGCGCAGGGTATGATACTATTGTCCTTTAACAAACCACTTGCCACTTATCCTATAGCTTTTTCTTGGATTATATATTCTCCTTGTTGTTTTCTTTTACACACATACACATAATTCTGTAAATTACAATCCACTATTTAAATAAATATTTTTTTAAAGGCTACAATCCACTATTTAATACTACAATATTATCCAAAGATATTATTATTAAGTTGGTATTACTTATAATCCATTGATCTAATGTGGACACTCAGAATCTTTAGATCATTCTGATTTTAAGGTGGCTCCATATGCAATAAGCCCAATGATCTAACTGGTCTGGATCAACATACAAGCATGCAATGAGTCACTGCCATTTAATGTGGCGTGACAGGTTTAGCTTTAGACGAAAATAAACAAAAATTTTACGAAATAATCAATCATTTCAGATTTCCTTCTGATTACTGTGGTTGCTAGTTTCCTAATAGTTATTTGGATTTGCAGTTGTGAGCCGCTTTCCTGATGATGATATTGAAGAAATTGAAGATTGTAGACTTGGGAAGGTATAATGTATTTATTTGCTAGTGCATAATAGCTAGTGACATAAGCTAGGGATGGCAATACATTGGTCACGGCTTGGGCTCCTAAACTTGGCTCAAGGACCCATTGGCATGCTCCAATCATCAAGAGGGTCATGGTTATACAAAAGGAATGAGTGATTTAAACATACTTGAAATTGATCTGTCCGATCATCAGTGAAAGTCAGTGGGCCTACCTTTTTCATTTTTCTTTCTTTTTCTCATGTGGGTCCTTTTCAATTTTCTCTGATGTTGGTGGGTTTTGATGCAGGTACATAGCCTTTGATGAATATGAAGGGATTGAGGTGGCATGGAACCAAGTGAAGCTGTATGACTTCTTACAGAGCCCTGAAGATCTAGAGAAGCTTTACTGTGAAATCCATCTCCTATATAGGATTTAATCTTCTTTAAAAATAAAAAAATAAAAATCTGAATCTCAGTTCTAAGATATATTTTTGTTTTCTTCCTGCAATGCAGAAACCTGGCATTCAATCGGCTGAGTCAGAATATTCCATTCTCCTTAGCTTCCTTGAAATCTCTCCGTTATTTGTAAGTTCTTGTAATGTGTGAGCGTGTTAAAGTCTCTGGTTTATGAGTAGCCAGTTCATATTTGCCAACCGATCTTTTTTCCAAGTTCAGGAATCTGAATTGCAATTCCCTCTCCAGTTCCATTGGGGACATATTTACTGGTCTGAAGAATCTAAAACAAATCCAAAACAAATGTAAGTATGCTAATGGGCTAAGTTTCTTCAATCTATCCAATTTTTTTATTGCAATGTGAGTTGATACCATTAACGATCCATGGTTAATTCTGTCAGTGACCTGCAGAGCAACCAATTTACTGGATCAGTTAACTTCCTGGTTGGTCTCCCTCTATCATACCTGTATGTCTTGAACTAAGTGTCTTAGTTTGTATGGATTGTCTGTTCTTCAACACTTTCTAAGCCCAAGTACAAAGTTCTGATTTTAACTGCTCTTAAGTTTCAGTAGTGTATTGATTTTGAGATGAAAGGCTATTGTGATTAGGCCTTTCTATTCTAATAAACATATTAGTCAAGGCTAGTAATAAATCATGTACTAATCATATGTATTAATGAGAAAAGAGATTCGTGATGGAATAAGTTTGGTGCTTTCTTAGCAATGTATTAATGTGTAATGTACAGGTACAGTTCAGTGCTGGAGAGTCCACTTCTCTCTTTGGTAGAAATGATTCAAGGGCATGCCTGGAAACAGCACATCCAAAAAATCAAAAGCTCCCTTATAATGGATTGCTTATGATTCTAACGAATCACTTTCAACAGATGATCCTAAATATCCATCCATGGCATACAACTTACATAAAAGATGGTCATAAAAAAAACAGACGGCTACTTTTCAGGTGGATAGGATCATCTGACTGGTGTGATTCTTTCAGGGTGTCCCATAGGTTGTAAGTTTGTAACTATGGACAGTCCAGATTCATTCCTTGAAGACAGTTGCCTAAAAGCAGAAATTGTTGATGGCACTGTATGATGGCTGATAGATGAATTTTTATGATAGTGGTTGGTTTAGTTAGTTGATTTTGTCATAAGAAGCTCAGATTTTCTGTAGTTTAATTTTTAAGTTTATTCTGGGTACTGGCTAAAGAAGCCAAAGAAATGCAGAGTGCATGGATTTTAAAGAGGTTTGCTAGATCCGCTTGCACTTCTACAAGCAGATATGTGCTAACCTTACATGTGCAGGACATCTGAGCCATGTATCATGGATGTTTGCTGGCTGCACATGCACTTCCGCAAGCAGATATGTGCTAACCTGGAAAATGTGCAGGACATCTGAGCCATGTATCAGGTGTGCTCTACCATGTACATAACTGTGAGGATGGTTAAATGATCAGTTAGGCCACATAGATGAAAACGGTGGATGGTTTAAACAAGCTTGGCAATTTTTTCTAGTCTGTCCATGGTTTTAGCACATGCATTTTTTCTAGTCAACGAAAGATATCTATGTCAATGTTTCTCCGCAAACTTATTGCTTCAGGCTTCAATCTAATGCTTTATTGATCACTTCATTTGTTTATCCTCACAAGCACCACATGTAGGATTTGGGACTGGATTTTGAACCGTTTGGGGCTGGCTTGTTAGGCCATGACTATTCAAAATTTTAATTTGCCCAACCCAGCTTTTAGAGGATGGCCTGTTTGGGTTGTTAGGCCATGACTATTCAAAAGTGTAGCCCAGCCGATGATCAAAATCAGCTTGATTTTGGGCCACAACATGTACATGGTGAGGCCCTCCAGATAAATGACATGGATCTCACGCTTATGTATCATATTTGCTTATGAAGCTGCTTTAATGTGGTTTTCTCCCAGATTGTTGACTTGAAAGATGTGTTATTGTAGGGGAATAATCAATATGCAGTTAGTGTATGTATAGCATTCAGTGTGCAGATGGTTGCCTCTAATATTTCAATGTGCAGTTAGGAAAATCTTTTTCCTTGGGCCACCCAAATGCCAAGATTAGTGTCCTCCATGCAGCCCTGTCTTTTGAAGCCCCCAAATTATTTAAATTTTGTGATGTGCAGAACAACATAAACCCATTGTAATATCTCTTTGTGCAGGTTCTGGACCGTGGTGAGAAGATTGAGCTTCTGGTAGACAAAACAGAGAACCTCCGCTCACAGGTGGTGAACCTCAATATCATTGAGGGCCTGAACCTGCTGAAGGACTCCGAAATACTGGTGCTGATGCCTTTTACTGCTACACAGCTCACCAAATATCGACAGAAGAAACCAGTCCCTTGGAAACAATGGCAATCATTGGCAACAAGGAGATCATTGACATTAACCAAGGTATGTTAGCTGCTTAGACTGGTGTAAAAAAAAAAAAAAAAAAAAAAAAACTAGGATACATGTGGGTCACCTTTTCTTTTCTCTTTTTTTAAAGAAAGATTTACTCAAGCGCTACGGTTTGTCGGAGGCCATGAGCTCTATAGCTACCGATTTTATCCGTAGCAAAACTATAAAGATATCCGTCACAAATAGCTACGGTCATACTATGAACTACTCATATTTAGCTACGGATTTAATTCGTAGCTTTGGAACATTTTTGCTGCAAAAACTGACGATTTAGCAACGTCCAGCACAACCGTCAGTAAAGGTCCTGGCCGCCGGTAAAGCCTTTACCGGCTGTTAGGTAACGGCAGGAAAGGATTTGCCGGCGGTTTTGACCGCCGGTAAAGGCCAGTTTTTCTTGTAATGTATAGTTTTTATTATGAGATTCTCTTTAATTCTTATGCTCAAATGGTTTAGGGGAGAAAACTACCTACTAATGGGCTGCTTCAAATGTGTCGGGTTCTTCCTTCTTCATCTTCTTCTTCTTCTGTTTTCTTGTTACGTTGTTATTCATTTTCAGTAGCCACAGATGTTGGTTGCCTGAATTTGATGGATGGTAGTATAGCATCTGATTGCAAGTTGGGGTTAATTGGCTGAAATTGATGGATGATAGGATATTATCTGATTGTAAGTTGTGGTCTAATTATATCTTGTCAATCTCTAGATCATATTAAGGTTAATTTATGTGGAGAAGTTTAGCATGTAATATGCAATATGAGTAGTGTTAGTTTTGTTAATGCAGTTCTAAGTCTGATCCAGTTCTTATTTTCACTTGACAGAGACATTATCTTTTCTAACACCTAATTATCATCTGGGTTGTTTTTTAATCATAGATTTATTTTTTACCATCTGAACTTGCTTCTTCTTCTTCTTTTTTTGCCATCTAAACTTTGGTATCTCAAGTTGTAATTATATAGCATTTTGTACAAAAGTCTGTATGTCTATAGATTTTTAAGTTACTTCATCTTGCATGTAAGTAGTCAGATTTGAGTCTATTACCACATATACTATTGACTTATGCCAGGCATCATAGACACTAAAATCAGGAATAATGATTTTATTTTCTTTTTTAAATAAAGGAAACCTTTTCTTTTCTTTGAAAAATTTAAAGTTGCACTCCATCATTTTTCTTCTCACAGTGTTCCATCTCTTCAGTGGTTGCACAGGACCTATCGGAAACCATTATTTGAAGCACTTGAGAAAATGAAAGAAAGTATATTGGGTGCAGTTGATCATTGGAAAGTGTGCTTTTCTTATAAACTTTGATTTTTAAACAAGAATGAACTTTCTGAAACTCTAGCTTATTTATTTTCATATCTTTGATTGCTCGATCATATTATTGCCTCATTGCTTTGGTTTCTGTTATGCAAAACTGATGCTGCTAGGCTTTATATCCCTCCTCCTCACGGCAACGTCAGGCTTGATTTCAAACGTTTGTATTGACTCGAAGTTCTACAGTGGTAAGTTCTCTCCATGTACCAAGGCTGAGCTTGAAGAAGATACTCCAGAAGACGAGAAGAGTAAACATGGGGAACGCAAACTGTCAACAAGTTCTATCATTCATCACTCACTAAGGAGGGCATTAGAGGGTCTGAGTCGGAATAGTTGTAAAAAGGCATGTGATCAAATTATCAGAATCACTAAGATACTGTCATAAGCTATAGCTACACTGGTTTTTAGTACTTTGCCACATCATTCTAACACGCTACTTTTTGGATTTTTTTGGCTGATTACGAATTTGATCTCATGTGCAGGGTCATGAACCATTTGTTTCATATGAAGGTTTGGAACAACTTCATCGGTTCATCTTTGTTATGGCAATAACACATGTATCTTATAGCTGCTAAACAATGCTGTTGGCAATTGTAAAGGTGAGGAACTTGTAATAGAAGTAAGTTACACAATGCTGCTGGTAATAACACATGTATCTTTGTCATTGCCGTCTTTTTCTTTTTTCTATTTTTGTTTTTAAAATAGAAAGTGACTGATGTTTTTCACTGATGTCATATCATAAAATTATTGCACAAGGATGACAAAATTTAGTATTGTTTAGTAGTTTTAACTAAATCAGTTCATGTGCATGCATGTGCATCATATCAAGAGAATATCCTACTAAAGATTGGAAGAGTCAGTATCAGATATCAGTATATCAGTAACTAGGTATACCAAATCCTTTTGATGTTAATGCAGATTGACTTGTAGCAATCTGCTCCAACTACAACTTATATTGTTATATATCTTGTTCTAATCACGATGGAGACAATTCTATTTTTATCCAAACTACTTGTAAAGAGGAATGTGATTTCTACTTACTCCCTTCACGTGACAACAATTTAATGTGGGCATCCATTTGTTTTTTCTATGGTTTTATTCATGAATGTATTGCTTGCTGCTAGCTGTTGCATTGGAGAAAGCTACACTTTCAGATGAGTATTTTGTGAAGAGGAAGCTTTATCCAAACTTGGATGAGTAATTTTCGGGCCGTCTGATCAATGAAAGTTTCTCTTGTTTTTTAAAAAAAAAAAACTTGGTTTTCTACTCTGGCTTAATCTATGCATGAGACTGTTTCCTCAGCCTTGCAGGTTTAGATCAACGTAAAATTATTGAATTACAAATTCTTCTTCTTACTTATTGTCAGCACTTGAGATGCCGGACCAGATTTAGCATATAGATGTTAAAATCAAATTATTATTTGGAAGGTGGTTGGAAAGAGGCGCCGACGGATCTGATGCCGGACGGAGCAAGAGGCGCCGACTGGGCATTGTAGATCGGACTGCAACCATGCTCTCGGATAAGAGACCTGCTCTAGCAGGGGACCCCAACACGAGCGGATGGCAAACCGTTCAACCCAGGCGATCGAAGGCGAGTGAATGGAGCCTATTTGTAGGCAATCTTGCTTTTGATATCAAGGAAGAAGATCTGACTAAGAGATTTGGCCAGTTTGGGGACATCAACGACATCTACATCCCCTCATTCATCCAGTTTGGTAGGAAGAAGGGCTATGCATTTGTTAGATTTCGGAACAGGGGCGATGCCCAAATGGCCAAGGAAATGCTCAATGGTCGTTTTTTGGGTAGACGCCGCATGGTTGTTAATGATGCATCCCAACGAATGCCCCCCAGAAACCTTTCCTCTTCCTCCCCAATCCTCAAAACACCTCCAATCCTGAAACCACCAATCCGCCCCTCTCATCCTCCAACGCGGGCAGGGAACCTATCTAAGCTACCAATAGGAACCCTGATCCCTTCCACTCCTCTTACGCTAACGCGCTTCAACCCCCAAGACCTACCCCTCCTTCCACCTCCATCATAGTCCGTAAATGGATATCAGATAAGGGCAGGGTCAAAATGTCCAATGCGATCGTGGGAGAGATTCCAGGTCCGATGGACGCGTCTGAGCGCATTCAAGCTATTCTACAATCTTCCCCTTTCAAATCCTCCCAAGCTCAGATCCACAGAATTTCAGAAACAGGCTATGTCATTATCTTTAAATCTAGGGAAGGGGTTTTGGCATTCTCCAGGGCCCGCACCCTCCAGCAGAAAATGAACTTCAATAACTCCAGAATGTGGGGTCCAGCAATGTCGATCCCGGGCAGAGGTGTCTGGATTCGGATTGAGGGCATCCCTATGCATGCATGGAATGAGCACACCATCGGCCAGATAGCAGAACAGATGGGCACGGTCATTGATTTGGACAGGGGATCCCTGGTTGGAACCAACCGTTGGTACGCTAGAGCCAAGATTGTTCCGTAGTGGGAGGGACAACTCTTCAAGACATCTACTCTCCTTGTCGAAGGTAGATCTTTTCCGATTTACTCTTCTATTGAATGCTGCTGCCACATGAATGATAAGATTCCCTATTGCCAAACCCAGCCTCCTGCACCTGTCTCCAGAGAAGGCACCAGGGCCTGGGTAGCTCGTGCGTTCGGTTAAAACACGAACATGCCTCCGACGGTGGATATCCAGCAACCTCATAGCTATGCCAGCTCCCTGCCTGGTTAGATGGGGGCTACCCAATTGGGGGACCAGCACTGCTAAACACCTCTCAATCTGCTCCACAAAATTCCATAGAGACTTCTCAGCCCACTGATGCAATGCAGATGTGCGCCAGCCCCCCGGGTCCCCACATGCAAGATTCCCTCCACTTAGAACCCTCCTTCAACCTCAACCATCATACTCTGGATCTTCCACCAGATGCCTCAACAACCTACCTACCTTCCACCAGCAATGCTACACAACCGATAGTCCCCCTTCTACTGATTGACGCTTAGGCTCTCAGGTCCTCAAATGATAGCAATCAGCCCACATTAGAATGTAACTTGACTGTTAGCATCCCCATTTTCCCACGGCCTAAGTAGCCCAACCCGGCGAGTCCATGGACTACTCCTCCTCATGATGCTCTTATTACCATGGATAGGTGGCTCTCTGGTGTTAAAAACCTGTTTAGGGACAGCCCAGAAAAGCCAATTTTCAGCCCTTCCCTCCCTACCCTGAGACACACACCTGACTTCAACTCAGCTCCCCTAACCACCCCTCTTGTTAGGTCTTCGGGTGAAGATCTGCGTGGCCAAAATGATACCATCTCTCTGATAGATGAGACCAGGACTGAAACTGCTCTCACAACCTTAACTGCCTCACAAGACCACTTCTGCTACAACCCAGGAACCCAATCTACTGCTAAACCGTCTAAGGACCTACTACTTTGGGTGGACATCCAGGGGCAAGAAGGTGCTGACGACCCTCCTACCTCCGACTCGAGCAGCGAACCAGATCATGAGAAGGCAATCAGGAAAAAACATTCCAAGAAGAATAGGAAAAATCTGTCCTTGTACAGCTTCACACATAGGAAGAGTCAACGACTGAGAAGCAAATCGCGCCAGGTTGAGATCAGAGGCTGTGTTACTGATGAATAGCATCCTTTCCTAGAATGTGCAAGGGCTGTGTTACTGATGAATAGCGGCTTGTCAAGAAACACAAAATTGTTATTCTACTTCTGCAGGAACCGATGTTGAGAAATTCCCGGTGCTCTTTCGTGGCCTCTAGGTTGGGCTTTTCTTCCCACTTTGTTGAAGATTCTGAGCATAATAAGATATGGATCCTGGGTACGGACCATATCCAAATTCAATCTGTCCGGACCTGCTCTCAAAACTTAACCATCAAAGCTCTATCAAGAATTTTCCCTCAATCTATTACCATCACTACAGTCTATGCTAGCTGCAATAGGGAGAGCAGAAAGGTCCTTTGGGATGAGCTGCGCGACATTTCTAGTCGGATTTTTGGCCCCTGGTTGGTCAGTGGTGATTTCAACACCACTATCAGCCCTGAGGATCGTATTGGAGGTGCCCCTCAATGGACGGGAGCAATGCGCGACTTTCAGGAGGTGATCAACGATACTGGCTTGCTCGACGCGGGGTTCTCGGGCTCGCCTTTCACTTGGTGCAGCAACCGCGCAGGCAGAAGCCGCAAATGGGCTAGGCTAGACCGCATGTTTATTAATCCGGATTGGATGTCCTCGTTCCTTGATTTCCAGGTTAAACACTTGGAGCGAACTCATTCCGACCACTCGCCGCTCCTGCTCTCTTTCGAAGAAGAGGCTGTGAACTTCCCTCGCCCCTTTCGCTTTCAACGAATGTGGACTCTTCATGATACTTTCATAGAGGTGGTTACAAGAAGCTGGCAGACGGAGATCACGGCTACGCCCATGTTCAGGTTCTCCATCAAAATGAAAATCTTGAAAAACTCACGGAAAAGATGGAACAAAGAAGTTTTTGGTGACGTCTTTAGGAATGTCCAAACAGCTGAAACCGAATTCTCAAGATGAAACTTTCCTTCCTCCACTCCGGTTCGGATGATGATTCTGTTTTATTGCAGTAGACGCAGGATAAACTGAAAATTGCTTACCTTCAAGAGGAAATTTACTGGAAGCAGAAATCACGGATCGCTTGGCTGACGGAAGGAGACAGGAACACCCTGTTCTTCCACAACTCTGTAATTGACAAGCGCAGATGTTTGTCCATTAAAAACATCATGAAACCCTCTGGGGAGCTGTTACAAACGAATGACGATATCAGCAATGAGGCAGTCCGGTACTTCCAACACTTATTCACCTCGGAGGGTAGCAACCAAGCCAATGACATCCTCAATTGCATTTCGAATTTAGTGATTGCCTAGATGAACCAGGCCCTCATGAGCCCCCTGACGTTAGAGGAAGTTAAGGCCGCTGCCACCTCGATTCCTCCAAACAGCGCACCGGGTCCGGATGGGTTTGGAGGAGCCTTTTTCTTGTCCTGTTGGAATATTATCGGTATGGATCTTCTTGAGGCGGCCAAAGACTTCCTCTCTGGTGGCTCAATCCCCAAGGCCTTTCAGTGCACTCAGATATGTCTTATCCCTAAGAAGAAGATCTCGGAATTCACCACTGACTATAGGCTGATTAGTCTTTGTAACTGCATCATGAAAGTTTTCTCCAAAATTCAGGCATCTAGGATTGCTCATATCCTTCCCGTGCTGATTTCTTTGGAGCATGGAGCCTTCGTCAAGGACCGATCAATCGTGGATAACATATCAATTGCTAGGGAAATGGTTCATGAGATTGACTGGAAGGTTTATGGAGGTAACTTGATTATAAAGCTTGATATGGAAAAGGCGTATGATCAACTGGAGTGGAACTTCATAGCTCAGGCCCTTCATAAATTGGGTTTTAACGCCCTATGGATTGCTCAAATTCAGAGATGCTGGAGAGACGTTTGGTTCTCAGTCTTCATTAATGGCCGGAGTTATGGTTTCTTCCAAGCAAGCAGGGGTCTTCGTCAGGGGGATCTGCTCTCCCCATCCATTTTTATCCTAGCTACTGACGTCTTCAGCTGAGCCATCTCCCATCTTTTCTCCTTAGGCCGTTACCAGCCTTACAAGCTCCCCAAAAAGTGCATCTGCATTTCCCACCTTTTTTACGTTGATGATGCTATTCTCTTTCTCAATGGCAGGCTTTCCAATGTGCATACCTTTCTTGCTTTAATTTGGGATTATGAAAGCGCCTCTGGTCAACGGGTTAATGCTTCCAAAACTTCATTCCTCTCCCCCAAGAGATCGTCCATGAGCAGAGCCCTCAAACTCAGCAACCTCACTGGTTTTCGTCAAGCGTTTCTCCCTTTGCTGTACCTGGGTATTCCTCTCACCAGAGGTCATATCAGCAGCCCGCTCCTTCAGTCAACCGTGCTCAAGATAACTAGTAAGATTGATGGTTGGAAGGCAAAAATGCTCAATCCGGTAGCGAAGCAGGTCGTCATCAAACACGTTCTTTCTGGTATTCCCATTCACTTACTTTTAGCCACCAACATTTCGAAGTTGGTCTGTAAATCCCTGGAAAAAGCTTTTGCCAACTTTTTCTGGGGGAGCTCAGAAAATGGAAATAACAGACATTGGGTTAAATGGGCCAAGATTTGCACACCCCTTTGGGAGGGGGGTTTGGGCATCCGGCAAATTGATGAAGTAATGCAGGCTCTCAAAATCAAAATGGGGTGGAACCTGCTGAAAGGAAAAACTCTCTGGGCCTAGTTCATGTCAGCCAAATACCTTTAGAAGCTGCTTGCGAATCGTGGTAGGACTGGTTCGGTCATGTCCTCAGGCTAGAAGGATATACTCCAAGCCTTGCCTTTTACCTTAGCCCACTCTCGTTGGATGATCGGGGAAGGTAATGTCAGCTTCTGGTTTCAAAATTGGTCGGGTAGAGGTATCTTGGCGGGTGCTACGATCAGGCCGATTCCCCACCATCTTCTTCAGGCGAAGGTCAGCGACTTCAATCCCACGTCGGGCTGTTGGGACCTATCTGATATTCAAGAAACTATAACGCTGGAAGCATTACAGGCCATTTCAGTCTTTGATATTGGCCTCTCTAATCGGGAAGACAGGTTTATCTGGGACCTCACTTCAAGTGGATCCTTTTCAGTTAAGTCCTCCTGGCACAGGATCAGACTCCACTCTCCAAAACCTTTGTGGTCCAGGTGGCTTTGGAACAAGCTCCTGCCTCCTAAGCTGGCCATTTTTTGCTGGAAAACTGCTCACGCGATAGTGCCTGTTGATGCCGCGATCCAGAAGTGTGGGATCCCTCTCGCCTCTCGCTATGAATACTGCTCTGCTCCTACAGGTAATAGCTCCTCTTCAGCTGGCCCTCTTTGGTCTGCTCATCATCTCTAGATCAGTGGTCTCCCCAGCAGCTCTCACGTGTAGATCAGGGACCTGCCCAGCAACCCCCAGTCGCATCTACATCAGGCCTCAGTCGAGACGCTCGACCACCTGTTTAGTTTGGGCAGAACCGCGTCGCATGTGTGGGCCCATTTTAACTCCCTGTTTGACATTCCCCCGATCCACAACGCTTCTATCCCGCAGCGGATCGACCAGTGCTCCCTCTTGGCTAATGATCGATCCCGGATTAAGACCCTCATTGGTTTTCTCCCCTGTTTTATTATTTGGGAACTGTGGATCGGGCGTAATGCTGCCCGTTTTGAGGGTAGCAACATGTCTGCCCCGGGTATCATTTTCGAGGTTTTTCGTTGGCTTCGTGATCTCGGCTCCCTGATTCAGGCCCTGGATAGCTCCTCCATGGCTAAAAGCTCGATCTCTCAGATTATTGGTCTCTCTCCTCTTCACATCACCCTTGCCTCTAGGCCCGCTGTTGTCAAATGGGAGAAGCCCCCCGATCTTTGGTTGAAGCTTAACACTGATGGCTCCTCGAGAGAGAACCCTAGCGAGAGTGGAGGAGTTTGTCGGGATCATCTTGGCCGTCTCGTCTTTGCTTTCCACAGATATTACGGGTCCTCTTCCAACAATCGTGCAGAAGCTGGGCCATTTTGGATGGCCTCAATATTTGTTCTAACCTGGGCCTTACGAACATTATTCTTGAGACTGATTCTAAAGTCATTGCGGATGAATCGCGGGACTCTACCTCGTCCAATCTTTGGAATCTCTGGTACAATTTGGGGAAGATCAAAGCCAAGGCTAGGGGCCTTAATCTGGTGATCAGACACACCTTTAGAGAAGGAAACGCGGTCGCTGATGTGCTGGCAAGGGTGGCTAGCGAGGGCCACCGAGACAGAATTTTCTTTCACTGTTCCCATCTTCCGAGGTTAGCTAGAGGGGCTTTCCTTTTGGATAACGCAGGGGTGGGAGTTTTGAGACGCATCAGATGGTTGCCCCTTGCTCCTGTCTTACCCCCCCCCCCCCCTCTTTTTTCTTGTTAGTTAGGCTTTTTTCTCCTATCCAGTTTTGTATGTGGTATATGATAGGTGAGGCAGCCTCTCTTTTTGTTGGGCCCTCCTGAAATCTGTAATTTTCTCTCCATTGAAATACATATACATTATAAAAAAAAGCACTTGAGATGCTAATGATTATTCTTTTAACCAAAACAACATATATATATTTGCCTTTTCTTTGAATCAGATGTGGATTTTTGACACAACTGATGGGGATCCTTGTTTTTTATGCTTCCGAAGTGGCCATAGTGCTCCTCTATGTGTAAGGTTTGGATGATAAGAATCCTTTGTTATACTTGCATTCCTTTTGGTTAAATATAACATTGTTTTGATTCTCAGAAGTGTTTCCTATTATTTTATTTCTTTGCATGTTGAGAAAAGAGTTTTGAAGGACTAAAATGTATTTCATCCAAATGACCACTAAGACCATCTGATTGGTGTTTAAAAAATAAAAATTAAAAATGGCCCACCAATGGTAGGGCCTGCTAATGGTTGTTTCCATCTCCAATCCTTATACACATTACATGCATCCCCCAGCAACATGGATTACTCCAATGTCCTTCTTGTGTCAGGTTGGCATGTGTGGTCGAGTGCAGATGTATGTCTGAGGTGGCATGTGGGCTTAGCAAAACTGTATCTGCTGCCTGTTGCTCATTGAAGAGGCTTCAATCCATAGCAGCAGAAGATGAACCTTTACCAGCCATAGAAGGCCTTCAGATCACTGGTGATGCTTTCCCTGGACAAGTACTTCAAGCATGTGGATATTCTACTAATGGAACAACTAGTTGTAATTTTGAGGTATATGTTGGGTTCCCACTTTCATTTCTTTGTGAGTTTGTTTATTAGAATGTTTGGTTATTTAAGCACCCAGGATGTTCTTCCTTATTTCTAGTCTTCTATCATTGCTGACTTTTTCCTTATTTCACTTTCCATTAACTGACAGTTCCTCCTTATTTTTGCACTGCCAGTGGGTACGCTTTTTGGAAGATGGGTCTGTGAATTACATAGTTGGTAATGGATCTTATTTCTAGTCTTCTATCATTGCTGACTTTTCCTGAATATCCAGTTTATTATAAAAATATTTTACGGCAGCAGGAGCGAAGCAAACGACTATCCTGTTCACTCTTGATGATGTTGATTCATACCTTGCCATTGAAGTACAACCCCTTGATGACAGGAAGAGGAAGGTATTTCACTTGCACACTTTTAGTGGATAAAACTCCCTCCCCAGTGATTTTCTATTCTCGTTTTCAAAATGTTTCTTTTGGTTAGCTGTTCAATTTACATCTAGAACTTCAAACATTGTTACAGTGAGGCAAATGCATTTTAGTGGTTAGTCTCCCTTGTGGATGTTCATGATCTGACACACGTATGATAGAATGGCACATATGGGTCATTTTCCACAATCTCATTTGAGTGAGATGCATCCTGGGACTTATGCAGATAATGATGATACAGGTCGTTTCATATCCCTGGATGTGATGTAATTGGGGGTAAATGGATTACTGGCGACTGTTTTTGGCATCTGGGGCCCATGTATTTGGAAGTAAACGACACTAGAAGCATTTTATTTTATTTTTTACGTATGTTTGGTATGTTTTGAAATTTTACTTTTTATTGTGATTCTAATATAATTGTAGTTAAATGCTTTTAAAGGTAAAATAGTCGGGCATATAACAAATGTTTCGCTAAGTTACTAATCTATTGTTCACATGGCAAGCTGATGACACAGTCAAAATAATCTAATTACCAATTGCAGCGCTAAAAGTACATCAATAGAATTATTTGAATTGAGTTCATCTAATCTCACACGACCATGCCCGCACAATGCGAGGTTGAAAAGCTTTAGCTCTTAGCAAGTTATTTATTTATTTATTTTCATATATAGTTTTCATATATAGTTCCTTGCAAGCTTGCTAGTGATACTGGTCTTCAGTATCAAAGGATTTTCAGAGTTTTTCCACCATCTTGACTGAGTTGTGATCAAATCATGTTATTATGCAGATTAGTCCCGATGAAATCTGAAACCAAGTAGCTCTTCAAGGTTTCTATTTATTTACTTTTTTCTTTAGCTTTGAGTACTTCAAAGGGAGTAAGTTTTATAAGGTAAGACAATCAGGATCGAATTCTAAATCACTTATACACATGACACTATCTCTATTAGCTCTAATAAATAGCCAGAGTCGGAGTCAACTCTAATAAATGTCAGCGGTGAATATTCCAAAGCTATATGCAGGTTACTCGAATCAGGCCTATCCAACTTCTTCTGGGGGAACTTTGAGGCCAAGAAGAAGAAACACTGGGTTAGATGGTCAGAGATTTGTTTTCTTATGCAAGAGGGGGGCCTGGGCTTTAGAAGTATGGAGGATATCATGGGTGCCTTCAGGACTAAAATGAGCAAAAGTTCCTTGGAAGGGAGATCCCTCTGGGCGAGACTAATGTCGACCAAATACATCAGTAAATTCATTTACTCCAGAGGTTTGTATTCAGCCGGCAACTCAACCGTCTGGAAGGACATGTTGAAGACTCTCCCTTTTGCCACCTTGCATTCCAAATGGCTTTTGGGTGAGGGTAGGGTCAATTTCTGGTCTCAAAATTGGCTTGGGGACGGTTTCCTTGCTGACCTTGTGGAGGGCTCCATCCCGATTCATCTTAGAGAAGCTTTGGTCAGGGACTTCTTTTCCCCTCCTACCAGATTCAGCTTGCATGAAATCAACCATATCCTTCCTGCTTCAGTCATTCAAAGCTTGAGGGACAGCCCTGTCCCATTGTCATGTAGGGAGGACACCTTGGTGTGGGACCTCACTGCTTCCAACAGATTCTCAGTGAAGTCAGCGTGGCATGGCATCCGGTAGCATCGGCAAAAACATCGGTGGGCTTTGTGGTCATGGAGCAAGGCTCTCCCTCCCAAAATCAGCATATTCATTTGGAAAATTATGAATAAAGCCATCCCAGTGGATGCAATTCGTCTCGAGGTGTGAATGCTGCTGTGGTGAACCTGATTCTAGCATGGGCATCTGTCATCCGATGTCATTGTTCCTCCTTGGAGCAGACATGATTCCTAACACCAGATCTCCTGCCTACCAAGACGAGAATATGGATCACCTCTTCTGTTTGGGGTCCACAGCCACCGTGATTTGGACCCACTTCCATCGTATATTTGATGTTCCCCACATCCCTTCTCACACGATTCAACAGTGCATCAGGTTTTGGGACTCAAGGGCTTCCTCCTCGCCTCGCTTGAAGTTGTTACTTGGCCTGACTCCCACGCTCATATGCTGGGAATTATGGCTCAGCCAGAACGCCTCCCGCTTTGATGGAATCAAAATGTCAGGTCGCAGGATAATAGCCCATGTCTCGTCATGGCTGCAGGAAATTGGCAGCCCTTTGCCTGCAAGCGATTCTCCCTCCCTCCTTGTTTCCTCTTCTTCTGAAACCCTTCACCTCGGCCCCTGTACAGTCAGGTCTAATGCCCGTCCTCAGCTAGTACCTCTCTCAAGGTGGGTTAAATTGAATGTTGATGGCTCATCTCGCGGGAACCCAGGCGAGAGTGGTGGGGGCGTCTGCAGGGACTCTCAGGGCGATGCTTGATGGTTCATTTTTGCATTTCATAGGTATTATGACTATGCCACAAACACGATTGCGGAGGCTTAGGCGATGCTTGATGGCATCATCCTTTGTAGTAAATTGGGCTACTCCAACATCGAAGTTAAATCCGACTCCAAGGCCGTTGTGGACGCTGCTGCCATCCCATCTGGGCACTGCCCTTGGAATATCTGGTACAGGATGGGGGCCATCCACCAGTTCAGCCGAGCCCTTAACATCACTTTCAGCCACATATTCCGTGAGGGTAACGCTATGGCGGATGCGCTAGCGAGAGCAGCTAGTGAAGGCTGCTCTAACTCCTTTCGTTTTTCGTTGGACCTGCCTAGGCGCATCAGGGGCTCTCTGGTCCTTAATAAGGCAGGTTTGGGGAATCTCAGAGTTTGAGGTTGCCCTGTTTTTTGTGGTCCTTTGTGGTTGCCTATCCCCTTTGGCGTGTTCTGTTTCTGTCAGTTGTTTGTCTAGTGTGCAGTCCGGTATATGATAGGTGGGCTCCGTAGCTCTTTGTTGTCGCCTGCCTGAAGGCCTGTATAGCTCCTTTTCTTGATATTCAATAAAAATTAATCTTTCTCAGAAAAAAAAAAATCTTTTAAACTATGTTTTCTATACTTCCCCACCCTTTATAGTTTGAGTAATGTAGTGGTTATATTTCCAAATAATAGAAATGGGTTTATCTATTAAGAAATGATCCCAACACATGAGAATGTGGCATACATCTCACCGGTCATCAAAATAAGCTGTTTCAATTAGCAAGTTGCAATCACATGCTTTGAAATGATCCCCTAACACATAATAGACCGGTGAAACTCCACTGAAAATCTGCCTTGGAAAGATTCCCAGTCAGAACTTTTGAAATGATCCCCTGACACATAATTGCTGATAGTGCGTCCTTATATATATATATATATATTTATTTATTTATCAAGTACCTTATAATTTTATTATATGCTTGCATAGGTGATTATCCTACAAATCTTAATAAGCTCTGTTTTATAGTTCTGTTATTTAAATCACCATTCCCATTTTCTGTGAAAGTGATTAATGCTTATCTATTACATTTATTTCTCAGATTGGATTGGCGATGTCTCCATTGAGCAACAACTCCTTGTTTCTGGAATATAGTGTTGCCGCATAGGTTTGTTTGATTTCAATTCGTGGTATTTTGTCCAAACATCCAAGGTTAGGTCACTTAAAGAGTGATTCTTTTTCAAGTATGGAAGCTCACTGCTTGTGATATCTGTGAGATAGCAAGAAATTCAGCTAATCAATCTGGATTTTCCCATGTGATGTGGCCCACCTAAGTTTTGGATCGGCCTAATTTTTGAGTTCTATGGTGAACATGAGGGGGCTAACACAATTGGCAGGGTATTTTGATGCAAACATCAATTGGGCCTCCAATACCAGCACTCCTGGAAGAACAAGTCATGTATCCTTGCAGTTTTGTTTTGTTTTGCAGGTCCAGTGGAGCTTGCTGCCATAGGAGTTTCCATTGCTGTATTTAATCAAGTATCAAGGGTTGCTATCTTCCCACTTGTTAGTGTTACAACATCATTTGTTGCAGAGGAAGATGCTGCGTGTAAGATGATGAGCACTGAAGAACAAGGAAATGAAAATCTGGAAGAGGCTTTACCTTTAAGCAGTGAAATGAAAACCTTGCCTTCACATCTTGGTATGCCAACATCCATACGGCCTCGTTCTTAATAAGAATAAATGGTTGGTCAGATAAAGTGATAAAATTAGAAAGTGTCTGAATTTTCTTTTAATCTCTTTCATATTGATTTTTTCATGTTTACATTCATTTAGAGTTTCTTAGTTCAATTCAACCACCTGGAAAATCAACATGCTTTCTTTCATCATTGCTCTATCAGATTCTGGCAAGGATGAGTACCACCCATTCATTGCTTTTGAAAATCAAAATATGGCAGAAAGCAAGTATGAGAGAAGGTATATACCGTCGGTATCTTCAGCACTGGTTATCGATGGAGTGCTTGGCGTTCTACAAGCTATTCTCCTCATTTTTGCTACAAAGCATGTCTTAAACTTCATGGGTGTGCAGTTAGTAAGTGGAACACATTAACGAGTTTGCATTAATTGTTGGTCATGGTTTCTCATTTTCTTTCGTATGTCATAAACATCTATTAGGATTTTGAAAGAGAAAATGCATCATTTTTCTAATGTTTTCCATAAATATACCTCCCTATTTTTATTTTATTTTTTCCTTGTGTGCAGGATTTTAATCAATTGTTTCTAAATTTAGGTCTACAAACTAGCACTTTAGCCTTTTGACGCTACTCGCGCTGGGAGTACCATATAGAGGATTTTAAAAAAAAATTATTTAACACCATTTTCAATTTATTGTAATAAATATTATATCTATTTTTTTTATTATGATGTAATATAGATTTTGTTTAATATTTAGTTTAAATTGTATTGCAACATTTTTTATGTTTCAAATATTAAAAAAATACAGGTTTCAATTGAATTATATATAATAATAAAAAAATTTATTGGCCTGCGCTGGGGTCACTCAAATCTGTACAAGGTACTGGCACTTGAATAGATCTTTGGCGGCGCTTTTCTGTGTTTAAAACTGTCCATGAAACCACCTTTCGTGGCGCTTAGACAGATTCTTATCGGCGCTTTTACTGCCTTTCGACACTTCTATCAGAACCGACTCTATATTAGCGGTGCTCGGAGAAGCGCTGGACTTTTACAGACATACCCTTCTAGCGGCGCTTGTCTAGAGCCGTGAAAAGGGTATGCCAGCGTTGGCAGTTTTGGCCGCCGGTAACCGCCGCTAAAGGTATGTTGTGTTGTTGTTTTTTTTTCATATAATGCGTGGCCAACCTGATGAGCGAACATGCATATTTGGGCCCAACACCCACACCTGGGGCACCTAATAAAGGTGTTGGATCATGCAATTTGCCATGTGTCAAGAGATGGTTTTTCCATAGGACCGAAAAGTGGTACATCCATCCATTTCCTTTGTAAAATATTTCTTGATCTGTCGTTGTTGATGTTGATTCGTTGACTTTGACTTTTTTATCAAACGTGTGACGAAGGGAAGCATGTTGTGTCCTGCCCTCGCCTCATAGCAATAGATCGAAGCAGGGGTTATATGATAATTCCTATAAGTTGTAGTTGTTGGTATGGTGTGTATGAAGATGTTTGATGGGATGGAGTGTACCTTGACTGAAGTCAGGCACATTTCTGATATAAAGAAGAGTTTGATTTCTTTCGGTGCACTTGAGTTGGATCTTTAGAGCTACCTGCTCCTCCCCAGATTTCTCCAAGGTAAGTCGAAGCTCATCGGTTTCGGCAGTCTTGGCTTGGAATTGCGCCTCTGCCTCTTCACGTTCCTCCCCCACATGTATCATTGCTCACCGAGCGGAAAAAATGACAGGAGTGAACTGAAGAAAAATATGAAGAAATGCATTAGCCGACAACAAACTAGAAGAACAAGCATAATACAAGGAAAGAGCTCTACCTTATAAAAAGTCGCGGCCACCTCGCCTAGGAAGGTGACCGGATGAGTCCTGATTAAGGCCGTGATGTCAGCCTTAGGAATGTGACGAGAAGTCCAAGTGGCAAGGCCTTGCATATAGTACCCCGGTGGAAGAGGGGCTAACTCCTGGGCTTTGTTGACCAGACGAACTGCCCTCCTGAGCCTAGGCCACGGGGGGTGAGACTTGGTAGTAGGAGCAACCCCTTGATTCGGAGAGGGTTCCAAATCCACCACCTTTGGAGCCACTGGACCCCCCCCCCCTCTTCACGGTTGATTTTTTCTAAGCCATCTTGGCTTCAGAAGGGACATGACCCCTTTTGTTAGGGTGAGGGAGGTCAACCATTCATGCACAGCGACAAATGCCGATCAAAAAAAAAAAAAACAAGAAGAAGAAGAAGAAACTACATGAGCTTGACAGAAATCACTTAATTTGTTAACTACCTCTTGAGATGGATAGGGCGAGACCGGATTGGTGAAGAAGCTCTGGAGTAATCAGGTGCTTCCAAGACCTTTCAGAAGCCACCACCAGCCTTGTGCAGTTGATTCGACAACACACTGACTCGGATATAAGAGAAGGTGGGCAAAATAATAGAATAATACTTCTACCATTAGCAAGTAAGAGAGCAGAACAAATACTAAATTACGAGGTGTACAGTTCAGGTATATCCGACTTGGGTTGGAAAACCGGGTGGGGACCTGAGGTCATAGCTTGGCCACATCAGCTGTCGGAGCTTCCCAATCTCTAGATGCCCAAAACCATTTATCCTTCCAAATTTTGTTGGATGACAGGTTATTTGTGATAAGGGCCTATATGCTTAGGGTTGGCCTTCGTTTGTTAGAGGTGGAGGAATTCGTCAGCGATCAGTTCAGTATTTCTAAGTTGAAATCATAAAATGTAGGCCCCCAGTAGAGCCCTCCAAGCATTCAAAATTATTTGGCTAGGGGCCAGCCTCAAGTGATATGTGACCTCCTTGACAATGTGGGGGATAGGGAGTGTGAGGCCACACTGCAAGGCGACCGGATATACGACCACATCGCCCTTGCGAGAATCTCCTGGAATGTCACAAAGTCTAGGAGCTTGGAGTACTAGGTCCATGACTTGAATGGGCCTACATTCGCGGGTTACTTTGTGAAAGATTGTCCTGTCACTCTCCCTGCCAAGGTGAACCCTACCTCGACATCTACAAGTCGCTCCATAGAGGATCGACCTATCGCCCTCTCTGTCGGGGCAGATATAGTCTCGCTATCACGCTGTAGCGGAATCGGTGGATCGCAAGGGGCCTCCACCAGTGAATCCCCACTTTTCGGCCCCGAATCGCTTAAAAGGCCGCATGCCCATTCATCTGAAGTATCAGACATTTGTGGTCAGAAAATCGAAACAAAGAAGAAAATTGGAGTGGAAGGGAAAAAAGAAGAAAATCTAAAAGAACAAAGCTCGCCGGAGAAGAAGACTACCGACTTACCGAAAATCGCAAAGTCCGGAAAGTCGGGGAAAGTCAGTAAAGGCAAATGGCTGAGACTACTAGGGTTTGCCCCCTTTTTATAAGGAACCTCGACCACATGTATTAATTACCTACATTTAATGTTGTAGCCGAGGAGACACCACCTCGAGCGCATTGTCATTATTATTGCAGATCCTCCTCGATCTCCGCGCCTACTGTCCTTCTCAACAATAATGACAAAATACTATGAGTCAGTACACTTTACACTGACTTAATTCCCGAGCTTACGTAGTGAGCTCGGAAGTAGGGCGCTACTATTATTGGTGAAAATGAACTGACCAGAGACGAAGAGTATGATAGAATACAAAAGGACCCAAGGAAAGCAGCTCGACTTTAATGCTTGGGCACATCCTCTACATGAAGATCGACAACCCGACCATAAGCTGAGAACTCGACAAATTACTGGTATTGAAAGAAGAGCCGATCACAACCTACTGAACACTCAGCTCGGGATGATCGTCCGACCTCGAGCTTTAGATCCTGAGATTGGTTCGGACAATCAACCTCAGGCTTTAGATCCTAAGGTCAGTTCGGATGGTCGACCTCAGACACCAATCCCTTATGTTTTCAGGTCACAACCACCCGACCTTATCACTAAAGATCATTCCCGAGGATCTTAGGAAACGGCTGAGAAATGATCGCAATGCATGCCTATGATTCAGGGAGTGTTTCTATCTACGTAACCAACTCTAGGTTTATAAATAGAGTCCCCACTTACAAAGAAAGGTACGCACTAGTTACACTTAAATCGACTAGACCCAAATTCCTTAAAGGTTCTAATTAACTTATGCATCGAAGGGTCCCTGCCATAGCCACTGTCTTCTTTGCCATCTTTGTGTTGCAAGTACCTAGAGATTTTGTAAGGGCTAGCCGGATTTTAACATCGACATACATGTTTTCTCTATGCTGGCCATTCATTTTTTTCGGTTCATTTTCGTGCATGAGCCTAGAATATGAGGCAGATCCAAATCTCATTTGGACCACACCACAAGAAATAGTGGGGATGGCAAC
Source organism: Magnolia changhungtana (assembly GCA_030180095.1). NCBI lineage: Eukaryota > Viridiplantae > Streptophyta > Magnoliopsida > Magnoliales > Magnoliaceae > Magnolia > Magnolia changhungtana. The sequence goes on from JASAUF010000037.1 coordinate 191,974, forward strand.
CATTGAAACCTTCCCAAGGCCCACCATAAAGTTTATTTGCCATCCAACTTGTTCATAAGGTCAGACAAAACCTGGATGAAGGGAAAATACAAACATCAGCTTGTTCCAAAACACCTGTGGCCCTAATGAGTTTTTAAGGATAAGCTCAATCTCTACTGTTTTATGTGTGCAAGCACTTGAGCTTCCTTTTTTTTTTTTTTTCAAAAGGAGGGATCACACCCTAATATGAACAAAGGATGTATAGCCAAACTTTCAGGTGGGCTCAACAAAAACAACAGGCCTCACCTATCATATCGCTTAAATAGAAACCACAAAATGAAAAAGAAGGAATAATCCCAACCAACCTCTCTGTACTGCCTAGAGACATACCCTGCTCCATAGATCGAGGAGCATTCAGAAGTACAGGAAGGAACCATCCCTCCTCCGTAGATCAGCGTACATTCAAAATTAATGCTAGCTGCTGAAACGTTGCCTATAAAACAATGACAAGAACTTGTTAGAGTTCAAAGAAATCTCTGTATCTCTGAACCCCCTCAGCCTGAGCGCTGCACCTGTAGGAACAGGTTAGCAGACAGACCGCTTGTCACCCCAAAACTCCAGCAAGAACATGATGCGGTGCACTTGAGCTTTGTATCTGCCTTGTTCATGCCCTAAAATTAGTTAGAGAAATGAATGGACGGCTTGGATAAATCACATACATCATGGTGGGGACCACGGAGCTTTAACATCAGCTACCTGGTTGGTGTTTGGGGGGGGGGGGGTTCATCACCAAAAGCTGCGCCTAAGAGGAAGAGGCTGGATTGGAAATGAGCCCACTTAGCTTTGGGATTGGTTTGGGTTGATCTTCGTGGCTTGTTGGTTAGATATAGGCCTGAGGGTTATGCATGGCCTGGCACGACTAACTTGGCGTGACTGAGATTCGAAGTTCCTAGCTTGAGCCTGACTTGGGTCATGCAGGGCATGGACCTTGATTCATGGGCTAGACTTGGACATGATATAGGCTAGCCCATTTTAGATGCCAACACATGGTCCGCTCGAACCATGGTTTTAAGACTTAGACGAACCCAATGAGTTTTATCCGAGTCAGATTGAACTTGGTCTGATCCAGTAAGCCATGCCTGGTCCGAGTTCGATTCAGGTTGTACAGGAAATGACATGGGTTAATGGTAGGGCTGAAAGTCGAGCGGGTTGGGTTGGGTCGGGTTGGTGCTCAACCCTAGCCCAACCCAAGGTTCCTTTACCTCAACCCTAACCCAACCCAACCCAACCTCGGGTTGGGAATTCTCAACCCAAACCCAACCCAAGCGGGCTTGGTTGGGTTGGTCAGTTGGATACATGATAATATTTTCATTATTACATTAGTCTATTGTATTAATTATATATGTAGTTATTTATAGTCTTATTTTTTGTATCTATAGTTTTATTAATTATATATGTAGTTATTTATAGTAAAGAACTTCATTTTTTTTCCTAAACAAACACGCTAAAATATAAGAAAACTATTTCTTTAAAACTTATGTTGTGTATTACGCAATCTATTTGGGAGAGAAAACTCTGGCATATCTTATTAGCTTAAGTCATCGAAAATGATGTGCACCAATGAGACCCAACAACACTGGAATTTCCTATGCCTTCAACACAAACAATCCACACTTATATATTGATAGGGTTCGGGTTAGTTTGGGCAACCCAAGACCTCAACCCGAGCCTGAGCCAAATTTTATCGGGTTGGTGTTTGTATAGCCCAAGCCCGAGATCGGACTTGATACATCCTGCCCAAGCCCAACCTAATGTCAGGTTGGTCACGGGTTGATCGAGTTGAACCCGCTCAACTCTCAACCCTAGGTAATGGTTTATGGGGTGCTGGACTTGAACAAGCTATAAGCTGGCCCATTTGCGATGCCGACTTATGGGCTAGGCTTGACCAATGGTTTAAGACTTGGCCGAGTCCGATGCGACGTGTTAGAGTCAACTCAGATTTTTTCAGACATGATCTAACTCTATGGATTTTTTAAAGGGAGTCCTCCCTATAATATGTCGTTTTGCGCTGCTCGCCACTTCAAATCTAAGGTATGGTCAAACCATCATTTCAAGATTAGTAGTTGGATATTGAATGGATACCTTCAATTTTTTTATTTTTTTATTTTAAAAGAAAGAGCGGCCCAACAAAAGGAGGGCCCTCCTGATCCATATATAAGAGAAAGATTTACAACCTAGGCTAATTCAGGCGGTGCCAACACCAATTTTGAAGCCCTGCCTATCATAACTATACATTCTTAGTATTTTTGAGATCCCTAATAGAGCCCAGCCTGGTTTCATCCAGGAGAAAACGGCCCCTGATCACCCAGGGGAGGAGATGGACCCCCTGAAAATCCCTGCCCGATTGCGATGAGCTCCCCTCTCTAGCCAAACCGTCGGCTGGCTCGTTTACTTCCCTAGGAATGAGGGAGATACAGAACATTACTCTACTGCATAATCTCCAAATTCGACCCACCCAGAATTTCCATTTCCAGGATATCGTGGAATGCCCGGATAAACAACCCACCACCCAATTGGAGTCTGATTTGATCAGCAGTCTGTTAAGGCCGGAAGACACGCATAGCTTCACCCCATCATGAACAGCCCGAAGTTCAGATAAATTGTTGGACGCATTCCCATATCCCCTGGAGAAGGCAAACTTCATATTCCCATGATTGTCTCTACAGATACCCCGTCCCCCAGTAGGCCCAGGATTGGAAAGAGTAGACCCATCAACATTGAGCTTGAACCAGCCCACAGGGGGCCTGACCCACTTAACGATAGCAAAACCCGCAGAGGGAGGAGAAAGAGTCGTTGGCCCCATAGGCCTTTGGACGTCAGGGACGAGCCGGGGATGCTGGGCTGGAATCCCCCCTGGATAGCTCCCATCCAACCTTTGATCTTCCCAAACACTCCCGCGGTTGAGATGGAAACTCCATCAAACCGAGCATCGTTCCTCGCTTTCCAAATTTCCCATAAAGCAAAGGTTGGGATTAGCTGAAGGAGAAATGGGGTTTTTTGGAAGGGGAGAGGCCTAAACCACCACCAGTGAAGCCGGTTCTGAATGGAGAGATGATGAGCAAGGGAGATCCTGAAAAATCTAGCAACCATCTTCTAAATATTTAAGGCCAAACTCCTCGACAGAAAAAGGTGTTGTAGCGATTCAGTAGAGGGCGAACTGCCTGAGCCAGCCCCATAACAGATGCACTTAGAGACCAAAGGGATCCCTTTCTCCTAGATACGTTCCTCCATTGGCAAGGCCTCCTGTAATAGCTTCCACAAGAATACCGAGATCTTTGGGGGGATTTTAGGATACCAAACTCTTTTTACCCAATCTTTCTTTTGCCCATGGTGCCTGTCAATATCCCAAGCAGACCTAAAATTCCCAGAAGGATCAAATGGCTAGATCGGACGGTCATCACCGGCAGATGTGTAGAATCCCTCTTGGGATATATGGGCCAGGATCCAGCTCGGAAGCTCCACAGGAGAGTTCGGCAAAATCCCCTCATCCTGGATAAATCAACCACCTGCAGGGACCTCTGGTCTGCCGGGGTATGCATGGAAGGCAACATCGCCAAACAGCCTAAGCCCGATCAATTGTTGTCCCACAGGTTAATGTGCCCCTGCCCCACTGTTCACTCCCCAAGTGCAGGGTTGTGATGTAGTAATAAACTCGGTAAGACCGAGGTCGAATCCCAAAGGACTGAAACTTGTACGTAGTCTGAAACTAACTAGATCTAGAACTAGAATGAGATGAAATCTAAATTGAGTATAATTTGAGAAATAATGGTGAAATATTTAATCTAAAACTTCAGAAAATTCAGAGAAAGGGAACTAGGGATTCAGAGGATCCACTTGTAGAGATCAGGGAGAACTACACTTGATTCATGAAAATCAACTGAACTTCCTTTGATGTAGTTTTGAAAAGATGAAAGGTATATGAATTAGAATGGATTCCATCACCAAACCATGCCCAGGAGACAAAGCAAACAACAGAATTAAACTAATTACCAACCAATCAATGTATGAAGGTTGGGAAGGGTACCGACATCCAACCATGACCAGGAGACGATGGTGAACAACAGGGCTTCCTGACGTCATAAACATAAGAGAAAAAGAACATGCTCAAAGCCATCGCAGACCCATTGTAATTTCAGTCTATCAGACCATTAAAGACTGAAAACATTCCCTTAATAAAATCAAATCAAAATCCATTCAGTTTAAACAAAAGGCACAAGCATCGACTCAGCCCATCACGCTACAAGCTTCACCTCTTAGCCCTAGCTAAGAGGTTTAGCCAACAAACATGATTTGGCTAAACATCTTAAATAAATAAATAAATAAATAAATAAAAACTCTAAAACACCTTCCCTTGTTCCTGCTCCACGACCAAACTCCAGCCCCCAGATCAGATATCCAGCCGTTCTCCACTCTCTCCCAGCCGTGGATGCCCCTAAACCTCCTTCTCCTTTCTTTTATATAAGAATGTATGTCAGCCGTAAAACCATATACGTGCGTAACTGTTACGCACGTAAAGATATAACCCGTGCGTTGAGTTATTGGTGGGTCCCAAAACCGATGTCTCCAGAGAAATCCAATCCGTCTATTTGATGTAGAACGAAAAACCAGCCAGGGAGGTGGATTTTTCTTGCATTCTGGATGGTCCATCTAATCCATCTTACAGCCGTTAATCCTACGTTGGAATGGTTGGGAGACGAGTTCTGGCTATCTTCTTGAAGTTCGACACCAGGTCCTAGTAATATGGACCCTGGTATTCCAACAGACGGCCCAGATCAGAACATCGCGTCATGATAGTGGCCCACAAAAAAGAATCGCAAGCTCTGTTGGGAGACAGAGCTTCCGCGTTAACGCCGTGAAAGACAGTGGGTCCCACCGTGATGTTTATCAAGAAATCCATTCCGCACACTGGGGTCTCCACGAAAAACCGTTTAAACATGGTTGGTTTTGGATCAAAATCGTGGTGGCCCACAGTTTATTTTATTGCACCGTCGGTCATCTGTTTGGACGCTTGAAAACCGATCGATGCTGACTTCTTGAATTCAGTCACCTAGGCTCGGGTAAGAAGGATCATGGGAATTTAATGGATGGTCCAGATCTCCTATTTGGATGATGGGTGGGGCTCACGAGAGAGAGGCCGTGGCGACGGCGTTGCTAACGCTGTTTCCTTCGCGCAAGGAGACGGGTCGCGTGTCGCCGACCGACTCCTCCCGCCTGCGGTGCGGCTCGTGTGTGCGTGCTTGAATGCACGCACACCGTCATGTGGGCTCCACTGTGATGTTTGAGAGAAATCTATGCCATCCATCTTGTTCTCCATCTCTTTTCAACCGTGGGGGCCGAATTTGAAACGTATCCAGACAGCAGGTGGGCCCCAATTCACTGATTTATGGGCTGATCTGTATGTTGGCCCACTTCCGTAGGGAGTCAGGTGCTGAAATTTTATGTGTACGGCTCATTTGTGGTCCTCAGGTCCTGTATGAGGTTTTGAGCCGATCGGATGGTGGGAACCCTATGATCGTGCATTCTGGCTTGCTTTCGGGCCACTTGAGCTTCAGTTTCTCGATTTTTTCGGATCTCGGCTGTGTAAAATCATCGATCCCAATCCCCAGGAGTCCGTCCCCTGCTTTTGTGACATCGGAGTGCCAAATCCACGCTTTTAATACCCAATTTCAGTTTAAGCTCCTAAATACATCCTGCATCGAAAACACGATTAAATTAAACCGTTAATCAGTACTATGTTCGTAAATTCAGGCAATAAATAGGGTCTGATATGCAATATTTGACCCTCAACACAACCCCCAACCAGCATTTTGCTAGTCCCGAGCAAAATATGCGAAAATTAAGTTGAGAATTACGAGACAATTCTTGTGAAGCTCGAGTGATATTTTGAAAAACAATCCAGATATGAGAAATCTTAAGATTCATGAATGTTGATTATCAATTTCTCCTGGCCTCTCATGCACGGTGAATTTCATAATCAAGTTCAAATATTAATCCATAAACTAGAATAATTTTAAACATTGAGTTCCATAGGTGTAGAGTGTAATCCCGACTTTCAACATTAATATTCAATTCTTTATTTCAGGATTTCGTTGGTAATCAACAAGAGAATTCATGATAACCAAAACTTGCCTCACAGATCATTCTTTCATTTTTTTAGTTTTTTTTTTTTAAAGGTAACGTCAAGAAGGGGAGTCCAATCCTCACCTATAGGGAGCAAACCTATGGCGAAGATCGTACACCTAAACCTTTTTCATATATCATCCATGAGGAATTAAATCCACACCTATAGGGAGCAAACCTATGGTGAAGATTATTCGACTTACTCTTTCAATTCTTCTTTATAAACTGATGCTGAAATTTTTGTTTTTCAGGCTGGTTCTTTTCATGCTTAGTGATTACCAAATTAACCCTTCAGTTTCAATCTGAAATCTTAATGTGTAAGCTAGATGTGACATGGGAAATCATGACTCAATCAATGCTTACAACTTCTAATCATGGATTAATAATTCAAACTTAACTGTGAAATCTAACGAGTGACTGAATCCAAGAGTAGTAAATCACAAACATTCCATATTCCATAATTCTAAATCAAAGATGATCGTCAAATCACTTCAAATTCACCAGAAAGTCTTAAAAAAATTAAAAATTTTTAAAATTTTTTCACAATTTTTGCTCAAGACCAAGAAAACACTGATTAGGAAGCCTAATCTCCCACCCCCAACCAAAAATCGACATTGTCCTCAATGTAAAAGATATAAACATATAATGCATATAGGACAACAAAAATAAAAGAGGAGTGATGGAAGGATAGTACCTGGATGGAGAATCAAGAGGCTTTCTCAAAAATATCAACGTAAAAGCGAGTCAGCACAAGAGAGAAATCAACAAAAACAAAATAACAAAAATAAAATCACAAAACAGATCCTACCTATACCACTTTCGCAGGTGCTCTCGATTGCATTTAGCGTATGCAACAAGCCTTTAAACCCTTAGGTTGCCCCTAGTGGACGAGTTGCAGTCTCGTGAGGGTTTGCAGTAATGTTACCCACAAACATTGAACTAACTAACTAGAAAAATTAAATGGAATGAAAAGGTGGGTTGCCTCCTAGGAGCGTTAAGTTTACCGTCTACCCTAAAACAGCATAAAGGAAACTACCCTAGTCCTAAGAAAGTAGGGAAAAACTACTAAGTCATGCCGCAAGGTTCCTCTTCCGGCCAATATCTTGATAAGTTTCTTAGTAGGTTTCTTAACAGGATCATCCAAAAGCCCTTTTTGCAATAGGCTTGGATGCCCCGGAGCATGACATTCCAGAGAAACTTATGTACCTCATCAAAAGTTTGTCGTTGATTACGAGGTATCCAGAGTATATACGATTCACTGCGATGAGAAGAAGTTTCGAAGTTAGTATCCCATGGTGAATCGGGGACTACAAGTAGATCAAATTGAGAAAAATTTTCAAGAAGTGGTGTAGTCTCAACACATTAGAAGTATCGAGACTTCGGTTCAATTTTAGCTCCTCCTCCCTTAATGGTAAATAGTGAGGATGCGGGGAGGGAGGGGCTTCGAGTAAGGGTTCTCTCGGTCGGAATGACTACCGAGATGTCATCTTGCAAGGCATTCACTATGTCTCTTATCATGGGATCGTTTGAATGCAAAGTGTGCCAGCAATCATCCAAAGAGTTGGGACATTCAGCTGAGAGTGACTCGTTTTCCACATTAGAGCTCGTGATGATCTGCCCAAGGAATCCATCGTCTTTGAAGGTAAACGGAGGTGTGCTCTCTTGCTCCAGCCCTGCACAGACAGATAGAGGGTCAGTAGATGAAGTATTGAAGTGCGGACTCTGTTCATTGATACTACTCAGAAGAGGCCTGGACTCGTCAAAATTCAACAGTTCAGATGGTGGCCTCAACTGGGTGGTTTCAAATTCAAGAGTCATATCGAGTAGCTCGTCCATCTCCCGAATCATATCATCATTCGATTCAGGGGAGTGGTCCAAACATATTTCACAAGAGTTAGAAGGGTTGGTTGTAAGGAGCTCATCCACTTTTAAATCAGATATGTCAAGTGAGGGGAGTGGCTCATTATGACCGATCACTTCGTGTTCGTCTTGATCATTGACCTGGACCAAACTTGAGATTGATTCGAAGGGAATTTGGGTTGCACATTCATAATCATCTTCCCAATAGGCATCATCATCTACTTCCATGCAGTGCACACTTGGGATGGGATCGCTTTCCTCACATTCTATTTCTAGATTGGGTTGAGGTTCGTATAAACTAACCTCTTCCTCTTTATTGAACTAAAGTGTGTCATGTGAGTGGGGTGTGCCATCATCATTATATTTGAAAGACAACCATGTTTCTTCCCCATTCTTTTAAACAGTCATTGAGATCGACTCATCAGGGAATTGAACCGTATGCTCATTAATGGAATCCAACTCCTCATTCCAAATTCCAGATTTCGTCAAAAGTGAGTGAGGATCACTTTCCTCGCATTGTATTTCTGGATTGGATTGTAGCTGGGATGAGCGAGCTTCCTCTAACCTATCAAGGCGTGACTCAAGCTCTTCTAGTAATTTCCTCATGTAATAAAGAGAAGAGTCGTGTTACTTTGAAATGAATTCTCTTGGATCGATTTTGGTTGAATCTTAAAGGTAGGGGATCCAAAAGAATAATTATTATAATAGGTTGTTGGTTCATCTTTCCAACATTGATGTTTCCACTGATTATAGTCATACGGATCATAGGTGGGAGAATCTGATGGTTGGTAATACTTATTATCACTCATAATATAATCACGCATTGTTTTCTTTTTCTCAGATGGGTGATAGTAATTCTCACTCCCATAGTTATGATAACCCCAACATTCACGTACTGTCCGTGGGGTGGAATTGTTCTCCCGTATATGATCGCGTAAGGACTTCTTAACCGGTGGATCTTCATATTCCGGTCGATTCTCGATGATAGTTTCAGAAAAGTTTTGAGACATTGGTGGATTTCTATCATAATCATCATCCCAATATATGTTATTCTTCTCAGCATACTGACGTTCCCACTCGTGCATATACATGGTGAAACCCTAACTCTGAGTCTAATCCTAGAATAAAATAAAATTCCTACAGCAATATGGAAGGTAAGCAGAAGAGAAGTGAGAAGGATGTTACCAATTTAGAAGTTCCTATGTTAATACCCTACAAAACAAAACAAACCAAGTTAGTATCTAGGGGATAAGAACTATTCTAAAAAAAATAAATAAAAATAAATAAATAAATAAATAAATAAAAGTAAAGAATTTAGGACGAAGTTACCTAGTTAGAAGATCTATCAACGACCCTACAAAATAGAGAGGTTAGTTCTAAAAATCAAATAAAAATCCAAAACTAAAGTTAGTAAAATCCTAATCTTAAACTAACTCTAAAACCAATTAATTTCAGAAAATTGTAGCCGTCAGTCCCCGGCAACGGCGCCAATAACTTGTTCACTCCCCAAGTGCAGGGTTGTGATGTAGTAATAAACTCGGTAAGACCGAGGTCGAATCCCAAAGGACTGAAACTTGTACGTAGTCTGAAACTAACTAGATCTAGAACTAGAATGAGATGAAATCTAAATTGAGTATAATTTGAGAAATAATGGTGAAATATTTAATCTAAAACTTCAGAAAATTCAGAGAAAGGGAACTAGGGATTCAGAGGATCCACTTGTAGAGATCAGGGAGAACTACACTTGATTCATGAAAATCAACTGAACTTCCTTTGATGTAGTTTTGAAAAGATGAAATGTATATGAATTAGAATGGATTCCATCACCAAACCATGCCCAGGAGACAAAACAAAGAATAGAATTAAACTAATTACCAACCAATCAATGTATGAAGGTTAGGAAAGGTACCGACATCCAACCATGCCCAGGAGACGATGGTGAACAACAGGGCTTCCTGACGTCATAAACATAAGAGAAAAAGAACATGCTCAAAGCCATCGCAGACCCATTGTAATTTCAGTCACAACAGACCATTAAAGACTGAAAACATTCCCTTAATAAAATCAAATCAAAATCCATTCAGTTTAAACAAAAGGCACAAGCATCGACTCAGCCCATCACGCTACAAGCTTCACCTCTTAGTCCTAGCTAAGAGGTTTAGCCAACAAACATGATTTGGCTAAACATCTTAAATAAATAAATAAATAAATAAATAAAAACTCTAAAAAACACCTTCCCTTCTTCCCGCTCCACGACCAAACTCCAGCCCCCAGATCAGATAACCAGCCGTTCTCCACTCTCTCCCAGCCGTGGATGCCCCTAAACCTCCTTCTCCTTTCTTTTATATAAGAATGCATGTCGGTCGTAAAACCATATACGTGCGTAACTGTTACGCACGTAAATATATAACCCGCGCGTTGAGTTGTTGGTGGGTCCCAAAACCGATGTCTCCAGAGAAATCCAATCCGTCTATTTGATGTAGAACGAAAAACCAGCCAGGGAGGTGGATTTTTCTTGCATTCTGGATGGTCCATCTAATCCATCTTACATGTAGTTAATCCTACGTTGGAATGGTTGGGAGACCGTTCTGGCTATCTTCTTGAAGTTCCGACACCTAGGTCCTAGTAATATGGACCCTGGTATTCCAACAGACGGCCCAGATCAGAACATCGCGTCATGATGGTGGCCCACAAAAAAGAATCGCAAGCTCTGTTGGGAGACAGAGCTTCCGTTAACGCCGTGAAAGACAGTGGGTCCCACCGTGATGTTTATCAAGAAATCCATTCCGCACACTGGGGTCTCCACGAAAAACCGTTTAAACTTGGTTGGTTTTGGATCAAAATCGTGGTGGCCCACAGTTTATTTTATTGCACCGTCGGTCATCTGTTTGGACGCTTGAAAACCGATCGATGCTGACTTCTTGAATTCAGTCACCTAGGCTCGGGTAAGAAGGATCATGGGAATTTAATGGATGGTCCAGATCTCCTATTTGGATGATGGGTGGGGCCCACTGAGAGAGACCGGCGGCGACAGCGTTTAACGCTGTTTCCTTCCTGCGCAAGGAGACGGGTCAGCGGTCGCTGATCGAACTCTCCGGTCCGGTGCGGCTCGTGTGTGCGTGCTTGAATGCACGCACACCGTCATGTGGGCTCCACTGTGATGTTTGAGAGAAATCTATGCCATCCATCTTGTTCTCCATCTCTTTTCAACCGTGGGGGCCGAATTTGAAACGTATCCAGACAGCAGGTGGGCCCCAATTCACTGATTTATGGGCTGATCTGTATGTTGGCCCACTTCCGTAGGGAGTCAGGTGCTGAAATTTTATGTGTACGGCTCATTTGTGGTCCTCAGGTCCTGTATGAGGTTTCGAGCCGATCGGATGGTGGGAACCCTGTGATCGTGCATTCTGGCTGGCTTTCGGCCACTTGAGCTTGTTTCTCGATTTTTTCGGATCTCGGCTGTGTAAAATCGTCGATCCCAATCCCCAGGAGTCCGTTCCCTGCTTTTGTGACATCGGAGTGCCAAATCCACGCTTTTAATACCCAATTTCAGTTTAAGCTCCTAAATACATCTTGCATCGAAAACACGATTAAATTAAACCGTTAATCAGTACTATATTCGTAAATTCAGGCAATAAATAGGGTCTGATATGCAATATTTGACCCTCAACACCCACTTGCCAAAGGACGTTCCTGTCCACCACAGAGAACAGATCCACCACACGCTTTTAGAGAGGAGAGGCTCTAGATAAAATCCTTCTGGAGTTGCCCGTGGACATGTCGGCCCCATATTAAACTTGCATGAACCCCGCCCAAAGCATATTCCCTTCACCAAACCTGATGGCCAGGCCAGCTTCAAATGAAAGGCCTTCATTAAGTCCTAAATTTTCCTAATTCCGAGGCCCCCTTCATCCTTAGGAAGAGCTACCGCATCCCATTTTCTCCAATGAAACTTCTGTTTTCCTTCTCGCCATCCCCATTAGGGAAATTGATCAATTGATAGTCATACTCGATGGAACTTCCCTAAAATTAGATAGATTGCTCTCTTGACGCTTTGGACATGTTCGATCGACGATTGGGTCGATCGATCAATAATAATTCGAAAAATATCTCAAATTCTTTAAAATGTTTTTGGCATGTTCATATTGATCAAACATGTGTCTTTGATCGAATCGATGATTGCACGATCATTGTGCGCGTGCAGAACTGCATAAGTGAGCAATTTACTTTTAATTCAGATCGCGATCACACACACACACACACACACACACACACACACACACACATATATATATATATATATATATATATATATATATATATATATATATATCGGGTGCAATTGGTCCTAGAGTATTCTAAGTGAATGTTAAAATGCTCTTAAGGGTTATATAGAGCAAAAGTTAAGGTTTTGGGTGGTTCGAAGGGAGTTCTCATTGTTGTAAGTTATCTATCTCTTGTAACATCGTTTTATGGTAAATTTTTTATCACTTTGTACTGTGGTTTTTCCTTAAGAAGGCTTTTCCACGTGAAATTTGTGTGTTCTCAGTATGTTTTTGTTTGCATTTGATTTTGTCTTGGTTGATTGAATTCGAGTTTGCTTCTGTGATATATACATTTCTATCACATTTGATCAACTAAACCTTTTTTTTTTTTTTTTTTTTTTGTGCCCAACATGGGTCCTTACTTTTTTTTTTTTTTTTTATTTTTTTATTTTAACGGAAACGCTTATATTAAAACAATGGAGGATGTACAAGCTCTTCGGGCGGGCGTCACAAAAAGATCGACGCCTCACCTATCGTATGAACAAGAGAGGAGACCCTAGTCTTTCCTCAAATAGCCTAATCGTAACTTTTCCAAGAAAAGAAGGCCCCTCGTATTGGCGGGAAGAACGACTTGAGACTCAAAGAACGAGGAGGCCTGGGAAGCACTGCCCCTTTTAGCCAGATTGTCAACTAATGCATTGGCTTCCCTAGGAGTGAGAGAAAAAGATGTCCAAAAACTCCGAGAATGGTTTAACTCTCGCGTGCCAGTAACACATGGACCAGGCCGGCTTGGAGTTATTGGCGAGGATCTTAACAATTGACATGAAATCGCTTTCCACTTCAATCTTGGAAAATCCCAACTCATGGGCCTTCGCAAGGCCCTCGCAGATAGCTCAAAATTCCGCCCGGGAGTTGGAGCCCGCCCCATAACCTGAGGAGAAGCCAAAAATGAACTTCCCTTCCCAACATCTCCCAATACCGCTCCCTCCCGAAGGACCCGGATTACTAAGAGCAGAGTCGTCGATGTTGATCTTTATCCATCCCCTATTTGGGCGGCACCATTTGACCACCTGAAAGTTTTTAGAGCTGAGCGCCGGGTTTGAAATTTGGAGGAGCGAGAGCAGGTGGAAGGATCGCCGGTTGAGATTGGAGGGAAGACGAAGCATGCAGCCAATTTTTCTGATCCAGCGATAGACTTGGTCAATGACTTTGGAGGGGGAAAAGCTTGAGTTGTCAAACTAGGCTCTATTCCTTTCCAGCCACAACTCCCAGAAAATGAAGGAGGGGAGGATTGCACGCAAGAGGTGCAAACGGTCTGGGTTGGCATACATCCTCCATAGTAAAGCCCTATTGACCGCTGACAACTGAGAGAAGCCATGGCTGTGAATCATGAAGGAGGATTGGAAATAGTTCCAAATCCTAGAGGCAGTAGGGCCCGAAGAGAAGAGGTGATCTAAGGTTTCTAAGTGCGGCTGGAGTGGCGGGGGGGCAGCATCGACATTTCGAGGCCAGATGGACACACCAAGCTTGAATTCTGTCGTCTATTGGAATGGCTTTATGGATGATCTTCCAATGGAAAAGAGAAATTTTCAGCAGGATCACTGGATGCCAGACCCATTTGGCCCAGGTGAATTTCGTCCAGCCGTTTTAAGGATATTCCAAGCGGACTTCACATCAAATAAACCTGAAGCTGAAGGTTCCTAGATTTTTGAATCGGCCCCAAGAGAGGTGCAAAAGCCCTCCTCAGCTATGTGATCCACCACCGATTGCGGGAGGGTGGCCCGCGTCTACCCTGTGTCAAGCCAACCAAACGACCCTAAAACATCCCGAACCTGAAGACTAAGAGCTTGGGGCGCGTATTGATTCCAATCAGATAAGGGGCCGAATCCCGACCAGTTATCGCTCCAGAAGTTAAGGTCCCCTCTACCCACCACCCAGCGCGAGCTAGCGGAAACCAAGGGAAAAAAAGAAGTAATTTTTTCCAAATAGGGGAGGGAAGATAGGAGTGGGAGAAACCATCCGCTGCCGTGATGTCCTCGCGATATTTTCCTCTGGCGAAGCTGCTCCGGCAGCTGGAGTTTTTGTCGTCCAGGATGCTCCACGCAAGTTTCATCCTGAAGGCCTGCATCACTTGCCTGAGGTGTTTGATGCCGAGGCCTCCCTCCTCCTTTGGTTGAGACGATAGCTCCCACCTCATCCAATGACAGCACCTGCGGGCCCCCTCCCAGCCCCAGAATAAGTTGGCACAGGCTTTCTCCAGGTCCCCCAGAAGGGAAACCTTCCATCTCGTGTACTGAATTAGCCACCTCGTGTACTGAAGTGATTGTTGAAGCCTAATTCAGGTCTTTTTGGGCATTTACATAGGTACGTGGCTAATGGGCTAGACCTGGACATGTTTCACCAGGCCATGTACTGCTCTAGTTCATAGCCAGACTTGAGCGAATGACCTCAACATTGAAACACAGGTTGTATGCCATTGATCTATGGGTTTAAACCCATTGAGTTAGTTCATAAATAGGGTTCTCCTATCACGAATGTTCCCTGGACTGAAAATACGGCAAGAGAAAGTGGGAATCGGCAGAGTCTCCATCAATGCCCGTTCTTTAATCGAGCAGCATTCCTGGGCATGAGTCTAACTACACACTAATCAGACCAGGAATTTAGCCCAAATTTGGCCCAATGGGTATGTGAAAAGCTCAAGCGCAGCCCAAATCAAAGTTTCAAAGCCCATAAAAGTTGGCTAGGCCCAAAACAGCTTGGACACTATGGGCTGTTGGTACTATTTCATTCAATATCCACCTCTTTCATGAGCGTGCACACCTTCCAGATCAAGAGGCAAAGCCATTGATGAATACTTGGTAAGATTATAATGCTATTATTGGAATAGGTTATATAAAATTTTGTGAGGAGATTTAGTGTCTTTTTTCTTTTTTTTTTTTCTTTTTTAATTTTTTTACACACGCACACACATCCCCACACACTCATGCTGGGTGGAATTTCACCACCTATGGATACTTGAATCCTTGACTGGGTGTTGAAACTCCTGAGAGTCTACCACCTGAGCAAGAGTAAGGATACAAGGATTCAGTGTCTTAGTACTCAATATTCTCTTTATTCTGATAAACATTTTCTCTTTTTATATTTCTAATACAATCACCCTTTGTCTAAAACAAGATATATAAAAGAAAAAAAGAAAAAAAAGAAAAAAAAGAAAAAAAAAAGAAGTAGAAGAAAACATCTTCCCCTTAGATTCAAACACTAAACAATATATGTCTAGAGCTTCCTAAGAAACATATCAAACAGTTTTATTTTATGTCGGAATCTTCTTCAATGGAACTACTAATCTAATCTTAGTAGTTACCGAGGTAAGATGAACCTTCACCTAACAATAGGGGACCTATTTTGTCATTGTCTGTGAATCCCAACCTCCAGATATAAGTCTCTAATTGCATGCAGTTCCATGACAACATCTCTCATCTTCATTCGTTCCTTTGGCGATTCTACAGAACATGATACACCAACATTGACCAATGAAACCAAGCATTCATGTATTCTATTTCTCAAATTGTTATGATTTTCACTGTCTTGAATAGCTTTAGCATCTTCAAAGAGAAATCTTGGATCTATAATCTCCATTACTTGTTCTGGAAAAGCCGATTTTGCAAAGTGATGTAGGCCCTGATTGTCCTTAAACATGTCATCAGTTGGTCGCTTTCCTGTGATCATCTTGAGTGGAAAGATCCCATAACTGTATACATCTCCATGTGTGGACGCCTTACCACCCATCCCATACTCTACGATTTACAAATATCACATATTTGAATGTTAGGCATCTATTTAAAGAAAGATAAAAAATAGTGGTTAGATATCGAGAGGGAGAAAGGAAATATTTCATTTAAATAATTAACATTTCTGTCTTTTCCAAAGTTTAGAATATCTGAGAATAAGGAATTCTGCTAAACATATTTCTTCGATCTTTGTATTAAGAGTGTATAGTTTGTCATAACAAATAGTCCTAAGAAAATATCCTATAAATAGATTTTAAAAAATCCACTGTTTTCATACACATACACACAGATACAAACAGTGTATCACGGCTAGAGAAATAATCTGGTAACAATTGTTGGTACCTTATTACAGTGTGAATCCATGTGGGGTCCAATCTACCCAACATTTAACCATCGTGTACCCTTGGATAAGAGGGTCTACCAAGAATTGTTGAGGCCCATCAAATCACATGATCTCCCAATCAAAGTTATTTTGGGGTCATGTACAATCAACGGGGATTCTTTTTATTTTGTTGATCATAAGTGGGACCACTTGGTCCCAAGAGAAAAATATATACTATACTTTCAATTTCCAACTGACCGCGTAGCTCATCATCACTAAATTAACTAGAATCACATTTGTCAGATTGTTCCATCTTTTTGACTTTCTTTCCTATTAAGAGTTTAATTATGTTATTATTGTTTATATATATATATATATATATATATATATATATATATATATATAGAGAGAGAGAGAGAGAGAGAGAGAGAGAGAGAGAGAGAGAGTCCCGGTCTCCTGCACAGTGTGCCGCATGAGATATTTTGCACACCAACATCGCAAGTAAAAATGGGTGGGCTGGGATTAGGCCTCACCATGATGCATTCATGAAATCCACCACGATTAGAAATTTAGTAGCACATCTTAAAATGTAGGTGGATTAGTGATTCATACGGGTCACACCAAGTGAAATTGTTTGGATAGTGGGCATCACCTACACGGTTTTTGCTCACGTGGCCACCGACATTATAAATGTGGCTGATCTTTTATCCCTACGACTAAATTATTGTCATACATCTTATGGATGGAGCGGATTTCAAATAAACATCAAGGTTGGCCAACCTCTAGCCAACTCAGTAGTGGTTGGGATGCCTCAGAGACGTGGATTGCATGCCGACCCTAACTAACAACATTGCTACTGGTTGGTGCTAGTAGGCCCAACAAAGATGTATATATTTAATCCAAGCTGTCCATCCATTTTTCTAGCTCAATTTATAGCATGATCCCAAAAATGCATAATATCAAAATTTAAATTAGACCACACCACATGAAAATAGTGGTGATTAAATGGATTAAACGCCCATCATTAAAAATTCTTAGGTACAGTTTATCTGCCATCTAACCTATTGACTAGTTGACAGAGACTTGGATGAAGGTAAAACACAAATATCAACTTGATCCAAAACTTACGTTGGCCCAAAGAATTTTTTAATGGTGGGCTTTCTAGCAATCTTTATTGTGGCATGGTCCACTTGACATTTGGATCTGACTCATTTTTTGGATCATACCATACATTCAAATTCAACTGGAAAAATAGATGGACGTCTTGGATTAAACGCATACATCATTGTGTTTGCGTGTGTGTGTAGGCATGCTCACCTGCGCACACATACACCTTTACACACATATCGTGGACCCAAAATCCAAACAGTCCATGTGATGCAGTACCCCATAAAACCCCTGAGGACCAATTTTCACCCTAATTCAAAACTTTGGTGGGTCATAGAAAAGAGAGATGTAAAACAAGGGAGGGAACTTTTTTCTTTTGCCATGGCCCACCAAAATTTTTGATTAGGATAAAAGTTGTGCGCTGGGGGTTTCATGGGGTGTTACATCACATGGACCGTTCAGATTTAGGCTCACATCAAGCACACAGAGAGAAATTTAATGGGATAATCATGATTGTACAAACAAATTCAATTATAAAGCAATCCAAATTTACGTGGGGATAAGATTATGGCACAAAGCGATAATGCACTATAAAAAAATTAAGTTACAAGAGATGAAATCTTACCAAGCAAAGCTCCAATAAGAAATGCTCAAACCATTTTTCTTAAAAATCCTCTTGAATCCTTAAGCACATTTAAAGAACCCTAATTCATACCCTAATTCCAATTACACCCTGCATATATACTACCGCAACAGAAAAAAGAAACTAATTAATCGCACAGTTAAGCAATTCTGCGCACCTCTTCGATGGGACCTTCGATGACATCAACAAACATCAATAACCAATCGATGACATCGAAGAACCCTCAATACCATCGAGTAGCAACCTCTAAAACCGTCCAACAATCAACAAAAAATTTTCTAAAATTTCCCGATAAGATCCGGCATATGTTATTAGCATCAACAAACTCTATTACAAAAAAATTTAAGACATTAGATAACTCTATATATATATATATATATATATATATATATATATATATATATATATATATATATATATATAGACACACTAATATTTGTAAAAATATCCATCGATTTGATTATTTTATGCATTTCGTGATTAACAAGCTTCACCAATATTATTATATGGAAATTACCAATCATTTTGCAAGATGAATGAATTTTAAAAAATGGATTGAAAACCTTACCTGGAGCAATATACCCAATTGATCCCTTAATCCCAGATGTGGTAGTTTGATTTTGGGAGAAACCTTCAGCAGCTTCAGAGAGGAACCTTGTTAAACCAAAGTCACCCACGTGGGCAACCATATCATCATCGAGAAGAACATTGCTTGGTTTTAGGTCTCGATGAACAATTGGTATTTTGAAATGATGATGAAGATAATCTAATGCCGAAGCCACATCAATGGCTATATTTAGCCTCTGGGTAAGATTCAAACTCCTCAGTTGAGGTTGTTCATCTACATTTGGATGCAACCACTTCTCCAGACTACCATTAGGCATGTACTCAAATACTAGAGCTTTGAAATCATTGCCATTAAAATCATTGCTCGAGCAAACCGTTAAGATCTTGACAAGATTTCGATGCCGGATGTTTCTTAATGCTTCGCATTCAGCTGCAAAACTCTTAAAAGCTCCTTGCTGTAGGAGGTTGAGTACCTTCACTGCAACAAGTGTTTCAAAGCATTCTAGAACTCCTTTATATACAAAACCGAAACTTCCCACACCAATTAAATTAGCTGAAGAAAACCTATCTGTTGCTTGAAGGAGATCTCCGTAAGAAACTTGTAACCACTGATTCTGTGTGGAAGATGGAGAAGAAGCTTTCTTTGGAGAATTTCTTCTCCAATAAAGAGCTGCAATGATACACGACAAGAGAATTGAAGATGAAACCACAGTAATAATTGTGACTTTTACTCTGGTAGCAAGAGGTTTTCCTCGTTTCTTGGAAGCTTGCTTAAGGCACCCTGGCAATTGTAGTTCTGGTATACCTCCACAGAGTTTGCTGTTTCCGACAACTGAAATTCCGCTGGCATTTCTAAAGATTCCTCCTTTGGGCACTTCACCCTCAAAATTATTGAATGACAAATTCAAATACTCTAAGAAATGAAATTCTTCTAAATACTTTGGAATCTGCCCAGACAAGTTATTGCCCGAAAGATCTAGCTCTTTGATACCTTTTAAATTCTTTAGAGACTCTGGAATGGTTCCTTGAAGCAAGTTGCCATGCATATAAAGCAACTCCATGCTATGACAATTTCCCAATGTATCTGGAATTTCACCTGATAGTTTGTTCTCTGAGACGTCCATTTCCCGAATATTTTTCAAGTTATCAACTTCCAGCAGGAGAGACCCAGCGAATGAATTACGAGACAGGTTGATTTGAGCTGCACTGACTTGTTTGAGTATGGTACCATTGAGTTTATTTTCAGAAATAAAAAATTCTTCCATAAATCCCCAATTTCCAAAACTAGATGGTATGCTTCCATGGAAATCATTTCCATCCAACTCAAGATAGCTCAATCGAGTGATGTTGCCAATTGAAGGTGGGATTTGCCCTGAAAATTTATTTCGATTGAAACTCAAGGCTTGCAACTTGTTAAGCTTCCCAATATCATCTGGAAGGGTACCCTTCATGGAATTCCCTCCCAGATTCAGAACATACAAGTTGATGAGATTGTCGATTTCCTTGGGAATGATTCCAAATATCTTGTTTCCTCCTAAATTCAGAATCTTTATCTGTGTCGAGAGATTAGCAATGGAGCCGGGCAACTCACCAGAGAGATTATTAAAAAAAGTAGATACGACTTCTAAATTGGTGCAGTTGGTCAGTGAAGTAAGGAAGCTCAGGTCATCACCTTCCCTGCTTCCAAGCTGATTTCTCTCGATATTGAAACGGTAGAGACGTGAAAGGCTTCCTAGATTCAAAGGCACATGTCCACTAAAACTGTTGTTGCTAAAATCAACAACTTCGAGACTTGAAGCATTGGACAATGAATTTGGCAGCGTTCCAGTGAATTGGTTTCTACCAACAAGAATCCCACGCAGGTGTGGAAACAATAGGCCTAGGTTGGGCGGAATGCTTCCATGTAGCTGGTTAGATGCCACGCCAAATTCTTGGATGGATGAGAGATTATAAATCGATGGTGGAATCGTACCTGATAACTGATTTCCAGCTATTTGAAAAGTGATAATGCCTGCCAATTGACCAAGCTGGTTTGGAATTTGCCCTTCAAAATTGTTAGATGTAAGATAAAGAGTCGTGAGAGACGAAAGGTTCCCCAACGAAGGTGGGATGCTTCCACTGAGATCATTGAACATGACAGAAAGTAAAATGAGCTTTGACAAAGAACCAAGCTCAGCGGGAAGTTCTCCGACGAGCTGATTCCGCGCGAGGCTAATGGCTACGAGTTCTGAGCAGTGGCTCAGATTGGATGGAATTTCTCCTTGGAGTGTGTTATCAATCAGGTTGAGAATCTGAAGACGGAACAAACGGCCGATTTCTTGAGGGATTTTGCCTTGGAATTTGTTGGTGGAGAGATCGATTCTTCTCAGGAAAGAGAGATTTCCAATGTGAGGTGATACGTGGCCCACCAAGCTGTGGTCCGTGAGGTTCAAGCTCGCGACCCTTTGATGATGGCGGCGACTGCAGGTGACTCCCTCCCATTTGCAGAAATGGAGAGAATCGTTCCATGAACTCAAGATTCTGAGAGGGTCTTCGGAAATACCATCTTTAAATGCGAGCAATGCGAGTCGATCTGTCTCATTTTTCAATGTAAATACAGAGGGTGAGCAGGGGTTGATGGACGAGAGAAGGATTGCATGGAAGAGGACAAATGACCATAATACCCTGAGATTGGAACGTGGGAATTCCATTATGTGGATAGGAGATGGGATGATGAAGAATAAAAAACAGGAATGCAGTGATGAATTGTACTCACCTACGTAACTCTTGTAACTCGTATACGGTTTGCGTGAAGCAGCAAAATTGTGGTTGTTGCAATCTAAGTCGCGTCTGACAGCGGATTAGGTGAGACCCCGTCCTCACCCACGGCGATGGGGCAATTACCATGAGGTTACTGTGGGGCCCTTACCACCTCATTCTTGGTTCAATCTTTAGATAGGTCGGCATCACTCGTTGAATAGTTGAGCATTTTCACGGAAAATTTCAAGAGCTTGCATTTAAGTCAACAAATCAAAGTAATTGTGGTTGTTGAAGGTATAATGGTGATAGTTGGTAGTTGAAGGGAATGGTGGCACATGTGCACGTAAGTGCATGGGCACATGTGGTATATATATTGTGACATGTAACACATGTACAGAGTAATTAGAGATTAAAAAAAAAATGTCACATGTAGTATAACGGCATGTGGGGGCACAAGTGAAAGATGGACGGTGGCACATGTACCACACAATAGCAGATGACCAGTAAAAAGTAGGCACATGCACACATGCAAGGTACTTTGTACATGCGGGGTTCAAGTGAAGATGGATATTGGCACATGTGGCGCATTGACACATGTTTGAAAAAATAGAAGATGGATGGTGGAGCATTTGCATATGTGACACATATGAGGCAATTGGAGATGAGTGATAGCACTTGTGTATTTAACAATTGAAATTTTCATTTTTGTTCGACTATTTTCTATAGGAAAATGAATTTCGTAGGAAGAGATCAGGTGGGAAAATTTACTGATTTTTCAACAAAAGAGGATATGAGAAATGGTGCTTCCAACCAATTCTCACAAAAAACTCTACACCAATAATAGAAATTAATGTGTTTCATTAGAAATGGTGCTTCCTTTCCTTTCATTTCCATGCATTAACGCAGGTCCCTTGAGGTTAAGCAGGCAGTTGTATCGATTCCTACAAATGCTGCACCAGGGCCAAATGGTTTCTCCAGCACTTTCTTTCTTGCTTGTTGGGATGTGGTGGGACGGGATATCCAGAATGCCATCATTTATCTGTTTCAGGGTGGTAAAATGCCCAAGATCATGACTACCTTGCTCATCTGCTTAATCCCGAAGATGCAATCTCCCAAGAAGCTATCCGATTACCGTCCTATAAGCTTATGTAACTGCCTATACAAGATTTTTGTCAATATCGTGGCCTCGAGACTAGGTACAATCCTTCCTTCGATCATCTCAATTGAGTAAGGGGCTTTCATTTCGGGCCGTCTCATCTTTGAAAACATCGCTCTCAGCCAGGAGCTTTTCAGAGATTTATCCAGGAAAGTCCGAGGAGGCCAACATCATTCTCAAGTTGGATATGGAGAAAGCGTATGATAGAGTGGAGTGAAATTTTCTCAAACAGGTCCTGTTTCGGTTTGGTTTCGATAATAGGTGGGTGGACTTGGTCGAGAAGTGTTGGGGCAATAATTGGTTCTCGGTGATGGTCAATGGAGAGGTGACTGGATTCTTCAAATCAACCAGAGGATTACGGCAGGGGGATCCTCTCTCCCCTATGCTATTCGTTATCATGGCTGAGGTTCTTAGTCGGGGCCTTGTTTCCCTATTAGACCAAGGTCGTTGCACCCCATTTAAGACTCGTAGGGGCTGCCCGCGGGTGTCCCACCTCCTTTATGCCGACGACACACTTTTATTTCTTAACAGAGGTTTCGCTTCGCTCCGTGTTGTTAGTGATTTCCTCAACTCATACCAAGAGGCTTCGGGCCAATGCATCAATCGTCGAAAAAACTATTTTGTCTGCGCTGACAAGACAACACCCTCAAGGGTTAGAGCAATCGAGGATGTCCTAGGAATTTCCAAGGCCTCCTCCACTTTTACATATTTGGGGGTAACTATCTCGACGGGTAGAGTGAAATCTAGTATGTTTCAACCTTTACTGGACAGGATTAAAGGGTGTATACAGGGGTGGCAGGCTCGGATTCTCTCTCAGGCGGGCAGAATGGTTCTCATCAAGCATGTTCTGGGAAGTGTCCCCATCCACTCTATGGCGGCGGTGCACATTCCTATGCAGGTTCTGAACTCTTTGGAAAGATGCTTCTGTAATTTTTTCTGGGGATGGTTGCAAGGTAAAAGGAAGCTCCATTGGTTGAACTGGAAAAGACTAGCGGCTCCTCTTAAGGAAGGTGGGTTGGGCTTTAGGCGGTTGCATGAGAACATGCAGGCCTTTCGGTTAAAGATGGCTTGGACCATCCTTTTTGAGAAGAAAGAGAGCTTGTGGGGAACTTACATGGGCGCCAAATACTCCTTTCTACAACCAGATGAGTCAAATAGGAAATGCTGTTTTGTCTCTCCTCTTTGGACTCGTATTCATTCCCAATTCCCCTTGTTGGCACCTATTGCTCAGTGGCGAGTAGGAGACGGATCTTGTCGTCTGTGGTTGGAAAACTGGTCCGGGCTTGGCCCGCTTGTGGATCTTGCCATCTCCCCCATCCCAGAACGCTTGATGGAGATGCGGGTCAGAGACTTTCTGGGACCATGCGACCCGTTGCCTCATTCTGCGGTTTTCAGCTTTCTTCCTCAACGGATAATTGATTACCTATTCCAGGGTGGTTTCAGCGTAGCTAACGGGCCTGATTCAATTTTTTGGCCGTTGACTCCATCGGGCAAGTTTACAATCAGCTCAGTCAGAAACATTTGCAGGTCTCCTTCGCACACTGTGGAGTAGTCCAAATACTTGTGGAACAGGATGATGCTGCTAAAAATTTCCTTGCTGGCGTGGCGGATTTTGCGGCAGGCAGTTCCGGTCGATGGTGCGGTGCAGGACAGGGGCGTGCATCTTGCATCAGCGTGCGTCTGCTGTGGGATTCAGAATCCTGCCTGAATATCTATTGAGACCATCCCTCATCTATTTCTCCATAGCTACATTGCGAAGGCTCTCTAGCGTTTCGTGGGTGGCCGCTTCCACATCCCTATTCTGCCAGCTTCGACTTTCAGCATTCGGATGGAGCAGTGGAATGACACGTTATCTACGACAGGTAAGACTTCTAATGTGCAAAGAGTGGCCCCTTTCATAATTTGCTGGGTGATATGGAAAGCCCGCAATTCAGTGAGGTTTGACAGCAAATCAGATTCCCTTCCATCTCTAACTGCCAAGATGGAATGGTGGCTGAGGTACGTGGATGAAAGGAGTGTTAGTAGACCGGCCCACATTCCAACCTCCTCAGTTATTTGCAGGAATTCGGGGCCGCCTCCTGCGACTTAGTCTCGTGTGCAGACGAAGGTGGTACATTGGATCAGGCCGTGTAATGATTGGGTGAAGATTAATGTCGATGGCTCTAGCAGGGGCAACCCAGGACTCTCTGGAGGTGGGGGCATTTGCAGAAACAACAATGGTCATTTTCTGTTTGCTTTCTCCACTGCGTATGGGCTCGGTACTAACACGTGTGCGGAGATTTGGGCCATTCTGGACGGTCTTTCTTTTTATCTTCAACAGGGTTTTGATAAGGTGGAGATCAAGTCCGACTCGCAGCTTTTAGTGAACATTCTTAATGGGAATTCTTGTCCTGGGTGGAAGTGGAGCTACTAGATTAAGAGAATCCAAAACCTCAGATTGTTGGGCCAGGTACTCATTGTTCACACTTTCAGGGAGGCCAATTTCCCTGCTGATGCGTTGGCCAAAATTGGGAGCGAGACCCAACATTCTTCTCAGTTCTCAACTTTGGCTGAGCTGCCGCTTCATGTTAGGGGCCTCATTTTCTTGGATAGGGTGGGATTGGGGGTGGTTAGAGGTCATGATGGCAGGGATTAATTTTTCTGGATGTGTTTTCTTCCTTTTCATTGGGTGTTTTTTTGTAAAGTTTGAGCTTTTATGATAGGTGGGATCTGCCCCTTTTTCTTGGATCCCACCTGAATGGGTGTACAGTTTTCAAGATCAATGATAATTGTGGCATGAGCCCACTTTCTCAAAAAAAAAAAAAAAAAAAGGAAAAAAAAAAAGAAAAAGAAAAAAAAAGGGTGGGAGTTCCATTATTTAGTTGGCTAGTTTTTCAAAGCTAAAATGACAATGAGAGAATTATAGAGTAGATCTTCAATATTTATAGACAAGGGTCCACTTCCTAACCATCGATGAGTTGCAAGAGGCTAGTAATAATAGAAGATAACATGATTTTGTGGCTCTATATTTTCCTTCATTGGGAGGCTAGTAATAATAGAAGATAACATGATTTTGTGGCTCTATGTTTTCCTTCATTGGGAGGCTAGTAATAATAGAAGACAACATAATCTTGTGGTTCTATGTTTTCCTTCATCGGGAGGCTAGTAATAATAGAAGATAACATGATCTTGTGGCTCTATGTTTTCCTTCATTGGGAGGCTAGTAATAATAGAAGAGAACACGATCTTGTGGCTCTATGTTTTCCTTGATTGGGAGGCTAGTAATAATAGAAGATAACGTGATTTTGTGGCTCTAAATTTTCCTTCATTTTCCATTTCTTTTTCGTGAGATAATCCAACTTTTCTTATTATTGCATCAGAATTGTTAGTGTGACTCCCAAGGCATATGGGAACTGTGACTTGTGCTAGCGTGGGGGAATGACTATATGTTGATGAGATCCAACCCGTTGGTCAGGTGTGCCACCCATCGGTTTGGCCTTGATCCGAAAAATCAAGCCCATCTTAAAGTCATGTAGGACATATTCCAGCAAAAGGTTAGGAAGGGGACAGCCATCATTAACCTTTCCTATTATGTGTGGGATGCATCGTGGTGTGCATTTCCGACTCGATCCATTGGAGGCACTCCACCAGGATGAAGGTATGCTCCACAAATAGGAAGCAGATTCGGTGAGGCCTGGACATCGCAATATTTGGGCAAGCCCCATGTGTGACATTTGCTAAGTAGACACTCGACCTAACCACATTCAAACGAGCTTTGCATGGCCCCATCTCTGATATCAACATCTGGCCCAATTAAATCTTACCCTGTCATGACCTTATCATGTTTGGTGCCTCGTCCAATCCACTCCCCCAAAAATAATGCAATTTCAAAAATTATTTGGGCCACACAGCATGAATTTAAAGATTTCCAGCAAGAGTTTACACTAATCACTAGGATGCGGTCTCAGTTGAATTCTGGACTCCCCTGAACTTTGAAATCCATGTTGAAAAATGAGGTGCTATATCTGATTGACCAAATGGATCACATGCACGTTCACACCCCGGGTGGCACTCTACCAACGCAAATCACACCCCCGTGTCCCACCTCAATGGATGGGTGGGGTAGATCGCATGCACATTCCAATGTAAATGTATGGTATCTATTGGAACATTTTTATGATACATTGAGATGTAAATACACAATCATTATGTTTCTTTGTCCAATCCAGCATTCGATTGAATTGTTGATATGATTCATTCTGCATATAATTACAGTGATATTGTTTACTAGTATTGTGCACCTAAGATCTCTAGATAATGGCTTATAAATTAGCAATCATGCACTCAATTGCATGGCATGCATGTATGGATTTAAAATTTCCATCCATGGAAGGCAGGTTGAAGAGGGAAATGCCACAATAGAGCTTGAAGTACCGGAATATGGTGAAGCCACGTGGTAGAGTGATGTAATTGTAGTGTCTGCCCTCCTGACAATGCCACCCGTTGGCTCACATTTTAAAAATAAAACCCATGAGACATACCTATATTTACTTTCTTTTTTTCCCTTTTTTTTTTTTTTTTTTTTTTTTTTTTTTTTAAATGTTCATCCCCTGTGTATTTGACTGTACACCGTATTTGTTTTCTACCATGTATATATTTAATGTTGAGGAACCACAGAAGTACATAGAGTTGAATCAAGCAAAGTACTATCAATCTCACAAGCAAGTCCAAACACAAGCAATTTAAATTTTACATGAAAAAAACCACGACACAAACCGACGAGTAATATACTATATGAAAACAGAAATTACTATATGAAAACAAAAATTACAAGAGATAGAGATTACTGATTCGAACAAGCCTCGATCTACTCCACAAGCCCAAGCTATGCCCTTGAAATCCTTAGGAACAAATTCGAAAGCCTAAAACACCTATTTCTCTACCCAAATTCCGATTACATCCACTATATATAGCATAACATAGTATCACAATCGGAATAGGAAACAAATCCCGCACTTACGCAATTCTGCACACGCGCTCAACATTACTTTCAATGTGACTTCGATGGTATCAACGATATGTTGATGGCATCGAACACCTTCAATGACATGGAGTAAAACACTAAAACGTTCCAACAAGAAAACATGGATTTTCAGGATTTTTCCTATGGCATCAAACATCTGCCAATGGCATCAATAGCTGTTAGATGGCATCGACAAACCTTGTTGCTTACATATTTAAGACATCAACAATATTTAATGGCCACTAATTGTTGTAAAGCAGGTCGTGGACAGTTTCATGACCAAGATGAATCAGAAAAGACCCGGTCAACAACAGAAGTGATCCAGACTGTCGAACCTTAGATCGGGCGTATCTCACAATCCAGAATGAGTTATCGAGCGTAAAATATATGATTTTGGAATAGAACGAGCTACTTTAGCCAACCAACCCAGCTATGCTTGGTTACGCAAGACAGACTTGTGAAATACCCCTAGATCGACGGTCGTTTTCTTATTTTAATTCTGCTTTTATTATAAATAGTAAGTTTTAGTTTGATTATAACTCTTCATCCATTGGGCTTTAGGAGTTGCGCCCGACACGAAAGAGCTTAAAAAAATTAGGAGAACAGCTTGGTGAAGCCAAATAGGACACTTACTAATTTTGGCCGCAAACCTTGCGCACTAGTAAACATCACGACCGTTTATAAATACTAAGTTTACTATTTATAGTAAGTTGCGAATTCTAAGAGTTTTAGTTGTAGTTTGCTTCTGATTTCTCTCCTATTGCATGATATTCCTATTTAAAGGCTTGTGAACTTGTTTATTTTGATTCATTAATCAACTTCAAATTTTATACAATTTATTTTCTAGTTTGCTTGCTTTCTTTCTCGTAGATTCGAGAAGCCTCTATGAGGAGTCCAGAAAAGTTCCGTGGATTCAGAACAGTTATCCTCTTGAGGGAGACGGTGCTCGACCTCATCACGTTCATCCTGCGTCACTAATCAAACGAGTGTATAATGGCCACTGATCAAATGAATAGGATTGTCTAACTGGTGTGACTTTTGAGACATGAACTATCCATGCTTGGGCCTACATATGGAGGGGCATTAGTGGTAAATCACCGTTTCATGTGTATTGTAGAGAGATGGCTCTACCATATTCCAGTTCTTGCTGCTCCATGTCATCATCATGCCCAATCTCCTTCATAAATCACTGGAATGCTTCCTTGTCAACTAAATTTAATGGTTTTAAGACCAATTTGCTCAAATTTGAGAATCCTGATATCATATTGTATAGCTCATGCTACAGCTGTCCCTCCCCAGAATATATGGAATGATGATGGACCCATCGCGACCATTGAACTAGTTTACCCCACTTTGAATGTTAAGAGGGTTGAAAACTACATTTGATCGATCGGATGCTCTTGTTAGAGTTTGTGCAGCTAGTGTATCAGAGCATCATTGACACATATACATAAAATCTTTGGATGACCACGTACAAACAATTGTACAATGGTTTACATATTTGTTGATGCAAATGCCTCTACAGGTCCTTGTAAAATAAACCCATTCTACAATTTTTTCTCTTATGTACAATTAGTTATTCACTTATTTATATACTATTGCCTGTTGGGGGCCCACAGTGGTGTATATATCCCATCTAATGTATGCATTAAGTGGGCCTCACCAGAATTATCAGATGCACAAAAAATCAGGCCTATATGCACTACAAGAAATATGGAAAGATGACTTTTACTGACGAAAATTATTTTCATAGGTAAAAGCCAACTTTTACCAACGAAATTGGTTAGGTAAAAGGCATCTTTACCTATGAAAATTTTCGTAGGTAAAGGGTCTTTTGACTTTTTCACTTTTACCTACGAAATATAATTTCGTAGGTAAAACCCATATTTACCTATGAAACTATTCGTAGCTAAATGGTGTTTTGAACAATTAAATGGTGTTTTGAACAAAAAATTCAAAAATTTACTTTTACCTACGAAATTAACTGTCGTAGGTAAAACCCTTATTTACCTACGAAAATATTCATAGCTAAAAGGTCTTTTGAATAAAAAACCCATCTTTACCTATGACAATATTCATAGCTAAAGGGTCATTTGAATTTTAAAAAATCGAAAACATGTTTTGAATTTACTTTTACCTACGAAATAAAATTTTGTAGCTAAAAGCCACTTTTACCCACGAATATATTCGTAGCTAAAGGGTCTGTTAAATTCCAACCTTACTTTTTCCTACGAATTTCTCTCTTTAACTTTTCAAAAAAACAAAAAATCAAAAACTTTACATTTACTATGAAATTGAATTTCGTAGGTAAATACCAAAAAACAAAAAATCAATTTCGTAGGTAAAACTCACCTTTGGCTACGAAAATATTCGTAGCTAAAGGGTTTGTTAAAATTTTCAAACCAACCAATAATCGAAAACCTTACTTTTTGCAAATTTTCATAGGGTGTTGAAAATGTTGGCGGTAAGACTTTTACTGACGAAAATTTTCGTCAGGAAAAGTTTTTTTCCTAAATATTTTTTTCTGATGGCTAAAAACCGTCGGTAATAATGAAAATTGTTTTAATTTTTAAAATTTTGTCTATAACCTAAATGTGTGTGTGTGTGTGTGTGTGTGTGTGTGTGTGTGTGTGTGTGTGTGTGTATATAAAATTAAAAGGTAGTATTTAAATAATTTGTAATATCACATGAAAAAGAATATTGAAAAGTTACAAAATTTTAAATATGTTTAAGAAATATTTTGAGAACAAAATAATGCTTTTGAAGAGAAAAATTGGCATTTTGAAATTTTTGAGAAAAAATTAAAATATGAGAAATTTTTTGAGATTTTGCAAAAAAAAATCAAAATTTGTTTTTTAAATATCTTTGAAATATTTTATAATAAAAATGTTATTTATTTAAAAGAGCAAAAAAAAAAAAAAATACCTTTTGAAAAAAAAAATGTTAAATTTATTTGTGAAAAATAAAATTACTAAATTATTAGGCACACCCACTAATTGAACCTTTAATCGTTTTTGGACAATCTAATTAGTTTAAATTAAAGAGTAAATAACTTCAGATGTTTAAATCAAATTTCACTGAAATTGTTGATCAATCTTGTATGCCCAATATCTTTCTCGTATGTAGCCTGATTGAGGCGAGTAACTGGTCAAATTGAGAGTATTGATCAGTAAAATAGAGTGAATGCATCAGACATGTAAAATGGGCCAAATATTCTGGTTAAAATTGTGACTAAACGTACTGACCTCGTGAGAACCTAAGAATTGATGTTAGTAATTTTTGTGGGCCCCATCATGATGTCTGTCAAACATCAACACTGTGGAATTGATGTGTCCCCTTTAGGTTATGAGATATCTCAAAAATCATCGGTAAACGAAACTCAAGTGGGCCATACCATTTAAAACTATGTGAAGACATCCTAAAAAATATAAAAGCACTTGATGGGGCCCACATGAGTTTTGGATGCGGTTGAAACTTGGTCTGACCCCTCATCCAAGTGGAACACACATAATGAGTGGGTTGGATATGTGAATCACATTTAGGCAGGCCCAATATATGATTATAAATGTTGTAAGGAAACCATTCTCCACTACATTTAAGTTACTCGTTACCTTTACCAGAGTAAACTCTGTGGGGTCCACCGTTATTTATTTATTTTATCCACTCCATTCACCCATGTTAACAGATAATTTGAGGTCTAAAGAACAAAAAAGAAGCATATCCAAAGCTCAAGTGGACCACACCACAAGAAATAGTGTGATTGAACCTAGACCATTTAAAATTCTTGGAGGCCATAAAAGTTTTGGATCAAGCTGATGTTTGTATTTTTTATTCATTCATATATTTTTGATATTGTGAACAACCTTTATTTATTTTTAGATAATCTGATCAGTCTAGATTGAAGAGTAAATAACTTCAAATGTTTAAATCAAAATTCACTCAAATTGTTGATCAATCTTGTTTACCCAATATCTTTCTCATATGCAGTATGATCGAGGCGAGTAACTAATCAAATTGAGGGTAATAATCAGTAGAATAGAGTGAATGGACCAGACATGTAAAATGGGCCCATCATGATGTGTGTCAAACATCAACATCGTGCATTTGATGTCTCCCCTTTAGCTTATGAGATATCTAAAACTGAATCCGTTACGAAACTCAGGTGGGTCATACCATCTAAAACTATGTGAAGGCATCTAAAAAATATAAACAGTACAATATTGGATGTCATACCATTTTTATCGCCATAAAAGTTTTGGATCAAGATGATTTTTATTTTTTCCCTTCATCTGGCCCTGTATGACCTAATCAACATATTGGATGTGAAAAAACAAAAATGTGATCCAAACCATCTTGACCATCAATAATGTGATCCAAACCATCTAGACCATTGATTGTATGATCCGGACCATTCAAACCATCAATATTTTGGCCTAGACCATCCGAAAAATTGATATTATGATCAAGACAATCCAAACCATCGATTTTATGATCTAAACTGTAATTTGTGGATATTATGATCGAGACCATCCAAACTATTGATATTATGATACAGTCCATCCAAAACATTTATATTATGGCCTGTACCATTCATACAGTCTATTTAATAATCTAGGCCATTCAGACTGTCAATGTTATGATCCACGGACCATCCTGACCGCGATATTATGATCCACACTATTCAAAATGTCAATACTATTATCTAGGTGATCCAAATAGTTCATATTATGAGACCATCCACACCATTAATACTACCACTCAAACAAGCAAGACCGTCAAGTATGATCCACACCATCTAGGATGTTATTCTTATCATGTGGACCATCTGGACCATTGATATTATGATCTATACCATCCAAACCATTGCTATTATGATCCAGATAATCCAAGCTATAGATATTATGATGTAGACCATCCGAACCATCGAAATTTTGATCTAGACAATCTAGTCCATCAGCATTATGATACAAACTATTCATACTATTGATATGGTGACCTATACTATTTTGACTGTGATCTAAACCATTCGAGTTGCTGAAATTATGATCAAGAACATTCTGACCATTGCTTTTGATGATTTATACCATCTAGATCATCGATACTATGATCCAGACCAACTAGACCATTGATATTATAATCTAGATCATCTAGACTGTCAATACTAATTGTTCAGACCATTAAAACCCTCCTAAGAACCACTGTACTTTTTATTTGACATCCAATCTGTTGATTAGGTCATACAGGCCCAGATGAAGGGAAAAAATATCAGATTGATCCAAAACTTTATATGGACCCCAAAAGGTTTTTAATGGTCGACGCTCATTCAACACTATTTCCTATAATGTGGTCTAGTTAAGATTGGGATATACATAATTTTTTATCCCATACCATAAAATGAAATGAAAAAATAGATGGACGGCAGGGATGAAACACATACATCATGGTGGGGCCCACAGAGCACCGACCACGTGACTGGGGGCCGCTCGTGAGAGAGACTTGAAGTCTCTCTCGCTCTTTGTCCTCTCTCACTCTCTCTCGCTCTATGTCCTCTCTCTCTCTCTCTCTCTCTCTCTCTCTCTCTCTCTCTCCGAACCTCCACGGCGCCCTCTCTCTCTCTCTCGGTGCTCTCTCTCTCGCTCTCTCTCGTCTCTCTCTCGCTCTCTCTGTCCTCTCTCACCCTCACTCTCACTCTCGTGCTCTCTGTCCTCTCTCTCTCTCTCTCTCTCTCTCTCTGGCGTCTCTCCACCATGCCCTCTCTCTCTGTCTCTCTCGGTGCTCTCTCTCACTCTCCACCGTGCCCTCTCTCCACCGCTCTCTCTCCACCCCGCCCTCTCTCTCTGTCTCTCTGTCTCTCTCAGTGCTCTCTCTCTCTCCACCGTGCCCTCTCTCCAACGCCCTCTCTCCATCGCGCCCCTCTCTCCACCGCCCTCTCTCCACCGCGCCATTGACCGTGATTGGGGCTCCAACTCAAACAGGTATCTCTCTCTCTCTCTCAATCTCTCTCAATCTCAATACTGATTGAAACGATTTGGGGATTTAGGGATTTTTGGGGGCTTTCTCTTCCTTTTGGTTGAAAATTTGGGATTTTTTTTTGTGGTCTACTGGAAGAAATTGGGTTTATGATGATTGATATCTTGCATTTCTGGATATGGGTTTTACAATTTGGGAGCAGATTCATAACTCTGGGTAGGAATCTACTCTGCATTTTCTGTCGGTAGCTTGCTTGTAATTTCATCTTTTGATGAATGTTGAAAATGGGGACTGATTTTATCAATTGATGAGATGGGTGATGATTTCTTGTTCTGTGGATGTTTCTAAGCTCCGATTTGGCAATCCAACCCTTTTCAACAACAATGAATTAAAACTTGTGAGAATGTGAGAGTATTGAGGAGTGAAATGGCCCGATTAAAGGATATGATAGTGCATACCATCTGAT
The DNA here is from genome assembly GCA_030180095.1 of Magnolia changhungtana. Lineage (NCBI taxonomy): Eukaryota > Viridiplantae > Streptophyta > Magnoliopsida > Magnoliales > Magnoliaceae > Magnolia > Magnolia changhungtana. Next base: position 226,018 of record JASAUF010000037.1, read on the forward strand.
GAATAGTCTGGGTCTGGCCATTGACACATGTTGCTGATGTGCTAGGTAGGCAGTCTTTTTGTTCATGTGAATGCTTCACCATGGTTATGCCCAAACCATACATTTTGGGAGATGTTAGTGGGTTGCTTGACTTGTGAAAAGGCATGTTTTTATTTTTTCATGGAAAAGCTGAAATGGCATTTGGTTGTACTAGTTTGAGCACCTAGAGATTTTTTTTTTATTTGAGGGTGTCCTTGGGAGCAGATTAGGTGAGACCCCTGACTTACCCAAGACAACTGAAGGCGGTGCGGTGAGGCCCTTACTGTGGTGCCCACATAAAAAAAATGAAGCAGATCTAATTATCAGGAGGACTATACCATAGGAAACGGTGGTGATTTAACACCTAACTGTGGCACCTTAATGTTTCTATAGTGTTCATTTGCAATCCTATCTATTGATATGGTCACATAAGCCTGGATGGAAGGAAATAGCAAATATCAGCTTGATCCAAAACTTTTGTGGCCCATTAATAGTCAATCACCACTGTTTCCTATGGTATGGTCCACCTGATAATTAGATTTGCTTCATTTTTTGGATAGTGCCCCAAAATGATCTGGAAAAATGGATGGAAAGCATGGATACAGAACATACGTCAAGGTGGGCCCTAGTGTAAGTGCCGCACCGTCTTGTGCTAGTCGGAGGTATTACCTATCCCTACTGTTTTGTTTGGTGCTAAGGTCCACGGAATTTTAGATCTGACTAGTTCTTAGACACACATCTTAAAGGAGCTGTTGGAACTAATGGCAGAGAGTGGATGTGGCATAGGGCATCACATGGGGTCTCCACAGCTTTTTGTTGCACGGGGCTTCCTAAGAATTTGGCTTCAAGAGAAAGAAGAAAAGGCTAAAAAATGTTGTTTTCCACACCCATATTGACTTCTTGCTGTCATGAAAGAGTTTTGCCTTTCTGGCAACCCTCTAGATGGCAAAATGTTCCATATTCAACCTACATGTGAGCCCACTGGATGAAGGGGTTTGGTTGAATCCAAGACTATTGGTATCGCTAATTAGGTTTGTTGAATAGGCATCATCTTGATAGGGATTAGGATTAGAGCCCGGCTAACATTTAAAATCCTGTGGAATCATATAGATTTTGAAACCGTTGAAATTGAGAGGATTTTGCAAATCAGACGAGTTGGGAATGCCAAAAGGGCTCTTTGGAGATATTTTGAAGTAATCAAAATCTAAAAAACCTTCAAAATTCTTGCTACCGAGGATCCCACATAATCCACACTGCTGCCATACAACTCTTACAAAATGGCAATAGTCAAATGTTTTCTTAGGAAATCTTTAATATCACCACCCAATAAACTTCTCATCTCCATCTGATTCAGGTCCAACGGTAATAGGAAGTTGATTCCCCCAATACAGCCTACCATCAGACCATTTATTTATTTATTTATGGAAAGGTAACGGAACCAGGGTGATTGAACCCTGGATTAATTACACTCACAACATTGTCTCATCCCACTCATCTAACAAGTTGGACACAACTGGTACTCTTATTATTGTGAGAAACTCACTCTCCACATAATTTCACCACTCTAGACAACTTCCATTTGTACCAGCCATTCTCTATTTGCATTTGATTTTGATCTGAGCACTGTCTAAGGACAACAATCCAAGTAGAAATCACATTTGGTTACGAGAACAGTCCAATCCCTCCCATTGAAAACAGTCAATGTTGTTATTCATAGGACGTTTTTATACTTAGGAGGAAGTCTGTAAATATGTGCTCGTATTTCAGCATCTTCCCATACCCTGAAAGAGTTTAAGAAAGCTCTTTTAGAACCAAACAGAATGTGTGCATGAGTCCGCACAATGCATTCGTACAAGTGTTGGTTTGATGATCTGTTGAGCGAGTGTATGCATTGTGTCTTGGGTGGGTGCTTGTTTTGGTGATCCAAGCTGTTGGTTTAATGGATGGCACTTGTAGCGGTCAGTGGTATCCTGAAACATATTGAGGCTGTCATGCCACACAAGCACATAATGATGCTAAGATCAGCCCACTAGAACATGTGTTGATGATGTTTAAATCAGTTCCACTTGGACATGCATTTTTTATGCTTAAATTAGTCCACTTGGACATGTGTTTACAATGCTTAAATTAGTTTACTCGGACATGTGTTTATGATGCTTAAATCAATCCACTTGGATGTGTGGTAATGATGCAATGATCAGCACACTAGAACATGTGTTTGTTTAAAAACCTTAAATCAGTCCACTTGGACATGTGTTTAGAATGCTTGAATCAGTCCACTTGAACATGTGTATCTAGATGATTAAATCAGTCCACTAGAACATGTGTTGATGATGCTTAAATCAATCAAGTCGGATGTGTGGTAATGATGCTAAGATCAGCCCACTCCCTATAACTAAAATCAACATGTGTTTATGATGCTTAAATCAATCAACTCGGATGTGTGATATTTAATGCTTAATAACTAACTTAGCATTGTGTATTAGATATCCACCAACCAGTCGCTTAGGAAATTAGACATAAGTTCCATATAGCTTATGGTTTATCACACATCTAAAGTAAGGCATACAATTGCTTGTAGAAATAAGTGCATTTCAACATCCATGTATAGCCTAGTTCCTCTCTACACTCGCACACATGCCAATATACATGTGAGAGATCCCAATACCCACCATATAGATTCCTTGGCACAAAAGTAAATACAGCAAAAAATCATGAGCAGGGCATATAGTATGAGACAAGTAGATGGAAACCATCCATTAGTTTCATACATTGTAGCTCACTTAATGAGTGGATGGCCTCATTTTTGGGCTAGGGTCCAGAAAAATCGTTGTTGCGGCCAACAAGTGGAGATTAGACAAAACTATAGTGATCTATGCACTCCTCCAAATATAGTTGTATCACCATCATCATAGCTTACTAGAAATGATGTGTTTGACTAAAATAGTGATCTATAGTGATCTATGCACTACCCCAAATTGAAGTCTTTTATTTGACTTTAAGATATTACATCTATTGCCTTCTATTCCCTAAAATTGTCCTTGCAAACTTTCATGAGCTTGTATATTACATTTTTTTGTCTTAAATTATTATTGTGATTAGTTAGTTTATAGTTGTGACATGTAATTTATAAATTTGTACGTTAGATAATTAGTTACTTGTTTGAGGATTTATATGGGGCCATACATACATATAGTGTGTTTTTGGTGGCATAGAAATTGCTCAAATTGTCCCATTTTTGATAGTTCAAGGTTAGATGGAAAGTATGCTTTCATACAATCTATTTAAATGTTCATGCCTGATCCGTGATCCATCTTCTCGTTTCTCTCTGGATATGTTTCTTCCGTTCCATATCCAATGCTAAATATCTTTACATTGCTTTAGATATTTGGCATCGGAATGTAACGTAAGATCAACTTATCTGAAGAGGCATGGGGAGATGTTGCCAGATTTTCGGTGTGGACGTTTAAATGGGAATATGAAAGTATTACAATCTATTCAACCTTAGATGAGTAACTAATTTAGGATTTAATTGTATTAGCTTAGAAAATGTTGGAACAGACCCGAATTTACGTCGGAGCTATCCAGATGTTGAGCTTAGAAAATGTTGTAGCAGACCCAGATGCATGATTTTCCTTTTCAACTGTTAGTCATAGAGTGACAGAACTTGTTTCAATTTTCTTGGATGGATGATGAACGTATTTGCGAATGTAAATGAAAATAAACATCTTATAAACTAAACCTAAACCTAAACTTATAACCTTAACCTAAACCTATTCTCAAATCCCAAAACCTATACTTATAACCTTAACCTAAACCTAAACATAAACCTATAACTTAAACCCAATCCCGAACCCGAACCTTAACCTATAACCTATAACCTAAACCTTATCCTATAACCTATAACCTATTCTCAATTCCCTAAAGCTATAACCTATAACCTAAACCTAAACCTTAACCTATAACCTAAACCTAAACTTATATCCTTAACCTAAACCTATTCTCAAATCCCAAAACTTATAAACTAAACGTAAACCTAAACTTATAACCTTAACCTAAACCTATTCTCAAATCCCTAAACCTATACTTATAACCTTAATTAACCTAAACCTAAACCTAAACCTAACTTATAACCTAAACCTATTCTCAAATCTCAAAACCTATACTTTTAACCTAAACCTAAACCTAAACTTAAAAACCTAAACCTAAACTTAAAAACCTAAACCTAAACTTAAAAACCTAAACCTAAACCTACTGTCAAATTCCAAAACCTATACTTATAACCTAAACCTAAACCTATAACCTAAACCCGATCCCGAACCCGAACCTTAACCTATAACCTATAACCTAAACCTTATCCCATAACCTATAACCTATTCTCAAATCCCAAAACCTATACTTATAACCTAAACCTAAACATATAACCTAAACCTATAACCTAGCCTAATCTTAAAGCTATTTCCATAAACTGAATCTAGTTTTTTCATTTTAGAGATGGATAAGAGTTGGATGCGAGCTAAGAATAGGTTTAGTCCAGAGTATAAACAAGAGGTTCAAGAGTTCATGGAATTTGTGCGAAATTTGGCAGATTCAGAGAATAAGATTAGGTGTCCATGTTGAAAATGCAAGAACATCATATATAAGACTTTAGACAAAGTAGAGGACGATTTGTTCATAGTTGGGATTGACCAGGGTTACACTTGGTGGATCTATCATGGTGAAGATATGACCCATAGAGTTGAAGCCACTGAAGTCAACGAAGACCCAATTGTGCCGGATGACAAGGATGAAGACGTTGACGAAATGCAAGATATCATAGGTGATGTGTTCAGGGGAATAGTTATGGATACTGATTTTGCAGCGACAAGCAGTAGCCAAGATATTCCTCCAATAGGTGATGTCGAATCAGAAAAGTTGAGTAGGTTGTTGAGGGATGCGCAACGTCCACTTTATCCGGGATGTAAGAACTTCTCCAAGTTGAATTTTCTTATAAAGTTACTTCATTTGAAGACAATAAATCGTTGGAGTAACAAATCGTTTGACATGTTGCTTGAGTTGTTGAAAGAAGCATTACCGGACGGTGAGACATTGCCTAAGTCTTATTATGAGACAAAATCCTTGATGCGAGACTTGGGCCTTGGTTACATCGTCATACATGCATGTATAAATGATTTTTTATTATATCAGGAAGAGTATGATAAGGCTGATCAGTGTAAAGAATGTGGAGAGTCTAGGTGAAAGAATGACAAAGCCACGAGTAAGAAAATCCCGCGAAAGGTGTTAAGGTACTTCCCATTGAAACCTAGATTACAAAGATTGTTTATGTCTCGTAAGACGGCTGAAGATATGAGGTGGCATAAGGAGAAACGTGTTCATAATAATAGTACACTGAGACACCCTGCGGACTCTGAAGCCTGGCAAAATTTTGACAAGCAACATGACTGGTTTGCAGAGGATTCTCGCAATGTTCGACTAGGTCTTGCAAGTGATGGTTTTAATCTATTTGGTAATATGAGTAGCTCGTATAATATGTGGTCAGTGGTACTTATGCCCTACAATTTACCTCCTTGGTTGTGTATGAAGGAGTCATTTTTCATGATGTCATTGCTTATTCCTGGACCCAGGTCACCTGGGAATGACATTGATGTGTATTTGCGACCATTAGTAGATGAGTTAAATGAGTTGTGGAGTGAAGGTGTAGAAACATATGACACATTTGCAGGACAGTCACTTCGATTGCATGCAGCGGTCTTATGAAAATTTGTCTGGGTGGAGCACGAAGGGCAAGTTGGCGTGTCCTACATGTGGTATTGAGACTTGTTCATTATCATTGAAGCATGGTAGAAAAATGTGTAATATGGGCCATCTCGCTTCCTTCCGAGCGATCATAGTTGGCGTAGGAAGACGATGATCTTTGATGGCAAACAAGATCATAGGCCACCCCCGAAAGTGCTATCTAGAGAAGATGTGATATAACAATTGAGTAACATTGGAGAAGTTATATTTGGTATGGCATCGCACTTGAAAAAGAGGAAACGTACAGTATTGGACTATAACTGGAGGAAGAAGAGCATCTTTTTTGAGTTACCCTATTGGAGTGATTTGAAATTGCGATATAACTTGGATGTCATGCATATTGAGAAAAATATATGTGATAATGTCTTCGGAACATTGATGAACATAGAGAAGAAAATAAAAGACAGTTTCAAGGCTCGATTGGATCTACAAGAAATGGGTTTAAGGAAAGAGTTGCACTTGCAACCACATGGAAATTCGTATACTATACCAGCAGCCTGCTACACGTTGACAAAACTAAAGAGAAAACGTTTATGTGAATGGTTGAGATCGGTGAAGTTTCCTAATGGGTATGCGTTAAACATATCTCGGTGCATAAACGTTATGGACTGTAAGGTAACAGGAATGAAAAGTCATGATTGTCATGTCCTTCTACAACGTCTACTGCCTGTTGCGATTCGTGAATTCCTAAGCAAGGATATTAGTGCGGCGCTGATTGAGTTGGGGATATTCTTTAAGGATTTGTGTTCAAAATCATTGAATGTAGATGTTATTAAACGACTGGAGATGAACATTGCCGTAATCCTTTGCAAACTTGAAAGAATATTTTCACCTGCATTTTTCAATGTCATGGTACACCTAGTGATTCACTTACCGCACGAGACGAAGCTTGCAGGCCTAGTACAATATCGTTGGATGTATCCGATCGAAAGGTGGTAGAACCTATTAAAATTTTTATTCATTTCGTAAACTACATATATCCATGTTTTCATACTCTTAACATAGTAGTTTTGTGTACAGATACCTTCACACACTCAAACGATTTGTGAGGAACAAGGCGCATCCGGAGGGATCTATAGCTGAGGCGTACATTGATAATGAGTGCCTTACATTTTGCTCCATATATCTTCGTGGCATAGAGACTAGATTCAATCGAGAAGATCGAAATACCGATGAAGGGTAGGAGCATGAACAAGGACTCATACCTGTGTTTGCACATAACGTTCGTCCTTTACAATCCTCGACGTTTCAGGATATGGACCTTAGGGATCTAGCAAAGGCGAGGTGGTATGTGTTGTATAATTGTGAAGAAATAGAGTCATACTTGAGTAAGTCTTCCCTCAATTATTGTTTTCTCTACATACGATGATCGTAATGTTTCTTGCTGCTGACGTGCCATTTATGTGTAGCGAACACAGAGACGAGATGAAGTCCAAATTCCCCACAAGTTATGATCGAATGCATCAGGATCAGTTTCCACAATGATTCGAAAAATATGTAAGATTTCACACTATATCTCACCACACTTAGAATTTTTGTTGTAATGCACATTATTTGAACCTAAGAAAATCCCTAAACAATTACATTCTATACATGATAATAGATGAAGACGTTGCGCACAAGAAACTCTGCAGATGCATCTAATGCACTATACTCGTTAGCGTGTGGCCCTGATAGACGTGTTTCTAAATATATAGGTTGTATTGTAAATGGGATTCGATTCCACACCGAAGAACGTGACAAGTACAGGACCATACAAAATAGTGGGGTGGTTGTGAAGGGAACGAATGACGATGATGAAATTGACTTTTATGGCATTTTGACGGATATTATTGAGCTGAATTATTGTATGAGAAAGAGGGTGTACTTATTTAGATGTGATTGGTGGGACATTGGAAATAAGTTGGGAATACAGACTGACAACTACTTTATGAGTGTAAATTTATCTCGAAAGTGGTTTAAGGACGACCCATTTGTCTTCGCCAGGCAAGCCGAACAAGTATTTTACCTCGCTGACACCAAGTTAGGCGGCTCTTGGCACATGGTGCAGAAAATAAAGCCCAGGAATGTATTTGACGTTCCCGTACCAGAAGTTGAAGATAGGGAGGACGAGGGAAATGACACGACTAGGGTTGAATACGCATATCAAGAAGACATGCCGTCACATGTTGATATAGGAATTGATTCAAGTGTTAATATTGATGTAGTGCAATTGGACAGAGATGATGTGCCACCTGATCATGTTGATACCTCAATAATAGATGACATTGTTAGAGATGATAGCGGTTTCATTGATGACAACATTGCAGACAATGAAGAGGAAATACTGATCAGCGATAGTAATGGTGAAGAAGAAATAGTCCTAAGCGATAGTGATACAGACGACGATTATTAATGTACACATGATTTACATTTCATTTTTCAATTCGAATAATTTATGTATTCCATGTATACATGAAAATTACAAGTCATAATTTATTCCTCTTATTAACTTGTTTATAATCGACACACTACGCCAAAACAGCGAAAAAAGAACGGTCCAAAATCGTGTCAAATGACCAAAAAGGACGGTCATGGACCATCGCATAGGCAGTCAAATTTTGACGTGTCTTATTACTTAAAGGACGGTTGAAAACAGTCATTCTTATTGACGAAAAAAGACGGTCATGGACCGTCCTTAAAATGGACTGTCATGGACCGTCTCTTATGAGCCCAAAAAGGACGAACATGGACCGTCCTTTAAAAGGACTGTCATAGATAGTCCTTTAAAATGACTGTTATAGACCGTCCTTAAAAAGGATTATCATGAACCGTCTCTTATGAGCCTTTAAAGGACAGCTATAAACCGTCACTACCAGAAAAACGGGCAAAGGCTATGGATAAAATCCGTAGCCATAGACCTATGACTACGGATTTAGTCCGTAGCATGACCATAGTCGTAGGTGCTGTAACAATAGGTCTGGAACCCATAGCTACGGATTTAATCCGTAGCTATAGGTTACAACAGCTACGGATATAATCCGTAGCAATTATATCTGTATCGATAAGCATAACAGCTACGGATATTATTTGTAGCTAAAAGTCCATAGCAATATGCCAAATTTAATAATGTCTACAGCTGTCAGATTATCGGCTACGGTCAATATCCGTAGCTATTTTGTACATTTAAAAACAAAGGCTATGTATTTAATCCGTAGCCATAGACCTATAGCTACGGTCAATATCCGTGTTATAATCATTCATTTATTCAATTACCACCTGCATAATCATTCATTCATTCGATTACAATCATTCATTCATTCATTCCGTAGCCATAGACCTATAGCTACGGTCAATATCCGTGCTATAATCATTCATTCATTCAATTACCACCTACATAATCATTCATTCATTCAATTACAATCATTCATTCATTCAATCAATTACAATTATAATTACAATAATGCTGAAAATACAAATCTCGGTGAGTCTATGTGCACTCGCATATGGCCAGGTGCATCCTTCATCCACCATAAATAGAAAATGAATGCGAGTATCAATAGTCCACCTGCACATCCGACAGTTATACCAATAACTTCTCCTGTGCGTCTTCTGTAATTATTCAAAGGCAAACCACCACTAGAGGACTCTGCAACATAAAAACAAAGAATCAATCAATTGAAGAAGGATGAAAACTAAATGCAAGGAAAACATAGAAATAGAATAGTTGAGAACCTAGAGAATTGGTTATATGTTATATGTTATAGGTTATAGGTTATATGTTATAGGTTATAGTTTTTGGGATATGAGAATTGGTTAAGGTTTAGGTTTAGGAAATCGAGTTCGGGTTCGGGTTCGGGTTCGGGATCAGGTTTAAGTTTGGGTTTTCAAGTTTAAGTTTAGGTTTAAGTTAGGGAGTTGAGATTAGGATTAGGTGTAGGTTTGGGTTTAGGGATTTGAGAATACATTTAGGTTTTAGGTTTTGGTTTTGGTTTAGGTTATAGGTTTTGGTTTAGGTTATAGGTTATAGGTTTAGGTTAGGGTTTAGGTTTAGGAAATCGGGTTCGGGTTCAAGATCGGGTTTAGGTTTGGGTTTAGGTTATAGCTTATAGGTTATAGGTTTAGTTTATAGGTTAAGGTTTGGGTTATAGGCTTAGGTTAGGTTTACGTTTAGGTTATAGGTTATATGTTATAGGTTATAGTTTTTGGGAATTGAGAATTGTTTAAGGTTTAGGTTTAGAAATCGGGTTCGGGTTCGGGATCGGGTTTAAGTTTGAGTTTTCAAGTTTAGGATTAGGTTTAAGTTAGGGGAGTTGAGATTAGGATTAGGTGTAGGTTTAGGTTTAGGGATTTGAGAATACATTTAGGTTTTAGGTTTAGGTTTTGGTTTTGGTTTAGGTTATAGGTTTTGGTTTAGGTTAAAGTTTAGGTTTAGGTTATGGGTTTTGGGATTTGAGAATAGGTTTAGGTTATAAGTATAGGTTTAGGTTGGGTTATAGGTTAAGGTTTAGGTTTAAGTTATAGGTTTTGGGATTTGAGAATAGGTTTAGGTTATAAGTATAGTTTTAGGTTGGGTTATAGGTTAAGGTTTAGGTTTAGGTTATAGGTTTTGGGATTTGAGAATAGGTTTAGGTTATAAGTATAGGTTTAGGTTTAGGTTATAGGTTTAGGTTAAGGTTTAGGTTAAGGTTACAGGTTTATGTCCGGGTTTAGGTTATAGGTTATAGGTTTAGGTTTAAGTTATAGGTTTAGGTTTAGGTTTAGGTTTTAGGTTTAGGTTATAGTTATAGGTTAAGGTTTAGGATTCGGTTCGGGTTCGGGTTCTGGTTTCGGGTTTAGGTTTAGGAAATCGGGTTCGGGTTTAGGTTTGGGTTTAGGTTATAGGTTTAGTTTATAGGTTAAGGTTTGGGTTATAGGTTTAGGTTAGTTTAGGTTTAGGTTATAGGTTATATGTTATAGGTTATAGTTTTTGGGAATTGAGAATTGTTTAAGGTTTAGGTTTAGGAAATCGGGTTCGAGTTTGGGATCGGATTTAAGTTTGGATTTTCAAATTTAGGTTTAGGTTTAGGTTAGGGAGTTGAGATTAGGATTAGGTGTAGGTTTAGGGATTTGAGAATACATTTAGGTTTTAGGTTTAGGTTTTGGTTTTGGTTTAGGTTATAGATTTTGGTTTAGGTTATAGGTTAAGGTTTAGGTTTAGGAAATCGGGTTCGGGTTCGGGATTGGGTTTAGGTTTGGGTTTAGGTTATAGGTTATAGGTTATAGGTTTAGTTTATAGGTTAAGGTTTGGGTTATAGGTTTAGGTTAGGTTTAGGTTTAGGTTATAGGTTATAGTTTTTGGGAATTGAGAATTGGTTAAGGTTTAGGTTTAGGAAATCGGGTTCGGGTTCGGGATTGGGTTTAAGTTTGGGTTTTCAAGTTTAGGTTTAGGTTTAGGTTAGGGAGTTGAGATTAGGATTAGGTGTAGGTTTAGGTTTAGCAATTGAGTTTAGGTTATAGGTTTAGGGAAAGGTTAGGTTTAGGTTATAGGTTTTGGGATTTGAGAATAGGTTTAGGTTATAACTATAGGTTTAGGTCTAGGTTATATGTTTAGGTTAAGGTTATAGGTTATAGGTTTATATTTAAGTTATAGGTTTAGGTTTAGGTTTAGGTTTAAGGTTTAGGTTATAGGTTATAGGTTAAGGTTTAGGGATTAGGTTCGGGTTCGGGTTCGGGTTCGGGTTCGGGTTTAGGTTTGGGTTTAGGTTATAGGTTATAGGTTATATGTTTAGTTTATAGGTTAAGGTTTGGGCTATAGGTTTAGGTTAGTTTAGGTTTAGGTTATAGGTTATATGTTATAGGTTATAGTTTTTGGGAATTGAGAATTGGTTAAGGTTTAGGTTTAGAAATCGGGTTCGGGTTTGGATCAAGTTTAAGTTTGGATTTTCAAGTTTAGGTTTAGGTTTAGGTTAGGGAGTTAAGATTAGGATTAGGTGTAGGTTAGGTTTAGGATTTGAGAATACATTTAGGTTTTAGGTTTAGGTTTTGGTTTTGGTTTAGGTTATAGGTTTTGGTTTAGGTTATAGGTTATAAGTATGGGTTATAGGTTAAGGTTTAGGTTTAGAAATCGAGTTCGGGTTCTGGATTGGGTTTAGATTTGGGTTTAGGTTTTAGGTTATAGGTTATAGGTTTAGTTTATAGGTTAAGGTTTGGGTTATAGGTTTAGGCTAGGTTTAGGTTTAGGTTATAGGTTCTATGTTATAGGTTATAGTTTTGGGAATTGAGAATTGGTTATGGTTTAGGTTTAGGAAATTGGGTTCGGGTTCGGGATCGGGTTTAAGTTTGGGTTTTCAAGTTTAGGTTTAGGTTTAGGTTAGGGAGTTCAGATTATGATTAGGTGTAGGTTTAGGTTTAGGGAATTGAGTTTAGGTTATAGGTTTAGGAAATGTTATGTTTAGGTTATAGGTTTTGGGATTTGGGAATAGTTTTAAGTTATAAGTATAGGTTTAGGTTAGGTTATAGGTTAAGATTTAGGGATTTGAGTTTAGGTTATAGGATTAGGTTAATGTTTAAGTTTAGGTTATAGGTTTTGGAATTTGAGAATGGGTTTGGGTTTAGGTTATAGGTTTTGGTTTTGGTTTAGGTTATATATTTTGGTTTAAGTTATAGGTTTTTGAATTTGAGAATGGGTTGGGGTTTAGGTTATAGGTTTTGGTTTTGGTTTTGGTTATAGGTTATAGGTTTATGTTAATTAAGGTTTATGTTTAGGTTATAGGTTTTGGGATTTAAGAATGAGTTCGGGTTTAGGTTATAGGTTTTGGTTTTGGTTTAGGTTATAGGTTTTGGTTTAGGTTATAGGTTATAGGTTTTGATTTAGGTTATAGGTTTTGGGATTTGAGAATGGGTTTGGGTTTAAGTTATAGGTTTTGGTTTTGGTTTAGGTTATAGGTTTTAGTTTAAGTTATAGGTTTTGGTTTAGGTTATAGGTTATAGGTTTCGATTTAGGTTATAGGTTTTAGGATTTGAGAATGGGTTCGGGTTTAAGTTATAGGTTTTGGTTTTGGTTTAGGTTATAGGTTATAGGTTTAGGTTATGGTTTAGGTTTAGGTTATAGGTTTTGGGATTTGAGAATGGGTTCGAGTTTAAGTTATAGGTTCTAGTTTTGGTTTAGGTTATAGGTTGTGGGATTTGAGAATGGGTTCGGAGTTTAGGTTATAGGTTTTGGTTTTCATTTAGGTTTAGGTTATAGGTTTTTAGATTTGAGAATGGGTTATGGTTTAGGTTTAGGAAATCGGGTTCGGTGTTAAGGGATTGGGTTTAAGTTTGGGTTTTCGAGTTTAGGTTTAAGTTTAGGTTAGGGAGTTGAGATTAGGATTAGGTGTAGGTTTAGCTTTAGGAAATTGAGTTTAGGTTATAGGTTTAGGGAAAGGTTAGGTTTAGGTTATAGGTTTTGGGATTTAAGAATAGTTTTAGGTTATAAGTATAGGTTTAGGTTAGATTATAGGTTAAGGTTTAGGGATTTGAGTTTAGGTTATAGGATTAGGTTTAGGTTTAGGTTTAGGGATTTGAGTTTAGGTTATAGGTTTAGGTTTAGGTTTTGGGCTTTGAGAATGGGTTCGAGTTTAGGCTATAGGTTTTGGTTTTGGTTAGGGTTATAGGTTTTTAGATTTGAGAATAGGTTCGGGTTTAGGTTATAGGTTTTAGTTTTGGTTTAGGTTATAGGTTTTGGTTTAGGTTATAGGTTTTAGGTTTGGTTTTGGTTTTGGTTTAGGTTATAGGTTATAGGATTTGAGAATGGGTTTGGGTTTAGGTTATAGGTTTTGATTTAGGTTTAGGTTATAGGTTTTGGTTTAGGTTATAGGTTATAGGTTTATGTTAAGGTTTAGGTTTAGGTTATAGGTTTTGGATTTGATAATGGGTTCGAGTTTAGGTTATAGGTTTTGGCTTTGGTTTAGGTTATAGGTTATATGTTTAGGTTAAGGTTTAGGAAGTCGGGTTTGGGTTCGAGTTTAGGTTATAGGTTATAGGTTTAGGTTAAGGTTTAGGTTTAGGTTATAGGTTTCGGGATTTGAGAATGGGTTTGGGTTTAGGTTATAGATTTTGGTTTTGGTTTAGGTTATAGGGTTTGGGATTTGGGAATAATTTTAGGTTATAAGTATAGGTTTAGGTTAGGTTATAGGTTTTGAGATTTGGGAATAATTTTAGGTTATAAGTATAGGTTTAGGTTAGGTTATAGGTTAAGGTTTAGGGATTTGAGTTTAGGTTATAGGTTTAGGTTTATGTCTAGGTTTAGGTTTAGGGAATTGAGTTTAGGTTATAAGTTTAGGAAAGGTTAGGTTTAGGTTATAGGTTTTGGGATTTGAGAATAATTTTAGGTTATAAGTATAGGTTTAGGTTAGATTATAGGTTAAGGTTTAGGATTTGAGTTTAGGTTATAGGATTAGGTTTAGGTTTAGGTTTAGGGATTTGAGTTTAGGTTATAGGTTTAGGTTTAGGTTTTAGGCTTTGAGAATGGGTTCGGGTTTAGGCTATAGGTTTTGGTTTTTGGTTTTGGTTTAGGTTATAGGTTTTGGATTTGAGAATGGGTTCGGAGTTTAGGTTAAAGGTTTTGGTTTTGGTTTTGGTTATAGGTTTTGGTTTAGGTTATAGGTTTTAGGTTTAGGTTTTGTTTTAGGTTTAGGTTATAGGTTATAAGATTTGAGAATGGGTTCATGTTTAGGTTATAGGTTTTGATTTAGGTTTAGGTTATAAGTTTTGGTTTAGGTTATAGGTTATAGGTTTATGTTAAGGTTTAGGTTTAGGTTATAGGTTTTGGATTTGATAATAGGTTCGAGTTTAGGTTCGAGGTTTGGTTTTGGTTTAGGTTATAGGTTATATGTTTAGGTTAAGGTTTAAGAATTCAAGTTTGGGTTCGGAGTTTAGGTTATAGGTTATAGGTTTAGGTTTAGGTTATAGGTTTTGGGATTTGATAATGGGTTCGGGTTTAGGTTAGAGGTTTTGGTTTTGGTTTAGGTTAGAGGTTTTGATTTAGGTTTAGGTTATAGGTTTTTGGATTTGATAATAGGTTGAGTTTAGATTCTACGGGTTTTGGTTTTAGTTTAGGTTATAGGTTATATGTTTAGGTTAAGGTTTAAGAATTCGGGTTTGGGTTCGAGTTTAGGTTATAGGTTATAGGTTTAGGTTTAGGTTATAGGTTTTGGGATTTGATAATGGGTTCGGGTTTAGGTTAGAGGTTTTGGTTTTGGTTTAGGTTAGAGGTTTTGATTTAGGTTATAGGTTAACGGTTTAGGTTAAGGTTTAGGTTTAGGTTATAGGTTTTGGATTCGAGAATGGGTTCGGGTTTAGGCTATAGGTTTTGGTTTTGGTTTAGGTTATAGGTTTTGGTTTAGGTTATAGGTTATAGGTTTTAGGTTTAGGTTTTGGTTTAGGTTATAGGTTATAGGATTTGAGAATGGGTTCGGGTTTAGGTTATAGGTTTTGATTTAGGTTTAGGTTATAGGTTTTGGTTTAGGTTATAGGTTATAGGTTATAGGATTTGAGAATGGGTTCGGGTGTGGTCCCTACAAATACAAATATAAACACAGCCTATCCAAATGGCCAGGCCCTTCTAATGTCATCCATAGGAAATGGACAGCTTTATCATGGTCATAACAGCGGTTCCCACCTTCCAAGGACCCCCGCTCTTTCGGATAACTCCGACGCATATCCGAATCTGCTCCATTAATTTCGAGCACATACATAAACACGACCTATCCAAACGGTCAGGACCCTCCAATGCTGTCCATAGGAAATAGACAACTTCATCATGGTCATAACAGCGGTTCCCGCCTTCCAGGGACCCCCGCTCTTCCGGATAGCTCCGACGCACATCCGGGTCTGCTCCATTAATTTCGAGCAAATACATAAATACGGCTTGTCCAAATGGCCAGGCCACTCCAATCATGTGTATTCTTGACAAGTGACATACCAGATGCTTGAATCTGAAATATGCAGCTCCAATCCTCACACATGCAACATCCACCTGAAAGAATGCGCATAACTGTCATGCTTAAGTAATCAATACAGGAATCTACAACTAAAATCATAAAACTAGAGATACTCACTGAATTTTCAGGATCTCTTATTGAGCAACCTAGACCCCGCATTTGCCCTCTACTGTTAGAACTGACCAACTATAAAACATTGTAAATCAAGTTATTAGGATATTCATAATTACCATAAAACTTAAGTAATTTTTTAATTTTATTAGTACCTCTGTAAGGGCATCATCCACACCGGTCATCCTAGAAGCAGGATTACTTTTGCTACAAGGTCCATTTCTTTCCACCACCTGATAAAGAGAAAGCAAGATTCAAAGATAGAAATAGGAAAATGGATGGGGTACTCTTGTACTTCTATCAAGACCATCCAAATGATGGGCACATTGTGGATGGAGAAAATCTCCAAAATCACACTGATCACCAAGACATCCTAACCATGCATTTGATGGCTATAAAATGGATGGTTGAAAGAAAGTGATCCTGCACATGCTTGTGTAGTAAGCAGATGTCATGATGGGTTGATGCAATACAAATGTAGGCCGCTCTTTGATGTGTGTTAGAAATCCACACCGTGCAATTGGTGGATTCCCTGTAGGTTACAGGAAACCAAAAAAATAAAAAAATAAAAAAAATAAGTTGTATCTAAAACTTGCGTGGACCACACCATTTGAAACCATGCCTAAAATAACTAAAAGAACTTGGTGGGGGCTCACCTAGGCTAGTAATGGCCTAAAATTTGGTGTGACTCCTTATCCAAGTGGGACACACATTAGGAATGGCCAGGATGTTTGAACCTTTTCTAAGTGGGCCCTATAAACAATCAAGAATGTTTTGATGGATAGGCATCTACTATTAATTAACTTTCATTACAGCCATTTCTTTCCCACCAATGTGTCAAATGTGCAGAAGATGTTGTATCAGACTGTCCATTCTTTGAAAGGATTTGAATCTACGGAAGTTGGGCATTTGGTTTCTCCAAAACTCACAGAGCAGGAACAGAGACGGAGGTAAGTGGACACCCTTTCCAAATTCCTTCAGTTCGGTCTCCTGTAAAACGAAATGAATTGGGGCTACCCTATCTGATTCAATTGGCGCTACTGCCATCCGAGCAGACCCTATAAGTATCTAATAGCCCCCATACATACTTACACCATCCTAAAAACAGGAAAAAGAGATATCAAGTCCTAGATGCCAAGGAGTACACATATTCCGTGCATTTGGTGCAGTGTTTTCTGATTATTTTTTTAACACAAAATAAAAGGGTGTGTTTGGTTGCACCCAATATCATGAAATTTCATGATACTTGCACCAAATTAGAATAATTAGTCTTGAAATTTCAAGATATTTGGTGCAACCAAACGCACCGTAGCTTGGGCAAAACCAAAGTGTAAAAGAAAAGAAAAGAAAAAATCTTCTATATTTTTTTTTCTGGACAACAACCAACACGATTATGGAATTATGCAATTCCCTAGCTTAAACATCCGGTTAGTTTTAGATGTAGCAGTCCTAGTAAATCATCAACATTACAACTTCAGGAAGTATTTGAGCATAAAGTAGCCATAATTGGAAAATCTTAAAGGTAGCATGTGATTAAAACAACTTGAAACCAGGTTCAGCAAGCTGAAACAGATCTTGAACCAAGAACCATGCCTCTAACCAGCTCGATAACTTACAGTGCTTATAAATTGAGAGGGTTTTAGAAATGTGCAGTCTCGGAATAAATGTAGCAAGTAAAGGGCATGCAAGTTCACAGTCTTGGCTTCATTAATGCAACCCATCCATCCACCTATCCCATAAACCCATAAAATCAACCTAAAGATAACTTGGTTAGTTTGCAGATAAATAGAATTTTGCATTTGAAGAAAGATCATATACAACAAGTTGTTGCAGGTCTACAATGAACAATGAAGGAATCAAACTCTTTTGCAGTCAGTAAAGTGAGAATCTGACGAACCAAACGATTCTGATCATCTAAATATAGACCATTTTTCTTATAATGTCTATTTTTGGAGCAATCAACCGAATGGGACATGGTACTTGGTTATTAAAAATAAAAAGCAAAAAAGTGTGGTTCATGCTGTTGTGTGGTGTTGTACATGAGCTTTATTGCATGTGCTTGTACTCTTAAGAGAAAAGCTTATGAAGCCTTACATACCTTGTCAACAATCTGGTTTGCATTTTCTTTTTATTTTATTAATTCCAACTGTAATGGCCAGTAAGTTATTCGAAGCTTTCGCGTTCCCCTGATTCAAAAATATCAGAAGACATCAATATGAAGTGCCGAAAAAATAACATGGTAATGCTAATGAGGTGATTTGCTTCATATGTGCTAATGTGGCACATGTGCATGATCCTGGCTTTTCAGTTACGAGGACTGTTAACATGACCTGACCTGTGACACATGTTTGTGACAGGAATCATTGTGAAATCTCTAAACAACTCTAACAAAACGGAATTGATTTCAAATGTAAGCCGACAAGATGATAACAAATAACAAAAGAGTTTTAAACAATAAGAAATGCTGTGTTCATGGAAACCGCTTGAATTCAAGATGCAATTTTAGTAAAACTGAAACATCGATTTGTTTACCTTGATCGGGATTCGACCGACAGGGGACAAATGCTAACAGAAATTCTCCAGAGTCATTCAACATTATAACAAATGCCCAAATGGCCTATCAATCTCAGTCATGAGAAAGAACCAAATACCCATGAATAAATGAAGTAGACTTACATCACCTGAGTTCCTGGAAGAAAACGGAAAGATGAGATTGCAATAGAAAAAGAGAGGGTTGGTTGAAAAGGAAAGACAATACAAAACAATAGATAACAAGAGCAGAAACACCTACCTTCTTCTACTTTTTTTTTTCTTTTTTTTGAAAGGCAGACTTCTTACAATGTATATATAGAAAGGTGGGGATGTGTTTTAACTTTTGATGAAATCCAAGTTGCAAGTGAACTGAGGCCAGGCATAATGAGCCTGTTAGGAATTGATGCAACCACCAAGTCCCTAGGTCCAACTGGTTCCCTTCAAACAAAAATAGACGTGATCCTTGTGTAGTATCAAAAATATCACAGAATCAGAACCACTATAAGCAGCTAAAAAGAACATAACAAATCTGTAGTCCTTTAAACTTAGAGCATCTCTTAAATATTATACGAGTCTGAAATATTGAAACATGGGATAAAATCAGCATTGAAACATGTGTTTGTTGCATAAAACATGGACAAACAAAGGTTAGGAAGGATCCTCATACGTGTCTATCCACACCCCAGTACATGCCAAGACAGCATGTGGCCACCATTCAAGCCATTTGGGTGGGTCCCACTATATTGACACTGGCAAATTCATTAGATGGCCCGTTGTCAATGAAATAAATGGACAGGTAGAAAACTTGGCTTAGCTGCCCATTTGTTTCGGATTTGATCCAAACCAATGAGCAAACAAACCTTATTTTTGGGTAGCCTACCCATAGATGGGGTCCGCCTAAGGTGGCTCTAATCTATCACCAGCGATGAATTGGACTATAAAGATGGACAAGCAAACCTCTTTATAATGGCTATAAGGGGAGACTAATGCAAGCTAATATTTGAGTTTTTGAGCATTAATGCAATTGGTATTCGAGAATAAATTTCATGGCTGTCTCCCAGTTTCATTACATGATACTGATGTGATCAGTTCATAGAAGCGACTCTTTTGTTTGGTGATCTAGCCAATGATCTGATGGGCCATGCCATGGATGGAGAGTTACCAAAAATATACAAGATCCGAATATCCTAGTCTTTTGGACCCAGAAATGTTCCTAAAAAATACCAAACGTTAGCTGGCAAGATTCTTCCAAACTATAAGGGCCCATTTGGCCGATCGGATTGGAAGGGATTTGATGGTATTGGAAGGGATTGGAAGTTAAATCCCGAGATTGGCCGGGTGTGCCAAACAGAGTCGGTGATCCCATCCCAATCCCATGGATCTTAAGACAATCCACTGACAACACCATCATTACCTTTAAATCCCATCCAATCCGCCCTAATCTGTTCAAATTTGTAAGGGACGTGTTTGGCTTGAGGGATTGGAAGGGATGGGAAGGTTTAATCTCGGGATTGGCCGGGAGTGCCAAACAGACCAGATATAGCAATTCAGGGATATAGCAATCCCATGGATCTCAAGACAATCCACTGACAACACCGTCATTACCAAGAAATCCATGCCATTCACCCTAATACCATTCAATTCCTTCCAATCCACCTGGCCAAACGGGCCCTAATATTTTTGAAGCATACGCCATCCACATCCAAACGCAACAAATTTCAGAAACAGAGAGAGAGAGAGAGAGAGAGAGAGACTAACCATTCTTCTTCTTCTCCTCCTCCTTCTCCTTCTTCTTCTCCTTCTCCTTCTCCTTCTTCTCCTTCTTGCGGCGAAAGGGGGTTTTGAAAACCCTAGCGAGAGAGAGAGAGAGAGAGAGAGAGAGAGAGAGAGAGAGAGAGAGAGAGAGAGAGATTGGGAAACAGAGAGAGGGGAACGCGGCCAAGAGATAGGGAGAGGGTGAAGGAGAGCATAAGATCGAGAGAGGGCGAGGGAAAGAGAGAGGCTGAGATGGAGAGAGAGATGGAGAGAAGGGTTTTGAGAGGTCTTCTACGCGCGGGAGAAAGGGGCGGACGAAATTTCATTTTGGGAGGGGGGCTGAAATGGGCGCGTGACAGACGACCCTTTAGCTGACTTAGGGGTTTTAGGACCTTGGGGCCCACTGTGATGTATTTCATTTATCCACTCCGTCCATTAATTTTAAATTATTATTTTAATTATTGATGCAAAAATAAGTCAGATCAAAGCTTTAAGAAGACCACAAATCATATTAACAATAGAAATTTAATTTTTATTATTTCTTATGGTGTGGTCCACTTAGATCTTTAATCTACATAATTTTTGGGTTCATCCATTAAAATTATATATCAAAATTGATGGGTGACTTAGATTAGACATATTTCAATGGGGCCCATGGAGCGTCTTAAGCACCATCAGTATCTAATAAAGTTTTGGTGAGGAGCTAGGCTTTAGCTACAAATCAATCATGTTTTAGCTACAAATTAAATCCGTAGCTATTAAGCTACGAATTTAATTCGTAGCTAAAGACTTGCTAAGTCCGTGGCCTTTGCTCAAATTTTGGTAGTGCGTCCTTTAAACGGACAGTCATGGACCGTCCTTAAAAAGGACTGTGATGGACCGTCTCGTATGGGCCTTTAAAGGACGACCATAGACCGTCCTTTAAACGGACTGTCATAGACCGTCCTTAAAAAGGATTGTGATGGACCGTCTCGTATGCGCCTTCAAAGGACGGCCATAGACCGTCCTTTAAACGGACTGTCATGGACCGTCCTTAAAAAGGACTGTCATGGACCGTCTCGTATGAGCCTTCAAAGGACGGTTATAGACCGTCCTTTAAAAGGACTATTATGGGCCGTCTCTTATGCCCCTTAAAGGACATTTTCAAATTTGACCTGTTACAGTATTCTTCCTGATATACACCTATTATACTATATATTTCATCACATTCACATTCACATCCATCTAAACCCAAACTACGTAAATCCATCCAAACACAAACAATCCCACATTACATTCATCCACGCATAATACATATAAGTTTAACTTCATAAGTAAAAAAACAATCTTATCCACATTTCATCACATTCACATCCATCTAAACCCAAACTACCTAAATCCACCCAAACATAAACTACATCCATCTAAACACAAACAATCTTATCCACATTACATTCATCTATGCATAATACATATAAATAAGTTTAGGTTTAGGTTATGTTATAAGCTATAGGTTTAGGTTTAGGAAATCGGGTTCGGGTTCGGGATCAGGTTTAGGTTTGGGTTTTCAAGTTTAGGTTTAGGTTTAGGTTAGGGAGTTTAGATTAGGATTAGGTGTAGGTGTAGGTTTAGGGATTTGAGAATAGGTTAAGGTTTAGGTTTAAGAATTCGGGTTCGAGATTGGGTTTAGGTTTGGGTTTTCAAGTTTAGGTTTAGGTTAGGGAGTTTAGATTAGGATTAGGTGTAGGTTTAGGTTTAGGGATTTGAGAATAGGTTAAGGTTTACTGTTCGGGTTCTGGATCGGTTTAGCTTTGGGTTTTCAAGTTTAGGTTTATGTTTAGGTAAGGGAGTTTAGATTAGGATTAGGTGTAGGTTTAGGAATTTGAGAATAGGTTAAGGTTTAGGTTTAGGTTATAAGCTATAGGTTTAGGGAATTGAGAATAGGTTAAGGTTTAGGTTTAGGAAATCGAGTTTGGGTTCAGGATCAGGTTTAGGTTTGGGTTTTCAAGTTTAGGTTTAGGTTTAGGTTAGAGAGTTGAGATTAGGATTAGGTGTAGGTGTAGGTTAAGGGATTTGAGAATATATTTAGGTTATAGGTTCAGGTTTAGGTTTAGGTTAAGGTTAAGGTTTAGGTTTAGGTTATAAGCTATAGGTTTAGGGAATTGAGAATAGGTTAAGGTTTAGGTTTAGGAAATCGGGTTCGGGTTCTGGATCGGGTTTAGGTTTGGGTTTTCAAGTTTAGGTTTAGGTTTAGGTTTGGGAGTTGAGATTAGGATTAGGTGTAAGTTTAGGTTTAGGGGTTTGAAAATAGGTTAAGGTTTAGGTTTAAGAATTTGGGTTCGGGTTCGGATTGGGTTTAGGTTTGGGTTTTCAAGTTTAGGTTTAGGTTTAGGTTAGGGAGTTTAGATTAGGATTAGGTGTAGGTTTAGGTTTAGGGATTTGAGAATAGGTTAAGGTTTAGGTTTAGAAAACCGGGTTCGGGTTTAGGTTTGGGTTTTCAAGTTTAGGTTTAGGTTTAGGTTAGGGAGTTTAGATTAGGATTAGGTGTAGGTTTAGGTTTAGGGATTTGAGAATAGTTAAGGTTTAGGTTTAGGAAATCGGGTTCGGGTTCGGGATCGAGTTTTAGGTTTGGGTTTTCAAGTTTAGGTTTAGGTTTAGGGAGGGAGTTGAGATTAGGATTAGGTGTAGGTTTAGGTTTTGGGAGGGAGTTGAGATTAGGATTAGGTGTAGGTTTAGGTTTAGAGATTTGAGAATACATTTAGGTTTTAGGTCATAGGTTTTGGTTTAGGTTAAGGTTATAGGTTTAGGTTAAGATTTAGGTTATAAGCTATAGGTTTAGGGAATTGAGAATAGTTAAGGTTTAGGTTTAGGAAATTGGGTTCGGGTTCGGGATCTAGTTTAGGTTTGGATTTTCAAGTTTAGGTTTAGGTTTAGGTTTAGAAACCGGGTTCGGGTTCGGGATCGGGTTTAGGTTTTGGTTTTCGAGTTTAGGTTTAGGTTTAGGTTAGGGAGTTTATATTAGGATTAGGTGTAGGTTTAGGTTTAGGGATTTGAGAATAGGTTAAGGTTTAGGTTTAGGAAATCGGGTTCGGGTTCTGGATCGGGTTTAGCTTTGGGTTTTCAAGTTTAGGTTTAGGTTTAGGTTAGGGAGTTTAGATTAGGATTAGGTGTAGGTGTATGTTTAGGAATTTGAGAATAGGTTAAGGTTTAGGTTAAGGTTTAGGTTATAAGCTATAGGTTTAAGGAATTGAGAATAAGTTAAGGTTTAGGTTTAGGAATTCGGGTTCGGGTTCAAGATTGGGTTTAGGTTTGGGTTTTCAAGTTTAGGTTTAGGTTTAGGTTAGGGAGTTTAGATTAGGATTAGGTGTAGGTTTAAGTTTAGGGATTTGAGAATAGGTTAAGGTTTAGGTTTAGGAAATCAGGTTCTGGTTTGGGATCGGGTTTTAGGTTTGGATTTTCAAGTTTAGGTTTAGGTTTAGATTAGGGAGTTGAGATTAGGATTAGGTGTAGGTTTCACTACGTGAAAAATGGAAAAAAAAAAGGCTGAATTTCGAGATGGTTCCGGACCGTCTCTAAAATTGCTTAGTTTAAAGACGCTTTAGAGACCGTTGTAAACCGTCTCTAAAATTTTAGACGGCCCTCGACCGTCCCTAATATTTTCTTAAAAATTTGAACGTCCACAAATCATTTAAGACGGTTGTTGACCGTCTATATGTGGCCATCTGTGACGGCCAAAGACCTACTCTAATAGAGATGGTCATCCACCGCCTTATATGTGGTCATCTGAGACGGTCATTGGCTGTCTGCATTAGAGACGGTCATTGGCCGTCTTTTAGTTGTAATCTGAGACTGTCAAAGTCCGTCTCTATTACAGATAGTCCTTAGCCGTCTTACAGCCCTGTCAAAAACTGTCTCTATTAGAGACTGTCAAAGACCGTCTCTATTAGAGACTGTCAACAACTGTCTCTATTAGAGACGGGCCTTAACCGTCTTATAGCCCTGTCAAAGACCGTCTCTAATGCTAAAATTTCTATTCAACACAGTTAAGAAGCTTAACAATCTTTAAGAAAAATTTAGATTTAAAAAAAAAAAAAAAAAACTGTGATTTTAAAAAATTCTAGATTTTGAAAAACAAAATTAAGAACTTTGAATAGTGTTGATAACTTTTTAAAAAAAAAAAAAAAGATTTTGATAAAAAATGATATTTTGAAAAAGAAAATATAAAAAATTAAATAAAATTGTGAAAAAATTGACAAATTGTAAAAAAGATATATATTTTAAAAAAGAAAACTAGATTTTGTATTTTGACAAAAAAATTTAAAAATTTATATAACAAGATTTCGATAAAAAAATTGATATTTTGAAAAAGAAAAATTAAAAAATTAAACAAAATTGTCAAAAAATTGACAAATTGTAAAAAATTTATATATATTTTTAAAAAAGTAAAACTAGATTTTTTATTTTGACAAGAAAAATTGAAAAGTTATATAACAAAAGTGAAATAAAAAAAATGATATTTTGAAAAAGAAAATTTAAGAAATTAAACAAAATTGTGAAAAAATTGACAAATTGTAAAAAATATATATATTTTAAAAAAGAAAATTAGATTTTGTATTTTGACAAGAAAAATTGAAAAGTTAGATAACAAAAGTCAGATTTTGATGATGTGTTGTATATCCTTGCTGCCCCTATGTTTCTCCAACCCATTTTTGGGCCAGGTATAAAAAATTGTGTAGATTTAAATCTTAAGTGGACCACACCACTGGAAAGAAATAGTACCTCGCTATTAAAAATTATAAAGAGCCCATCGTAAGGTTTTAGTAATGTTTATTTGCAATTCAACTTGTTGATAATGTAAAGAAGATCTAGATGAAGGTAAACTACAAAGATCAAATTGATCCAAAACTTTCGTGGCCTCCAAAAGGTTTTTAATAGTTATTCATCATTGTTTTGATTGGTATGGCCCACTTGAGATTATTGAGTTCTTGTGATTTGAAATCACATCCTAAAATATGATGGAAAAATATATCAAGGTGGGCCCTACATGATTAGAGCAACACCCATGAAGGAGTTACCTAAATAGTGAAATGGTACTATAAGGTCACCTCATGGGAACTTCTAATGAGGTTAATCTGTGTGTGCCCCACCATGATGTGTGTCGAACATCAACACCATGTATTTGATGTGTCCCCTTTAATTCCAAAAATCACTCGTATACGAAACTCAGGTGGGCCATAGCATCTAAAACTATGTGAAGACATCCTTAAAATATATAAAAGCATTTAATTGGTGGGGCCCACATGAGTTTTGGATATGTATGAAACTTGGGCTTACTCCTCATCCAAGTGGGACACACATAATGAATGGGCTGGATCTATGAACCACATCTAGGTGAGCCCAATAAATGATTATGAATGTTTAAATGGGAGGGTAACCCTCTCAACTATATATAGTATGTGGTGTGGCCCACCTAAGTCATGAATTGACTTTATTTTTAAGCTCGTGGCCCACCATGGAATGGTGCATCTGACTGACGGGGCAGATCCAAATTAAGTTCAAGTGGACCCACCATAGAAAAGAGTGGGATAGTGACACCCACTATTGAAACCTTCTTAGGGCCCGCATGCCGCGATGTTTATTTGAGATCCAACCTATTTATAAGTTAATACTAGAGCTGGGCATCGGTCCGAGTCAGATCGGATTGGATCCAAGCCGATCAGATCCGAAATCTCAATGGCTTAACCCGAACCCGATCCAAACCGGGATCGAGTTTAGGTCGCTGGCCTCGATCCGACCCGAAGTATACATGTCCTGATCCGATCCGAGTCTGACTCGGTCAGGAAAACTGAGTCGGATCGGATGGGGCACTATTCGGATCGCTTCAGATTTTTTTACAAAAATTTTTTTGAAAAGTTTGAAAAAAAACAAAAAATAAAATAAATTACCAGGACATCTTGGTAGATACAATCCTTCTCTGCTCTGACATTCGCCATTAAAAAAATATAAAGAGCCCATCATAAGGTTTTAGTAATGTTTATTTGCAATCCAACTTGTTGATAATGTAAAGAAGATCTAGATGAAGGTAAACTACAAAGATCAAATTAATCGAAAACTTTTGTGGCCTTCAAAAGGTTTTTAATAGTTATTCATCATTGTTTTGATTGGTATGGCCCACCTGAGATTATTGAGTTCATATGATTTGAAATCACATCTTAAAATATGATGGAAAAATATATGGACGGTGTCGATATACATAAAATATACACTACAAGAAATATGGTTTTTACCTACGAAACGTTTACCTACGAAATTATTTTTCGTAGGTAAAGATGACTTTTACCGACGAAAATTATTTTCGTAGTTAAAAGCATACTTTTACCAATGAAATTTAATTTCGTAGGTAAAAGCCATTTTTACCTACGAAAATTTTCGTAGGTAAAGGGTGTTTTAAATTTCGTAGGTGAAACCCATCTTTACCTACGAAAATATTCGTAGCAATAGGGTCTTTTGAATTTTTCATATTTACCTACGAAACTATTCGTAGCTAAAGGTTCTTTTAAAATTTTCTCCACCGTTTACAAAAAATAGAAAATTTAAACCTTTCTTTTACCTATGAAATGTAATTTTGTAGGGAAAACCCATATTTACCTACAAAAATATGCGTAGCTAAAGGGTCTTTTGAACTTTTAAAAAAATAAAAAAATTGAAAACTTTACTTTTACCAACAAAATTGAATTTCGTAGGGAAAACCCATTTTTACCTACGAAAGTATTCATAGCTAAAGGGTCTATTAAATCATCAAAAACCTTACTTTTACCTACGCATTATAATTTCGCAGGGAAAAACCATATTTTCCTACGAAAATATTCGTAGCTAAAGAGTCAGTCAAGTTTTCAATACATAGAAAATTTAAAACCTTTCTTTTACCTACAAAATATAATTTCGTAGGTAAAACCCATATTTACCTATGAAAATATTCGTAGCTAAAGGGTCTTTTGAACATTTAAAAAAAAAAATTGAAAATGTTACTTTTACCTACGAAATCATATTTCGTAGGGAAAACCCATCTTTGCCTACGAAACTAGTTGTAGCTGAAGGGTCCGTGAAATTTTTCGAATATCAAATTTTCACTTTCCAAACAAACAACTTCCGCAGTTTGAATCTGTAAAAGTCATCTTTCCCTACGACCATTTTCGTAGGTAAAGGGTGTTTTCAATTTATCAAAATTTATAAAAGTCATCTTTCCCTACTACAATTTTTGTAGGTAAAGGGTCGTTTCAATTTTTTTTACCTATGAAATATAATTTGGTAGGTAAAAGCATGGAAATTGTCATAGGTAAAGGTGTTTTGAATTTTTGAAAAAACCAAAAATCGAAAAGTTTACTTTTACCTACCAACAATTTTGTAGGTAGGAAAACGTCTATGAGACTTTTACCTACGACTATTTTTGTAGGTAAAAACATACATTGAGACTTTTGCCTACGAAAATTTTCATAGGTAAAAACATTTCTGAGAATTTTAAATATGAAATATTTCGTAGGTAAAAGTCTTTTTTAAAAAATAAAATTTTCAACTCAAAATTCCTGATATACACCTGTTACAATATAGTTCATCATATTCTTCCTGATATACACATGTTATATAATATATTTCATCATATTCACATTCACATCCATCTAAACCAAAACTACGTAAATCTATCCAAACATAAACTACATTCATCCAAACATAAACTACATCCATCCAAACATAAACAATCTTATCCACATGACATTCATCCATGCATAAATACATATAAGTTTAACATCATAAATAAAATACAAAAAATTATTCATAGCGTTAGGGAATTGAGAATAGGTTAAGGTTTAGGTTTAGGAAATCGGGTTCGGGTTCGGGATCGGGTTTAGGTTTGGGTTTTCAAGTTTATGTTTAGGTTTAGGTTAGGGAGTTGAAATTAGGATTAGGTGTAGGTTTAGGGATTTGAGAACACATTTAGGTTTTAGGTTTAGGAAATGGTTTAGGTTTTAGGTTAAGGTTATAGGTAGGTTATAGGTTATAGCTATAGGGAATTGAGAATCGGTTATGGTTTAGGTTTTGGAAATCGGGTTCGGGATCGGGTTTTGGTTTGGGTTTTCAAGCTTAGTATTAGGTTTAGGTAAGGGAGTTGAGATTAACATTAGGTGTAGGTTTAGGTTTAGGGATTTGACAACACATTTAGGTTTTAGGTTTAGGTTTAGGTTATAGGTTTAGGTTATAGGTTATAACTGTAGGGAATTGAGAATCGGTTATGGTTTAGCTTTAGGAAATCGGGTTCGGGTTCGGGATCGGGTTTTGGTTTAGGTTTTCAAGTTTAGGTTTAGGTTTAGGTTAGGGAGTTGAGAATAGGATTAGGTGTAGGTTTAGGTTTAGGGATTTGAGAACACATTTAGATTTTAGGTTTAGGTTTATGTTTAGGTTTTAGGTTAAGGTTATAGGTAGGTTGTAGGTTATAGTTGTAGGGAATTGAGGATAGGTTAAGGTTTAAGTTTAGGAAATCGGGTTCGGGTTCGGGATCGGGTTTAGGTTTGAGTTTTCAAGTTTATGTTTAGGTTTAGGTTAGGGAGTTGAGATTAGGATTAGGTGTAGGTTTAGGGATTTGAGAACACATTTAGGTTTTAGGTTTAGGAAATAGTTTAGGTTTTAGGTTAAGGTTATATGTAGGTTATAGGTTATAGCTATAGGGAATTGAGAATCGATTATGGTTTAGGTTTAGGAAATCGGGTTCGGGTTCCGGATCGGGTTTTGGTTTGGGTTTTCAACCTTAGTTTTAGGTTTAGGTAAGGGAGTTGAGATTAGCATTAGGTGTAGGTTTAGGTTTAGGGATTTGACAACACATTTAGGTTTTAGGTTTAGGTTTAGGTTTAGGTTATAGGTTTAGGTTATAAGTTAAGGTTATAGGTTAAGGTTTAGGTTATAGGTTAAGTTTTAGGTTTAGGTTATAAGCTAAGGTTATAGGTTAAGGTTTAAGTTATAGTTTAAGTTTTAGGTTTAGGTTTAGGTTATAGGTTTTGGGATTTGAGAATAGGTTTAGGTTAAGGTTATAAGTTTAGGTTTAGGAAATCGGGTTTGGGTTCAGGATCGGGTTTTGCTTTGGGTTTTCAAGTTTAGGTTTAGGTTTAGGTTAGGAAGTTGAGATTAGGTTTAGGTTATAGCTGTAGGGAATTGAGGATAGGTTAAGGTTTAGGTTTAGGAAATCGGGTTTAGGTTCGGAATCAGGTTTAGGTTTGGGTTTTCAAGTTTATGTTTAGGTTTAGGTTAGGGAGTTGAGATTAGGATTAGGTGTAGGTTTAGGTTTAGGGATTTGAGAATACGTTAAGGTTTAGGTTTAGGAAAAAAAAAGTTAGTTGTTTTATATCATCCAATCAATGCGTTGTTTGGTCTATGCCCCATTCACTACCACAACAGCTGACCGAATGATTTAGATCTCATCCACATTTGCAACATCTACACGATACAGTGGGACCTGCGGTAGGAGATCACTGTCCTATAAAATGTGGGAGCTTCCTGTTCTTATTGTTTCTTTGGATGTATGTGGTTTAACTATAGTAATGATAAAACACTTGAAAGTAATCAGAGGTTTGTCCTCTACATGCAATATGTATGACATCCAAGCCATGTATCAGGTTGTACCCACCACATAGATCATCATCTATTACTCACTATAGATGGCAATGGCCTCAAAATAACTCCAGTTTGATGATCCTAGTTGCTCAAATGGAGGACATTTTTATTAAAGCATCTTTCTCGATCAAATGATTAGGATCATCTAAATGGTGTTGTCATTCGGTTATGGCCCACCCATTATAGGGTCCATGTTAGACCATCAATGCTAGTGTTATGTAATCATATTAAGTTTCAGTTTAATGAGATCCATGTTTCATTTTCTCGTATTGGATCTTCCATGTTCATTGAAAAGAGTGACGCAGATCATGATCTAATGACAATCATACGATGAGGCAATGAGCCCCACCATCGATCATGACCCAAAGATCGTCGTACCACTGCATATGAACAATCCATCAAATATGCTATATATACACTGATCATTGTCTCACTGTTCCATTGATCTACGATTCTTCATTTGCGATCAGGTGTGGTGGGCCCACAATGACAACTACTGACACAGAGTGTGAAGCGGACAATGCAACTCTGGGCCTAGCATCCTATAATGTGGCCAGCATAGAGAAGTGGGCCGTTGGCAATGTTGGAAGGTTTAGTGAAGGCAGCAACAACAGATATTATAGGTACACTCAAGAAGAATTTCTGAATACAATAGACTCAGGGCTGTTCCAATACACAAGGCTATCACCAGGATCGCTAAGATATTATGGTCTGGGGCTCGAAAATGGGAACTACACTGTAAATCTGAAATTTGTAGATACGGAATTTCCATATTCACAAACTTGGGAAAGTGTTAGAAAACGCATTTTCGATATTTATCTTCAGGTATGTGTATTAGTACATTTTCTCGACATTGAAAGATCTTTTTCTTTTTTAAACTCAAATCTCAAATGTTTGATAGACCCACAAGGGCTTCTACGTGCAAACACTTGCCAGCCTCGCATGTGTAGGACATACCATGTGTCCATCACGTGAGACCCAATATGTAGATCATATGGCCAAATTTTTAGTGGCTGAGTCTGTAATTTTTAAGATCCATGTGCCTAACGATACTGTGCAGTATTTAGGTGACCTTACATGGATTTTTTAAATTTGAAACTGAGGGCAAAATGCCTCAAGGATGGGCATTTGGGTGCCATTACATTTATTTTTAGCTTTAAGAGCAGGAAAATGCCTCTTGGATAGGCATTTAGGTGCGTTTACTCCAATTTTTACCTTGACAAGTGGGAATATGCCACAAGGATACAAATTTACATGCCGACATATTGATTTTTAGCCTGAAAAGTGACGAAAATGCATCAAGGAAATGCATTTAGCTTCTATTACATGATTTTTATCTTGAAAAGATGTGACATTTTCATCAAGGACGGGCACTTAGGTTCCCTTACATAAACTTTTTATCTTGAACAGTGGGTTAAATACCTCAAGGATAGGCATTTACATGCCCTTGCCAAAATTTTTAACTTGAATAGAGAGCAAAATGCCTCAAGAATAGCCTATGGCTTTACCATGATTTTTATCTTGAAAAGTAGGCAAAACACTACAAGGATGGGCTTTTAGGCACCCTTATTTGAATTTTTAGCCTGAAAAGTGGAATCTTGCTTTAAGGATAGGCATTTGTGTGTGTGTGTGTGTGTTTTTTTTTTTTTATTGTGGTTTGGTTTGGCTACTAATGTTCAGTACTTCAATACAATAAGTTGTTTCTGTAATGCTTGAGATGTATTAATACTTTATCTATGTTTAGATGTAATATGCTCATTCAAAGTGAAACAGTTATTTAGAGTGTAGGCTCGGGAGGAGGTCCACAATGCTTCACCGGGAGTTTACATAGGTCCATGATCAAAAGCGCCCAACAAAAGTGCGTGTGCGAGTCACAATCTCGCCTTCCCTACCCAAAATTCGGTCAGTCTAACTCTTATCATTTGATAAGCCATATATATAGATTAAATGTTGACTATCCATTTCTTTAGCATACATTTAGCTCACCTAGTTTGACACCAACTTGATTCTTAGACCTGGGCATATTTTCTAGGTGAAGTTTGCTAAGCCCACACATGGGTAGAGCCTTCTGCAACAACATACAGCCACATGTACCAATATAACGTAAGGTGCGAGAACAGAACTTTTCATTCAAATATTGCACCAATTGCAAAAGTAGTGTTTTCCCAACATGAAATAAAAATAGATGCACAAGACATTAAACACATAAGCTATCTTTTCTGTCCATTTGGTGCATTTGTTTGGCTTTTCCAAATCTACCAATCTATGGGTCATACATTGTAATATCTTACTGGTTGGATGTTTCTGAGTACCCAAAAATAGTTGGACAACAAGTTTTAGAAAGGCCCACTCATTCAATGGTTGGGATCATAATGTGGGGTAATTTGAAGATAATTCTCATGTTTGAAATGTCCATGCCATATTTCGCATTTTACTCCATTGTTACAAACTTGAGATTTAAAACTTTCTGAAAGAAAGTTGATAACTGAATACTATCTGTTTTGGAGGCTATGTATTGCTGATTTTGTTCAGGCCATGACTGTCTAACAGGTTTGAGGCACCTATGGATCTAAAGAAAGAGTAGGAAAGATTAACATTTGAACAAAAGTATGGGGAAGCATTCACTTCAGCCCATGAATTGTTGGATGTTTATTTGGTTTTTAGATAATGCAGATTTTGCTTAGTTTTTCAAAGTTTATAATTGAGAAGATGAGCATGTGCTCTTGAAGTATTCTCTCTCTCTCTCTCTCTCTCTCTCTCTCTCTCTCTCTCTCTCTCTTTTATGACATCTCATCCTTATCTTTTTCTATATTTTTAGTTCTTCAATTTTGTTGCATAACCTTTCACGTATGATGATATTCGTTGTAGGAAGCTATTCGTTGGGGTACCGATTATGTTCTCAACGCTATCGCTCATCCAAACACCATATATGTGTAGGTTGCTTTTTCTTTTCTCTAATTCTTTTTCAGCTTGGATTTGCTTTCTTTTTCTTTTTTCTCATGTGGGATCTCTTTTTTTCAGAAAAAAAATTTGTTTAATTTGTATTTTCCATTTGTTTGGGATTTTTTTTTTTTTTGGATTTCTTTATTGGGTTTTTCCAAGTAGTTATTAGAATGTTGGTTTCTAGTTCTTATAATGTTTTGAAGTTTTTTAAGAAGAAAAGAGGAATAAGAGACAAAAAGCTGTTTTTTTTTTTTTTTTTTTTTTTTTTTGGTTGTTGAAGATTTTAAGCAATGAAAATGGTTTTTGGGATTTTTAGAGGGCTTGAAAGAAAGAGAAGTAGAGAAAACAGAGCAGTGCGAGTTTTTATTTTTGGTTACAGGTGGGTGATGCTAACAAGGATCATGCGTGTTGAACACATTGAAGTCAGGAAAAACACATGCTGTAGTTATATAACACATGCACAGATCGACACATCACATTTTAATGCAACTTGGTTATCAAGGCAATGGTTAATCACATTTTGATGCAGTTTGGTTATCTGGAGCATTTTTTATATGAATAGTAACTCTATCTTGAAAAATGTGGATCTTTAGCATTGATTAGAGAAGTGCTTATATTTTTTAACAAAACTAGATGGTTATTGGTCTTGTACATTTAATAGTTGGGAGTTTTGTCTATGGCGGCACAAAAACAAAGAGTAAATCTGGGACTGGACCCGAGTCAGCAATGGAATTTGAACATCCGACAGGTGAGAAACCTCGTTGGGGATTGACTGATGAGCCATTCTGATTATGCACACACTTGTATAAAGTCGGATGTTGGATTTGTTCAATGAATATAGCTTTTAGGCTGCAAGCTTGAGACAACGATTTCTACAATTTATTTAGTTTGACTTGAGTCAATTTATATCCAGGTTGGGGGAGTTGAGACTGTTACTCTTGGAGATGAAGAAGCCCGTGTTAGAGGTTGTCAGAAAAGCATTCTTGAGAGAAAAGCTCCTCCAACCTTCCATTTTATGATTGAAATGAGGGAAAGGAAATATTGGGTCACGCATCGGGTACGTCAACAATTGGGACCACAATTTGGATGGCCTGGAGTGACATCCATTCATGCCGCATGTACAGTGGATTGGTCTTCTCCACCATTTGAAGCAAATGGTGGAAAATACAGTTGTGTAGCCCATAAAGAAAACATGCCTTCAAACTTTGATATTCTCAGCATCTATGTACTCTATTTACATTTCATTCATTTACACTCTATCTATGAATTATTAGCTCCAGATATAGGTCTTTTCGTATCTAAAAGTAAAAGAACTCATGTTATATGTTTGTCATTGGCTCATTGCACACATTTGTTTAGAATATTTCGAGACATGATCATGGGTGATAATCCTTGCATCTTATATGATTCTTTTAATCTATGCATCTTATATTATTCTTTTATTCTATGCAGACTGAAAGGAGTGTTGATATGTTGCTCCATGGTAAAAAGCCCTTGGTTGAGGTAATGATATCAAAACCTCCGTACCCAGCACTACTTTAAGCATTTACTTTAAACATATGGCTAGAATAGGCTTTTGACAAATTGTTTCAAAACTAGGAATGCAGATTCACTTGGTTGACCGATGAGTCAAAACTTGATCACGGGTATAAGTGAAGGTACAATTACTAATTGTTGTATTGGTTACCATTAATAAGGAGATTGATAAACCATAAACACACCTTAAACACGTAAGGTTGTCCCTGAACAAATTTCTCAGGCCAGCATCACATTTTTGTCTTATTTTCTTTAGCTTTCATCAGACTGATGCCTAAGTCAGAATATGATGAAATATATTACATAACAGGTGTATATCAAGAAGAATATGATCAAATATATTGTAACAGGTGTATATTAGGTCTATATCAAGAATTTTGCGCTGGGAAAGTGAAAAAAAAAAAAAGAACTTTTACCTACGAACATTTTCGTAGGTTTGTAGGTAAAAGTCTTATCCATGTTTTTACCTACGCAATTTTTCGTAGGTAAAAGTTCTGTAAGTATTTTTACCTACAAAAAATGTTCGTAGGTAAAAGTTTTAAAAATATTTTTAGCTACGAATATATTCGTGGGTAAAAGTCTTGTAATACTTTTTAGCTACAGAAATCTTGGTAGGTAAAAGTTTTGTAAATATTTTTAACTACGAAAATGTTCATAGACAAAAGTTTTCTAAGTATTTTGCTACGAATATACACGAGGGTAAAAGTCTTGTAATACTTTTTAGCTATGAAAATCTTGGTGGGTAAAAGTTTTGTAAATATTTTTAGATACGAAAATATTCGTAGGTATAAGTCTTGTAAATATTTTTATCTACGAAAATATTTGTAGGTAAAAAGTTTTGTCAATATTTTTACCTACAAAAATTAGCGTTGGTAAAAGGTTTTACTAACGAAAAATTTTGTCGGCAAAAGTCTTACCTTTGCCAACGAAAATTTTTTTCGTGGGTAAAAGGTTTTCCCCTCGGACTTTTAGCGAGAAATTTGCCAACGAAAATTTTCACGGGTAAAACGTTTTGCCTATGAAATTAAGACTTTTGCCTACGAAAATTTTCATTGGTAAAAGTGGCTTTTCTTGTAGTGATATCAAGGTGGGCCCTACACAGTTAGAGTAACACTCATGAAGGAGTTACCTAAATAGTGAAATGGTACTATAAGGTCACCTCATGGGAACTTCCCATGAGGTTAATCTGTGTGCGCCCCACATATAAAAGCATTTGGTGGGGCCCATATGAGTTTTGGATGTGTATGAAACTTGGTTTGACTCCTCAACCAAGTGGGACACACATAATGAATGGGTTTGATCTATGAACCACATCTAGGTGGGCCCAATAAATAATTATGAAATGTTTTAATGGGAGGGTAACCCTCTCAACTATAGTATGTGGTGTGGCCCACCCAAGTCATGAATTGACTTTATTTTTAAGCTCTAAAACGTACCTCCCCATAGGACCTTATTAGAGATTGACGATGCTTAAGGGGCTCCAAGGGGCCCATTTCAATATATTTGTTTTATCTAAGCCATCCATAAATTTTGAAATATTATTTCAATGCATGAGCTCAAAAAGTAGAAAGATTAAAAGTCTAAGTGGACCACACTATAAGAAATAATGAAAAATAAATTTATAACATTAGTATGTGGTGTGGTCCACCTACAGCTTCGATTTGACTCATGTTTTGGATCAACCCTAAAAATGAGCCGTTAAAATTAATGGACGGAGTGGATAATTAACATACACAATGGTGGGCCCCACAAGTCCTAAAATAATGAAAATTCGGGATTAACCTACACTGTTCATCCATTTTTTGAGATCATTTTAGAGAATTATCCAAAAAATGATTCATATCCAAAGATTAATTAAATGAACCACACCACAAATAAGGGGAACAAATTGGCTACTCCCCCCGACACCATCCATTGGCTTGTGGTTGGTGCTATGTGGGCCCCACCATGATGTATGTGTTTAATCCATGCCGTCCATCTATTTTTAGAGATCATCTTACAATATGAGACAAAAAATGAGGCATATCCTAATATGAAATGGACCACATTATAGGAAAAAGTGTTGAATGAGCGTCAACTATTTAAAACATTTCGGGGGCCATAAAAGTTTTGGATCTAGATGATTTTTGCTTTTTCCCTTTATCTAGGCCTGTATGACCTAATCAACAGATTGCATGTCAAATAAAAAGTACAATGGGCCTTAAGATAGTTTCAACGGTGGGACAATGACGCCCACCATTAAAAACTTCTACAGGCAACAAAAGTTTTATATCAAGATGATATTTGTGTTTTCACATATTTCATGTATTTTTTTAACTTTTCAACAGGTTGGATTTCAAATAAACATTACGATGGGCCTTAAGATAGTTTCAACGGTGGGAACACTCTCCTCGCTATTTTCTGTGGTGGGGTCCGCTACAGATTTTTATCTGCCTCATTCTTTGGCTCATGACTTAAAATGATATCTCAAAATGGATGGACGGTGTGGATATAATAAATACATCATAGTGGGGCCCACAAAACTTGGTGTCGTCACGGTATGGCGTCCAAGAGGGAAACGGATTGGCTACTCCCCTGACACCATACCCGTGGCTGGTGGTCGGTGCTCTATGAGTCCCACCATGATGTATGTGTTTCATCCATGCCGTCCATCTATTTTTACATGTCATATTAGGGCTTGATACAAAAAATGAGAGGGATATAAATCTCAGGTGGACCACACCACATGAAAACAATAGTGATTGGATATCCACCATTAAAACCCTCCTAAGGCCCACTGTACTTTTAATTTGAGATCCAATCTGTTGATTAGGTCATACAGGCCTAGATGAAGGGAAAAAAAATATCAAATTGATCCAAAACTTTATATGGCCCCCGAAAGGTTTTTAATGGTCGACGCTCATTCAACACTGTTTCCTATAATGTGGTCCAGTGGAGATTGGGATATATCTCAATTTTTGTCTCATACCATAAAATGATATGGAAAAATAGATGGACGACAGGGATGAAACACATACATCATGATGGGGCCCATAGAGCACCGACCACCTGCCCTTGGCGCTGGTGTTAACGCGAGTAGCCAATCCGTTTCTTGAGAGACCAAGTCTCTCAGTGTCCTCTCTCACTCTCTCAATCTCTCTCACTCTCACGCACCCTCTCTCTCTCTCGGTCTTCTCTCTCTCGCGCACCCACTCTCTCTCTCTCTCTCGGTCCTCTCTCTCGTGCATCCTCTCTCTCTCTGTCTCTCTGTCTCTCTTGGTCTCTCTCTCTCTCTCTCTCTCTCTCTCTCTCTCTCTCTCTCGTCTCTCTCGGTCCTCTCTCACGCATCCTCTCCCTTCTCTGTCTCTCTCATCTCTCTCTCTCTCTCTCTCTCTCTCTCTCTCTCTCTCTCTCTCCTTAGAGCTCGGGAACCCTATTTTTAAGGCGTGGACTCGTGATCGGGGCTCCAACTCAAACAGGAACTTACTCTCTTCCTTTAAAGCTCGGTTGACCATGAGGTATCTCTCTCTCTCTCTCTCTCTCAATCTCTCTCAATCTCAATACCGATTGAAACAATTTGCGGATTTAGGGATTTGGGGATTTAAGGGATTTAGGGAATTGGGGATTTGGGGATTTAAGGGATTTGGGGATTTAGAGATTTTGGGATTGGGGGATTTAAGGGATTTGGGGACTTGAGGGCCACGGTTGATCAGGCTAGAGACCCATTCTCTCTCAATCTCTCTTGCTTAGAAACTGTTTGATGAAATGTCTGATTTTGTTTGTTTCAGAATATTCTTGCTATCCAAGAAATTTCACTGCAACAGAAAGCATCTGGATCTGCCATGCAATTTTATTTTTATTTTTGGTTTCAGAGAGAGATTTCTAGAGCTCTTATTTCATGAAAATGTTATAGATCTGATCATAGTTATGACATAACATATTGCTGGTTTGTGTAACCGTCTCCATGAAGATAATCCGCTTTTACTTGAGACATTCCATTAGATATTTTTGGGCCAAGATCCAGGGCTGATTGCCAAAGCATCACAGAAGGGCTCCAAGGTTTGTCCTCCCTTTCTTTCCCATGTCTTTCTGATGTATATGATAGATGAGTCATGAAGTATATTACAGAGGAAATGAGTGATGCCCCATTGGTTTGACCTGGAAAATTTATTATAACTAACCTTTTTAAGTAATTGGATGATTCGTATGGTTTGACTTGGAAAATTTATTATAACTAACCTTTTCAAGTAATTGGATGATTCATATGATCTGGTGACATTTGTTGTTTCATGTCTACTTGTTGAGGCAAGGCTGTTAAGATTAAATGGTTGTAGCTTGATTGGGAAGTAATGGGATTTTTGTTGTTAAGCTATTAGCCGCTCTTACTTTTTTGGTTAGAGAGCATTCGATTCTGATATATCTGCATCCAACATGAGATGCCTTCAATGATGGCCAACGTGGTTGTATGTGTAACACACCATGGTGGCCCTATTCCTTTTTGTTGCATGTGCTTCATACTTGGGTACACACGTTTTATGGCCCACATGGCAAGCATATACACCAGATGCACATGAACCCCTGATTCTGACTGTTCATTTTCTGATACATATGTAGCCCACCTTATATTTGATCACTTTGGTCTTTAAAAAAAAAAAAAATTCTGATACATATCTAACCCACCTTATATTTGATCACTTTGGTCTTTTTTCTTTGGGTGAAATTGGGCAAGTTTGAGTTGAAGCTTATTGAGAGGTTTGGAGTGTGTGGGAGAAGGGTTTTGTGTAGTGTGTTTGGATTTAGCTGATTTAGGGTTTTTTTTTGTGGTGTGTTTGTGAAAAGGCCTATCTATATGTCCTAAAGGGGGGGGGGGGGGGGGGTGAATAGGACAATACCAAATAAAACTTATAACCGCGGAACTAAAAGGAATATGATAGCCAAAATAAATCACAATGCAGGAAAGTAAAACAACCTCAAAATTTAGATCTTGAGAGGTTGATACAAATGTTGTTCTAAGGACAACCTTACACCAAAAACTAGAGTTTATGGTAGGACAACCTTATTTCTAGAAAGATCTTTGTATCAAATCTCAAACCAAAGAAGAATCAGAATTAAACAAAAACTAAACTGAAATAAATTGTAATCATAAATGTATTGTTCTAGGGACAGCCATACACCATAAAAATGGCAGGATAACCTTGCTGGAACAACTTTAAGGAAATTGAATTTCAAGCTGATAAAGGAATAACAGAAAATAAATTCTAAACTATTACAAAATTCCCATAATGCTTGAATTAAATGATTACAACATTCACCACCATATATACATCCCACAAATAAATAATTAAAGATTAGAAATATAAATCATTCAACCACAACACAAGGGATTATAGTGGTTCGCCTGTGTGTTCACCAACTATTAAATAATAGCCACACAGAATGCTACTCCACTCCTAATATCCTCACACAGGGGATATTAGCGTTCACTAACAAAATAGGTTTTCACAAGTTCACCCAAAACCTTTACAATTGTGTCTTTGTCTGTGGGCTTACACAATAAAAAAAACCCTACTTCTGAGTTTTCCTGGCTCTTCTCAGATAACCAATACAACAAGATTTTTCTGGCAAATCTTGAAAGAAACCAAAACAGAAAGGAATTTACAATTAAATGTAAAATACCTGATTATCTCCTTCGTAGTAGCAGCCCGGTAGAACCAAGTCAGAGTAAATGATTGAATGTCCAAGTTCAATGTCCAGTACTTAATTACAATGGTTCTAGTTCTAATAAATTTTAAATTAAACCAAATAGGGCTTGCCTTAATTGATTTTGATTCCAAAGAAAGGGAATAACAATTCCTCTTATCAAATTAGATTAGAATAGCAGAAACAAAATCAATTAAATAAAGCTAAAGAAAGAGAGTATTAAATAAGCACACGTAGTTTAGATGGAGCACTGAATTATCACTCAGAAGTTTGACGAAGATTGGCTTGAATAGATTAATTAATTCCTTCAATTCTTTTGAGATTCGTGCTCTATTTATAGGTGAGCAGATTGCGTCTTCGACAGGTCTAGGGAGCTCTTCGACTAGTCGAAGAAGTAACAGATTTGAAAAAAATCGGGTACGATAAGTTTTGACCGTTCTACGACTGGTCGAAGGTCTCCTTCGACTGGTCGTAGGTCACCTTCGACTGGTCGTAGGTCACCTTCGACTGATCGTAGTCACCTTCGACTGGTCGAAGGTCTCCTTCGACTGGTCGAAGACCCTGTAAATAATCGCTGGACTTTTAGTCGAAGATTTTCGACTGGTCGAAGATGCAGTCGACACTGTTCCTTCGACTGGTCGAATAGATTCCTGGACTAGTCGAAGCCTAACTGAAAATATCCCAATTTTGTAACAAACTCACGACTGGTCGAGGAATTTCTTAGACTGGTCGAAGCAAAGCTAAGACTAGTCGAAGAAAGCCTAGGACAAGTCTTTAAACTGCCCAAACTCATGTGACATAT
This sequence comes from Magnolia changhungtana, assembly GCA_030180095.1. Classification (NCBI taxonomy): domain Eukaryota; kingdom Viridiplantae; phylum Streptophyta; class Magnoliopsida; order Magnoliales; family Magnoliaceae; genus Magnolia; species Magnolia changhungtana. The sequence continues at coordinate 266,773 of JASAUF010000037.1, forward strand.
ATATATGACTTATGTATCCAAAATGGCCTACTCCTAAGGTCAACCTATAATCAATCAAACCCCAATCATGAAGTAAGGACATTGAAACATTAGGAATAAGTGACCTTGAAGTTTAAGCCTTGAAGTCTTGATGTAACTCAATCTTAAAATCTTGATGTAGCTCAACCTTGAAAATGTCTTGAGTTCTTTACGAACTGCCTTGTACTCTTCTTGAAGTCTTGTATTCTTGAGTCTTGTCTTGTGAGCAATACTTGCAGTCATGGTTGATCTTTGTTCTTGTGATCTTTGCTTGTTGTGAGCTTTGCTTGTTCATGAATGTTGATCTTTGAGAGAGCTTCACTTATGCAAGTTATATACTAGGGATTTTGGCATCACAAATTTGACAACCGACAGGGATAAAGAATATAGCACTTACAGTTTGGATTTAGTTGATTTGGTGTTTTCTATAGTCTATTTGGATTTGGTTGATTTGGAATTTTTCAGTGGTGTGTTTGGAATTTGTTTATTTGGGATTTCTACATTCCAGAGGAGTGACTGATTTTTTTTTCTTTCTTTTTAGTGTTTCAAATTTGATATGCAGTTAATCCATGGTGTATCGGGAAAATTATGGCAAAAATGTAAATTGGATTTTAATTCATGATGTTGTAAATTGGAGGATTTGGGTTTATCTTTTTCTATGAGAGGAGGTGTCGATGTTATTTTTTTCTTCGTTTATGAATGGCCTTTGGAGTGAATTGAAGCTTTTCTTTTGCCTTAAAAAAAATAAAAATCACTTAGTGCTATTTTCTAAGCTAACACAATGCCTAGAATGGCCCCACTTGCACATTATTAATTAGAAAAGATGTTCAAATTGTAGAAGAAATTATTAAGGTGAATTTCAAATTTTAGATATTTCTACTTATAGATAGTTTTATATCTAATTTCCAAGTTGTAATTGATACATCTTACTGATTGCCTTCATCATGTGAAAATTTTGACATTGTTTTTTCTCTTTCTGGGTTGTCTTCTAACAGGAAATGTCTTTTGGATGGAAACTTGTTGTAAATATACATCTCTGCCTGCTTCACTTTAAGGAATGTTTCATACAATTTAAATTTACAGTTTTCCATGGCATTAATATTTTTGGTGTTTCATGATGCTTTCTAAGCATTATCTTTGATCAGGTTATCTTTGTGAATGATTCACGCTAATACCATGTCTATGTTCTTCATATGTTGTTGAAATTGACGCAGCAAGCAATTATCCATTTACTCCTTTAGCTAAATAGATTGCTAGTTCATGTGGTTTTGCCTTTTACTTTTTTACTTTATAATTCAATTGTATTCATTTAGGTTTCTTTTCTTGAAAAGGAATTATGGAAATTGTAACAGTTAAGTTCCTACTTTTTTACATTTTTCTTCTTTCTTTACAGTGAGCTTTGAATATTGGTCTTTCATATATTCATATGCAGTGGGCTTCAATCAATGCAGGGGTATTACTCAATGGCTAAACAGCCATCGAACTTTGAGGTTCTCAATCAGGTAACCATCACTTGTTGTCCTCTGTCATCATTGTTATGAATGTTTTTCTTTGAACAAGAGAAAAGCGTCATTGGAGATTTTCAATGATATTTTGGTATGGCTACCATCGTCCTGTTTGTTCCTTCTAACCGAATTTATCATATCAGCAATCTCCTAAGAAAACCATTTCCAAATTTGAATTTCTTAAGAAGAAATTTTATATTGAAAGAAGCTTAGATGAGTTTTTTCATTGGAATAAGCAAGGAATAGGAGGAGACAGATTTTAAGATGAATTAGTCTTCTTTTATATATATATATATATATATATATATATATATATATATATATATATATATATATATATATATATAACTCAAGGTTTTCTATTAGCATTTTTCACCAAGTGAGGAAATAGTTGAATTTATCGTATGTAACATGCATGCGTGTAATGTGTGCTTTGTAAGCGCCCACACATGCCAATGTGGGACACGTGTGTGAGTCCAGGTGACTCATTAAGCAAGTCTAATGAACAAACTCGGATAATGCATCCATGCCGGCACCACAAATCACTTGTAACCATTGTATCTCTTCCTGACTGTCTTCTTGCAGGCCATAAAGTTGACTGTTATGATTGTCCTATCAAGGAGATATTCAATGCTTGGTCCATCTATTATGGGTCCAACAGACTGATGGTGGCCCCACCAGTAGATAGCCTTGGTTGAAACACATGAAAATTATTGAAGTTGACTTATTTTTCCTTCTGCTGCCTCTAACTTCTTATTTTTCTCTTCACTTGCACGTTGTGCTTCAGCAAATTGACTTTTAAAATCATCAGCACTTTCTATTCCTGACTGTAACACCCTCTGTGGAGGCATAAAGTGATGATCAACATTATAAAGTAAAGATGCCACAAGTCCCATACAACCATGTCAATAAAATCATTACTTGCTGAAAAAGGCATCTTTGATAAAGAAAACACATAGTAGGACCCAAGGAAAAAGTTTGAGAACCTGAAATCAACTCAAAATTCATTTTTGGCTATTTTCCATACCATTTACATGTGTTCAGTTTTTCCTTTTCCTTCTATAGATGGAAGAGACCTGAATGCTGTAGACATTGAAGGATTTGCACTGCCAACTCTCATGTACTTAGCATGTGAGAAGAATTCTTTAGCATGTGAACATTTAGGATGGCAACAGTTGCATCATCATCTCATTTTTATTTATTTATTTTATTTTTTTGATTGTGATTTTTTATGTTATATAGATATGCTACACACACACACACACATATATATATATATGTGTGTGTGTGTGTGTGTGTGTGTGTGTGTGTTATATGAGTTTTGGCTTGATCATGATTTCTCAATTTTTGTGTTATTGAATAAATAATAGCACTAACCTACACCATAGCTGTATAACTCGCAAGCATGCATCATTGGTTGGCCTCGTCATACAAGTGTTATAGTTGGGATGGGACAGAAAGATGCTCGTGTTGGTGATGAGGCCCAGTCCAAGAGAGGTATTCTCACTTTGAAGTATCCCATTGAGCATGGGACTGTAATTGGGATGACATGGAGAAGATCTGTCATTAAGCTGATATTTTTGTTCCCCTTCTTCCAGGTATATTTGACCTTATCAATAGGTTGGATGGCAAATAAACGTTATAGAAATATCTGCTTTTTTGCTTTTTGTAAAAGTAATTCATATTTTTGCAAGTAGAGATCCCCTTCATCAAGCATGAATGTTACATTCTTATAAATTAAGAAATCTGGATCTAACTTATTTTGACATATATGTTTGTATTTCTTCTTCTTTTTCTTCTTTTGGCATAAATCTGGATCTAACTTATTTTCTTGTTCAGTCCCTGCACATCTGCATGCATACACATAATATGCTTTATATTGCATTGATAGGTGATAATGATCTCAGGCACTTGAAAAAAATGATTTGCAGTTTAAGTGGAAATCAAGAGACATTTATTTGAATAGCTAGCAATGTTTTCTGCACTCAACTAGAAAATTCTTGGTAAATGATGATTCAAAGGGAGATTTATATGAATCAGATTCTTGATCCCGAACTTAGCTGATCTATATGAATAAGATTCTTGATCCTGATCTTAACTTGTTTCCTTGCCAAGTCACACACACCTGCTTGCATGACTAATCTTCACCATCGCAAATAATGCAATATCAAAGCCATCCATCAAGTTGGTCCAGCTGTCAAGATGTTCTCACCTAAAAAATCAGGCTGAAGGAGTAGAGCATGCATACCATCCTAATAGTGAGCAGTGCATAGGCTGGATCCCATTGTGAAAATGATCATATACAAAAAAATCACCTTTTGGATGGACCCAATGTTGTATACAAATGGCATGCTGGCATGGGTGGTCTAGGTGGACAGTAAGACTATTGAGGAGGATGTTAATTTTCTTCTTTATGTATATGTGTTTCTTTTCATGGGCAAGTGTGCACATGTGTATATTTTTTTCACAATGTTTTAGTTAAACAACTTTGACATTTTTTTCAAGCATTTTCCTTAAGATTTTCTGTAAGTTCTTAATTCTAATGTTGTAATTGAGAATGGATTTATAAATTTTTAATATTTTCTCATGTTTTCAGGTTGAAACTAGTAAAGTATTTTTGCGAGATACTAGCATCGTCTCTCCATACACTATTTTGCTATTCGGTGGTCCCATTAACATTCAACACCAGGTTTCCTATCACAGCCTTCTTTATTCATTACACTGCAAAAGCTTATAGATGCTTCTCTTGTTGAATACTTATAAAATAAATATCATGGTAGTTTACAGTATCTATTGGGCAATGGATTTATCCGACTTCAACTTCCATCCATGATGTTTGGTTGGTTAACTTTTGAAGAATACATACTGTTCAAATGAGTCAAGTACATGATATAGACTTACAATCTCAAATGGAAAATTTTCCCATGGTACAAGTGCATGGAAAACTTTCCACATATCAACTTGCATTTGGATCAGTTGGCCTCCACATCACCCCATCTGGACCGTCCATTAGGAAAACATCTCCACAACATCAATCCAACTTAGGCATGTATGAGAATATGAAAGTATTACAGCACAGGAAACAATTTGATTGAACATCTACCAATGAAAATTTTTTGGAGGCCAAAGAATTTTTGGATCAAGCTGATGTTTGTGCTTTCTCTTCATCCATGTCTTTGTGATCATATTAACAGGTTGGATGATAAATAAAAATTACTTTAGACCCTAGGAAGGTTTCAATAGTGGAAATCTGGATTTTCTTATTAGTAAATTTTAACTGAACTCATTCTTTTGAAAAAATAGAAAAAATGGGAATATTAATAAATATGGATTTTCTTATTAATAAGAAAATGGAAGATGGATTGAAAAAACATAAAAGAGTTTTACAGAAATTATTTGTTCCAAACAGGACATTTATCAAAGGAGCACTATTGGGTGATATTTAAGATTTTCATTATAAATAGATTAAGAGCCAATGATAATTATAAGTAGACTTGTAGCCAAAAATAAAGAATTTAATTTTTTTCAAAACATGGAAAGACTAATCAGTCCTACTTCTTGTAACTTCAGCCACTGCTTCAAATGGAGGGACTGCACAAATATTTTGGTTAGGGAGACTACTGATGGTGAACTAGCAGCTACAACAAATATGAGAGTTACAAAGGTGAAAAGAAACATAAGTCGGTCGGTAAGATAACAGGCATAATTTTCCTTTTCAATTGTTAGTCATAGATTGACAATACTTGTTTCAATTTTCTTGGATGGATGATGAATGTATTTGAGAATGTAAATGAAAATAAAAAACTTATAATATATATATATATATATATATATATGTTATTAATGGAGGATACTTTGTTTAGGGGGACATAAAATTCTTGTAGCTTATGGTATGGTGCCCCATATTGGTTGTATGTTACTAGTATGTAGTAGATACTACTAGGTTCAATAGTAGATAATACTAGAAAATCCCTAAACCTAAACTTACACCTAATCCTAATCTACTCCTTAACCTGAATCCAAACTTAAACCTATACTTATAACCTAAAACTATTCTCAAATCCCTAAACCTATAACCTAAACCCGAATCCAAACTCGAACCCGAATTCCTAAACCTTAACCTAAACATATAACCTATAACCTATAACCTAAGCCTATTCCTAAACCTAAAACCTAAAGCTAAAGCTAAACCTATAACTTAAACCTAAACTCAAATCCTAAACCTTAACCTAAACCTACAACCTTAACCTAAACTTAAACTTATAACCTTAACCTAAACCTATTCTCAAATCCCAAAACCTAAAACCTAAACCTTAACTCTAAACCTATAACCTAAACTCAATTTCCTAAACCTTAACCTATAACCTAACCTAAACCTAAACCTAAACCTATAACTCCTAACCTAAACATAAAACCTAAACCTAAACCTAATCCTAATCACAACTCCCTAACCTAAACCTAAACCAAAACTTGAAAACCAAAACTAAACCCGAACCGAACCCGATCCCAATTTCTCTAAACCTAAACTTATGACCTTAACCTTAACCTATTCTCAAATCACAAAACCTATAACCTAAACCTAAACCTATAACCTATAACTTAAACCAAAACCTATAACCCTTAAACCCGAACTCGAACCCGAATTCCTAAACCTTAACCTAAATATATAACCTATAACCTATAACCTAAGCCTATAACTTAAACCTAAACCTAAACCTAAACCTAAACCTATAACCTAATCCTAAACCTATAACCTAAACTCAAATCCCTAGACTTTAACCTAAACCTAAAACCTAAACCTAAACCTATAACCTTAACTCAAATCGTAAACTATAACCTATAACCCAACCTAAACCTATTTATAACCTAAAACTATTCTCAAATCCTAAAAAACCTATAACCTAAAGTCGAATCCAAACCCAAACACGAACCCGAATTCCTTAACTTTAACCTAAACATATAACCTATAACCTATAACTTAAGCCTATACCTAAACCTAAAACCTTACTTATAACCTAAAACTATTCTCAAATCCTTAAACCTAAACCTTAACCTATAACCTATAACCTAAACTTATAACCTATAACCTAACCTAAACCTAAACCTAAAACCTAAACCTTAACCAATAACCTAAAACCTAAACCTAAACCTAAAACCTAAATGTATTCTCAAATCCCTAAACCTAAACCTACACCTAATCCTAATCTCAACTCCCTAACCTAAACCTAAACCTAAACTTGAAAACCAAAACCTAAACTCGATCCTGAACCCAAACCCGATTTCCTAAACCTAAACCTTAACCTATTCTCAATTCCCAAAACTTATAGCTTGTAACCTAAACCTAAACCTAAACCTTAACCTTAACCTAAACCTAAACCTATAACCTTAACCTAAACAAAACCTATGACCTTAACCTATAACCTATAACCTAAACCTTAACCTATAACCTAAAACCTAAACCTAAACCTAAAACCTAAATGTATTCTCAAATCCATAAACCTAAACCTACACCTAATCCTAATCTCAACTCACTAACCTAAACCTAAACCTAGACTTGAAAACCCAAACCTAAACTCAATCCCGAACCCGAACCCGAACCCGATTTCCTAAACCTAAACCTTAACCTATTCTCAATTCCCTAAACCTATAGCTTATAACCTAAACCTAAACCTAAACCTTAACCTAAATCTATAACCTTAATCAAAACCAAAACCTATGACCTAAAATCTAAATGTATTCTCAAATCTCTAAACCTAAACCTACACCTAATCCTAATCTCAACTCCCTAACCTAAACCTAAACTTAAACTTGAAAACCCAAACCTAAACTCGATCCCAACCCGAACCTAGGATTTCCTAAACCTAAACCTTAACCTATTCTCAAATCCCTAAGCCTAAACCTACACCTAATCCTAATCTCAACTCCTAACCTAAACCTAAACCTAACTTGAAAACCCAAACCTAAACCCGATCTGAACCCAATTTCGTAAACCTAAACCTTAACCTATTCTCAATTCCCTAAACCTTAGCCTATAGCCTAACCTAAACCTAAACCTATAACCTACACTTATAACCTAAACATAAACCTATAACCTAAACCTAAGCCTAAAACTTAAACCTATGACCTAAAACCTAAATGTATTCTCAAATCCCTAAACCTAAACCTACACCTAATCCTAATCTCAACTCCCTAACCTAAACCTAAACCTACACTTATAACCTAAACCTAAACCTATAACCTATAACCTAAGCCTAAAACCTAAACCAATGACCTAAAACCTAAATGTATTCTCAAATCCTTAAACCTAAACCTACACCTAATCCTAATCTCAACTCCCTAACCTAAACTTAAACCTAAATTTGAAAACCCAAACCTAAACTCGATCCCAAACCCGAACCCGATTTCCTAAACCTAAACCTTAACCTATTCTCATTCCCTAAACCTATAGCTTATAACCTAAACCTAAACTTAAACCTTAACCTAAACCTTAACCTAAACCTATAACCTAAAGTCAATTCCCTAAACCTTAACCTATAACCTAAACCTAAACCTATAAGCTTAACTCAAATCCTTAAACCTTAACCAATAACCCAACCTAAACCTATACTCATAACCTAAAACTATTCTCAAATCCCAAAACCTATAACCTAAACCCGAATCCAAACTCGAACCCGAACTCGATTCCTAAACCTTAACCTAAACATATAACCTATAACCTATAACCTAAGCTTCATAACTTAAAGCCTAAACATAAACCTATAACCTAATCCTAAACCTAAAACCTAAACTCAAATCCCTAGACCTTAACCTAAACCTTAAACCTATAACCTTAACTCAAATCGTAAACCTTAACCTATAACCCAACCTAAACCTATTTATAACCTAAAACTATTCTCAAATCTCAAAACCTATAACCTAAAGTCGAATCCAAACCCGAACCCGAACCCGAACCCAAATTCCTAAACCTTAACCTAAACATATAACCTATAACCTATAACTTAAGCCCATACCAAAACCTAAAACCTTACTTATAACCTAAAACTATTCTCAAATCCTTAAACATAAACCTTAACCTATAACCTAACCTAAACCTAAAACCTAAACCTTAACCAATAACCTAAAACCTAAACCTAAACCTAAAACCTAAATGTATTCTCAAATCCCTAAACCTACACCTAATCCTAATCTCAACTCCCTAACCTAAACCTAAACCTAAACTTGAAAACCCAAACCTAAACCCGATCCCAAACCCGAACCCGAACCCGAACCCGATTTCCTAAACCTAAACATTAACCTATTCTCAATTCCTAAACCTAAACCTTAACCTAAACCTAAACCTAAACCTTAACCTAAACTTATAACTTTAACCTAAACCAAAACCTATGACCTAAAACCAAAATGTATTCTCAAATCTCTAAACCTAAACCTACACCTAATCCTAATCTCAACTCCCTAACCTAAACCTAAACCTAAACTTGAAAACCCAAACCTAAACCCGATCCGGAACCCGAACCCGATTTCCTAAACCTAAACCTTAACCTATTCTCAAATCCCTAAACCTAAACCTACACCTAATCCTAATTTAAACTCCCTAACCTAAGCCTAAACCTAAACTTGAAAACCCAAACCGAAACCGGATGTCGAACCCAAACCCAAATTCCTAAACCTAAACCTTAACTTATTCTCAAATCCCTAAACCTAAACCTACACCTAATCTTAATCTCAACTCCCTAACCTAAACCTAAACCTAACTTGAAAACCCAAACCTAAACCCGATCCCGAACCCGAACCCGATTTCCTAAACCTAAACCTTAACCTATTCTCAATTCCCTAAACCAACCTATAACCTAAGCAAACCTAAACTTATAACCTACACTTATAACCTAACCCTAAACCTATAACCTAAACTAAGCCTAAAACCTAAACTTATGACCTAAAACCTAAATGTATTCTCAAATCCCAAACCTAAAACTACACCTAATCCTAATCTCAACTCCCTAACCTAAATCTAAACCTAAACTTGAAAACCCCAACCTAAACACGATCACGAACCCGAACCGATTTCCTAAACCTAAACCTTAACATAATCTCAATTCCTAAACCTATAGCTTATAACCTAAACCTAAACCTAACCTCAAAACCAAAACCTATGACCTAAAACCTTAACTTATAACCTATAACCTAAACTTATAACCTATAACCTAACCTTAACCTAAACCTTAACCAATAACCTAAAACCTAAACCTTAACATATAACCTAAAACCTAAACCTAAACATAAAACCTAAATGTATTCTCAAATCCTAAACCTAAACCTACACCTAATCCTAATCTCAACTCCTAACCTAAACCTAAACCTAAACTTGAAAACCCAAACCTAAACCCGATCCAGAACCCGAACCCGATTTCCTAAACCTAAACCTTAACCTATTCTCAATTCCCTAAACCTATAATCTGCACTTATAACCTAAACCTATAACCTAAACCTAGGCCTATAACCTAAACCTAAACCTAAAACCGAAATGTATTCTCAAATCCTTAAAACCTAAACCTAATCCTAATCTCAACTCCCTAACCTAAACTTAAACCTAAACTTGAAAACCCAAACCTAAACCCGATCCAGAACCCGAACCCGATTTCCTAAACCTAAACCTAACCTTAACCTATTCTTAATTCCCTAAAGCTATAACTTATATACTATAACATATAACCTAAACCTAAACCTATAACCTAAACCTTAACCTATAACCTATAACATAAACTTATAACCTCTTACCCAACCTTAACATAAACCTAAAACCTAAACCTAAACACAAAAAGCAAATTGTTGTTGATTTTTTTCCTTTTTTTTTAAACTTGTGATGTTAAACTTATATGTATTATGTGTGGATGAATGTAATGTGGATAAGATTTGTATGTTTGGATGGATGTAGTTTATGTTTGGATGGATTTACATAGTTTGGGTTTAGATGGATGTGAATGTGAATATGATGAAATATATTGTATAACAGGTGTATATCAGGAAGAATACGATGAAATATATTGTATAACAGGTGTTTATCAGGAAGAATATGATGAAATATATTGTATAACAGGTGTATATCAGGAAGAATACGATGAAATATATTGTATAACAGGTGTATATCAGGAAAAATACGATGAAATATATTGTATAACAGGTGTATATCAGGAAGAATACGATGAAATATATTGTAACAGGTCAAATTTGAAAATGTCCTTTAAGGGTCATAAGAGACGGCTGATACAGTCCTTTCAAAGGACGGACCATGACCGTCCTTTGAAGACTCATAAGAGACGGATCATAGCAGTCCTTTTTAAGGACGGTCCATAACCGTCCTTTGAAGGCTCACAAGAGACGGTTCATAGCAGTCCTTTTTAAGGACGGTCCATGACCGTCCTTTAAAAGGACAGTCCATGGTCGTCCTTTGAAGGCTCATAAGAGACTGTTTGTGACAGTCCTTTTTAAGGACGGTCCATGACCGTCCTTTTTTCGTCAATAAAAATGACGGTTTTCAACCGTCCTTTAAGTAATAGGACACGTCAAAATTTGACGACCCATGCGACGGTCCATGACCGTCCTTTTTGGTCATTTGAAACGGTCTTGGACCGTCCTTTTTTCACTATTTTAGTGTAGTGTTTAGGTTTAGAGATTTGAGAATACATTTAGGTTTTAAGTCATAGGTTTTGGTTTAGGTTAAGGTTATAGGTTTAGGTTTAGGTTTAGGTTTAGGTTATAAGCTATAGGTTTAGGGAATTGAAAATAGGTTAAGGTTTGGGTTTAGGGAATTGAGTTCGGGTTCTGGATCGGGTTTAGGTTTGGGTTTTCAAGTTTAGGTTTAGGTTTAGGTTAGGGAGTTGAGATTAGGATTAGTGTAGGTTTAGGTTTAAGGATTTGAGAATACATTTAGGTTTTGGGTTTAGGTTTAGGTTTGAGTTTTAGGTTAAGGTTAAGGTTTAAGTTTTAGGTTTAGGTTTAGGTTATAGGTTATAGGTTAAGGTTTAGGTTTTAGGTTTAGGTTAAGGTTAGGTTATGGGTTATAAGTTTAGGTTATAGGTTATAAGTTAAGGTTTTAGGTCATAGGTTTTGGTTTTGGTTAAGTTTATAGGTTTAGGTTAAGGTTTAGGTTTAGGTTATAAGCTATAGGTTTAGGGGTGAGAATAGGTTAAGGTTTAGGTTTAGAAATCGGGTTCGGGTTCGGGATCGGGTTTAGTTTTGGGTTTTCAAGTTTAGGTTTAGGTTTAGGTTAGGGAGTTGAGATTAGGATTAGGTGTAGGTTTACATTTAGGATTTGAGAATACATTTAGGTTTTAGGTTTAGGTTTAGGTTTTAGGTTATAGGTTAAGGTTTAGGTTTTAGGTTTAGTTTAAGGTTAGGTTATAGGTTATAAGTTTAGGTTATAGGTTATAGGTTTTGGTTTAGGTTAATGTTATAGGTTAATGTTAAGGTTTAGGTTTAGGTTTAGGTTTAGGTTATAAGCTATAGGTTTAGGGAATCGAGACTAGGTTAATGTTTAGGTTTAGGAAATCGGGTTCGGGTTCGGGTTGGGATCGGGTTTAGGTTGGGTTTTCAAGTTTAGGTTTAGGTTTAGGTTAGGGAGTTGATATTAGGATTAGGTGTAGGTTTAGGTGTAGGGATTTGAGAATACATTTAGGTTATATGCTTAGGTTATAGGTTTTAGGTTATAGGTTAAGGTTTAGGTTTTGGTTTAGGTTAAGGTTAGGTTATAGGTTATATGTTTAGGTTATAGGTTATAGGTTTTGGTTTAGGTTAATGTTATAGGTAAAGGTTAAGGTTTAGGTTTAGGTTTAGGTTATAAGCTATAGGTTTAGGGAATTGAGAATAGGTTAATGTTTAGGTTTACGAAACCGGTTTGGGTTCAGGATCGGAGTTTAGGTTTGGGTTTACAAGCTTAGGTTTAGGTTAGGAGTTGAGATTAGAATTAGGTGTAGGTTTAGGTTTAGGGATTGAGAATACATTTAGGTTTTAGGTTTAGGTTTAGGTTTTAGGTTAGAGGTTACGGTTTTAGTTTTAGGTTAAGGTTAGGTTATAAGTTTAAGTTTAGGTTAAGGAATAGCTTTTGGGATTTGAGAATAGGTTTAGGTTATAAGTATAGCTTTTGGGATTTGAGAATAGGTTTAGGTTAAGGTTATAAGTTTAGGTTAAGGTTATAAGTATAGGTTTAGGTTATAGGTTAAGGTTTAGGTTTAGGTTACAAGTATAGCTTTTGGGATTTAATAATAGGTTTAAGTTATAGGTTTGGGTTTGGGTTTAGGTTAACGTTATAAGTTTGGGTAATTGAAAATAGGTTTAGGTTATAGGTTTAGGGTATGGTTTAGGTTAAGGATGTGGTCCCTGCAAAAATAGATATAAACACAGCCTGTCCAAATGGTCAGGCCCTTCCACTGCTGTCCATAGGAAATGGACAGCTTCATCATAGTCATAATAACGGTTTCCACCTTCCAGGGACCCCCGCTCATCCGGATAGGTCTGACGCACATCCGGGTCTGCTCCATTAATTTCGGGCAAATACATAAACACGCCCTGTCCAAATGGCCAGGCCCCTCCAATGTTGTCCATAGGAAATGGACAGCTTCATCATAGTCATAACAGCGGTTCCTACCTTCCAAGGACCCCCGCTCAACATCCGGATAGCTCCGACGCACATCCGGGTCTGCTCATTTAAATAAAATGGATTATTAAGATCATTTAAATAAAATCAGGTCCAATCAACAATCTGACATGGAGGATTCTGTTAGCATTGTTGACGGCACCTCGAACCTTGTTTAAATCCAGGTTACAATCTTTAGCCACTGATGCTATTTGTCTTTCTGTGAAGTTGGCGACGATTTCTCCATCTAACCCGACGAAAGCAGCCCTAATGATAAAGAACATTTCTTTCCATGAATTCATTCTCTCTCTCTCTCTCTCTTTTAATTTTTTAATCTTCCATTACAATAATAACTACCTGAAATCATGGCATTTTCTCAAGATAGAAGTCCAATCCATCCTAACTTGTGCACCTGTTAGGACAAGCAATTCAAACAACATCCTGCAACACATTTAAATGCCTAATCAGTCTCACTCCAGTCTTATATATTGAATGCCTAATGATAAAAAAATCTCTTTTATGTTTTGTCAATCCATCTTCCATTTTTTTCTTAACAAGAAAATTCATATTTACTAATATTCCCATTTTTCTATTTTTCAAAAGAATGAGTTTAGACTCCGAAAGCATTGGCTCCAGCACTCGTCCTTTTAGCCCAAACCCTAACCAAGGACTCCAAAATTCATTTAAAATTATACATGGCAGAAACAGTAAGGATGATAAAAGGAGGGCAGCATCATTCAAAAGAAGAAATGACCCAGTTCATCCAACGCAGTTTGTATGAGTGAGGTCCATGGTTAGTGATCCAATAGTTGGATATGATTAGCCCCTCTTAACTCAACATGTCCCAAAAATCACCTAAGCTTTGATGGACCTAACCATCACATATCTTGCCCTTCTTTTACTCTTAAATGTTGAAAGCCATGTATTTCTTTCCTTAACCAACCATCTACCAATTAGTGGGTCACGACTGTCCCACCAAGGAGATATTGTGGGCACAGTACACCCACTTTGGTGTCTGTCAGATCAGTTATCTAGAGCACTAACCATGGACCCCACTTGTACAAATGAAAATTGATAGAAGGCTAGAGCACTGACCATGGACCCCACTTGTACAAAGATTACAAGGCATAATAAAGAACAAGAAAATCAAAATTGATGAATGTAGATTAGTGAACAAGAAAGAAATAAAAAAAGATTACCTTGGATTGTGAAAAAGACCCACTTTATTTGCATACAAAGGGCTTATACTTGTGATTTGATCCATCTGCTTCCACCTTTGTACTAGAAAAGATGAACAAAACCATCAAAGAAGCTCCCACCAATTTCACTAAAGGGCTAAAAGCTTTCCACCAAAGAACCAAATGGTTCTACGTCATTCAAATAGTATTAGAATTACGTGATGTTAAGCTAGTCGAAAAATAAATTTATTAGACTTTCAACTGGAGCCAATTTAATGATGTTCTTACATTGTTTTACACCCCCAAAAGCATAGGGCTGACACCATTTTCCCTCACAAAGATTTAATCTACTGAGCATGGATTGAAGTTAGGTTGACACTTCTCATTTACGAAAATAAAAACAAATGGAAGGAAAAGGAAACATATTCAACATCACTACATCAATCAATACATGGTAAACAAGGATTTCAAGTGATAAATGTCAAACAGTAAGCATGCCATCAATAGAACCGTACCTGTTACTTCCAATATTTTATATCTATTTAAGCTTTGATTGGATGTACAATCGAATCAAGTAGCAAAAGTACAAGCAGGAGACTTTTACAGAACCCAAAATAATGTTTGGAAACTGTCCGGCCTTTCTTCATAATACAAACTTAATGACTTCGCCAGACAGTCAGCACTCTCATTAGCCTACTGACTTCCAATTCAAAACCATTATTGCAAAATATTTTCTTTCAATCATACAATATTTCTCCACATGTTTAATGTTAAAGGGGAGGCATTTCTTTCTTGCTAGAGAACTGGAACCATACAACTCACCCTGTATCAGTTGGTTTTTATCCTGTTTTGGCATGGTGGCCCATTTCATTTTGGACCAAAACCAAAGGACTCAAGAAGATAACGAATTGTATCAGATGATTTTCTAAATCATCCCTGGATCCCTCTCACATGCATCATTCTTCAGCAGTATCAAACAGATTCAATAGAGTATTCACATGAAGAAACTCCTGAGATAACAAAGATATCTTTTAATTCCAAGGACATCACATGCTGCCGCAATAATGCAATGGAGTATTCAATGCCAAATATTTACACTCCTGAGATAAAATGGAATAAAAATAAAAGAAGAAACTCCATCAACATACCTGCAACATACACATCGGCTTTCACTATTTTCTTGCTTGTAGCCTAGGAAACAAGAAATAATATTCAAATAAATGTTACTCAACACTATACAACAAGGAATAATATTCAAAAAAATCAGAGCATGCTAAGAAGCCACTCAAAATGCAGAAAACTTCAGCTTCTACACCTTGTGAAACAGCAGCAAGTAGACAATTCCGAGATAAAAGGTGTCAATTATATATATATATATATATATATATATATATATAATTAATTATAGTTCAAAAGCAGACAATAAAGAGCACAAATTCTAATTATAAAGGTGATATTTAGAGTTAAGCTTACCGTCATTGTCATGTTGAAACCTTTCCTTGAATATGAGGACATCCCTTATTGATCTAAAACAGTCAAAGAGAATTACAATTAAAAGAAAGAAAGAAAAGAAGGCAAGCAAGTAAGTAGAGACTCAAATGCTACCAAAAAGAAAAATATAAACTTATCTTGTTAACTCCTCCTGAAGTGACACCTACACCAACCTGCAACAACGGAAACTAGATCAGTCCCAAATGTGTACTTAGCAATCAAGGAAGAAATGGGTTATACTGAAATTGTTATTAAATAGAAAGAAATATATTATAACATAAACAATCAGAAACCAAAAATCACTAAAGTGGAATGGAACTCCCAATACACAGATGGTCATACATAACATGATCATGAACAAATGAAACCTAGGGTGTGTTTGGATGTACAACTCAGCAACCTAGACAGAAACTAGAGAAATGACCAAATTGTAATCAATTTTCTGAGTTAGCGTCATGTCTGACACAGGGATGAACGTGATGAGGACAACTACTCCGAATCCACGGAGCTTCTCTGGACTCCTCACAGAGACTTCTCGAACTCACGAGGAAAGAAAGCAGAAAATAGAAATAAATCTAAGAAATTTGAAATTGATTAATTGATGACTAAAAATGAGTTTACAACCCTTTAAATAGGGGTACCAAGCAATGGGAAAGAAATCAGAATCAAACTACAACTAGAACTCCTAGAATCCGCGACTTACTATAAATAGTAAACTTACTATTTATAGACGGTCGTGATGTCTACTAGTGCGGAAGGTTTTCGGCCAAAAATAGTAAGTGTCCTATTTGCCTTCACCAAACCGTTCTCCTAATTATTCTAAGCTCTTTTCACGTTGGGCATAACTCCTAAAGCCCGACAGATGAAGAGTTATAATCAAACTAAAACTTACTATTTATAGTAAAAATGAAATTAAAGCAGGGAAACGACCATCGATCCAGGATTTTTTTGCAATTCTAGGCATCGCAACCCGGCGTGGCTGGGTTAGTTGGCTAAAGTAGCTCGTTCTACCCCAAAATCATATATTTTACGTCGGCTAACTCATCCCGGATTGTGAGATACGCCCGATCTAAGGTCCGATGGTTTGGATCACTTCTGTCGTCGACCGGGCCTTTTCTGATCTATCTTGGCCATGAAACTGTCCGCGACCTGCTCTACATCAGTCCCCTCCACTTCAAAAGAACTCGTCCTCGAGTTCTCATCCTGCGCTGGTTCATGATACTCGGTCAGGTCCGCGACGTTGAAAGTCCGTGAAATCGCCATGTCATCTGGAAGATCAACAACATAAGCGTTGTCATTGATCTTTCGAATGATTGGGACGGGTCCAATCTTCTTATTTTTTAACTTGTTGTACGTCCCGGTCGGAAATCTCTCTTTACGCAGATGGACCATAACGCGGTCGCCCACCTCAAACACTTCTTGTCGCTGGTGCTTGTCCGCTTGTTCCTTGTACTTCTCGTTCGAGGTATGTAGCTTGGTCTGCACTTCCGCATGGATGCCCATGATCTTGTCTGCCATATGTTCTGCTACAATGCTTGTGCCTGGGTGCTTGGGCAGAGGGACTAAGTCAAGCGTGTGGCGAGGCACTCATCCATAGATAATCTGGAATGGTGATTTCCCTGTCGAGCGGTTCACCATGTTGTTGAATGCAAACTCTGCTTGAGACAAGGCCAAATCCCACTGCTTCGATTTTTCTCCTGAAATACAGTGAAGGAGGTTTCCCAACGTGCGATTCACAACTTCGGTTTGCCCATCAGTCTGCGGGTGGTAAGCACTACTGAATTGAAGTCGTGTATCGAATCGAGTCCACAAAGTCCGCCAAAAGTGGCTAATAAACTTCGTGTCACGATCAGAAGTAATGGTCTTGGGGACCCCGTATAGCCGTACGACCTCCCTGAAGAATAGATTCGCCACGTGTGTTGTATCGAGGGTCTTCTTGCATGGGATAAAGTGTGTCATCTTGGAGAAACGATCTACCACCATGAACACCGAATCCATACCGCGTTGTGTTCGTGGGAGACCAAGTACGAAGTCCATTGATAAGTCCTTCTAAGGACCGTCAGGCACAGGTAACGGGGTGTAGAGGCCCGTATTCTGAGATTGCCCCTTGAAGGTCTGACAAACATGACAGCGTTATAGGGCCTTTCCCACATCACGTACTAATTGCGGCCAGTAAACCGCTCTTCTACAAGAGCTCGCGTCTTGTCTCGCCCAAGGTGTCCACCGAGGCCACCTCCATGTAGCTCCTGAATAATCTGCTCCCTCAGAGAACTTTGAAGGATACATAATCGATTCCCTTTGAAGAGAAAACCATCCTGTATATAAAGGTCACTGGGGTGACCTTCTTGGCACTTCATCCAAGAATCTTTAAAGTCCTCATTCTCGGCATATAGCTCCTTGAGACAGTCGAAGTCGACCACCTCGTTGCTCATCGTAACAAGTAGTGATGCACGACGACTAAGTGCATCAGCCACCTTGTTCTGTTGCCCTGACTTGTGCTTTAGAACGAACGTGAATTCCTGTAAAAACGTAACCCATCTAGCATGCACACGATTTACGTTAGTCTGACTATTAATAAACTTTAATGCTTGATGGTCAGTGTACAGAACAAACTCTCTTTGAATTAGATAATGTCGCCAATGTCGCAGCACCTGAACAACTGCGTACAATTCAAGCTCATAAGTCGACCATTTCTTTCGGGCTTCGCTGAGCTTCTCGCTGTAGAAGGCTATCGGCCTGCCTTCCTGTGATAATACTCCCCCAATTCCGACGTATGAGGCGTCACACTCAACCTCAAACAATTTATCAAAATTAGGAAGCACCAAGACCGATGTTGTAGATAAACGATACTTGATCTCATAAAAGCTCTTGTCAGCTTTATCGGTCCACTGGAACGGTCCTTTTTTCATGCAATCTGTTATAGGCGCGACTATGGTGCTGAAATCTCAAACAAATCGACGATAGAAAGTCGCCAACCCATGAAAACTCCTCACCTCATGAATGTTTGTCGGGATCGGCCATTCCCTAATAGCTCGCACCTTTTCATCGTCCACACGAATGCCTGTGGACGTTACAACAAATCCTAGAAACAACAGGCTGTCAGTTAGAAAACTACACTTCTTCAAGTTGAGGTACAACTTGTTAATTTGTAGGACCTGTAGCACCTGCCTGAGATGTTTCCTGTGCTCCGCCTCATCCTGACTATATATCAATATGTCATCGAAATATACTACCATAAATCGGCCAGTAAACGTTTTAGAACTTGATTCATCAAACGCATAAAAGTACTTGGTGTGTTCGATAGGCTGAAGGGCATGACCAGCCACTCATACAACCCTTCCTTTATCTTAAATGCCATTTTCCACTCATCACCAGGACGAATACGAATCTGATGGTACCCGCTCCTTAGATCTAGTTTAGAGAACACCTTGGCCCCTTCTAGCATATCGAGCATGTCGTCCAACCGTGGTATTGGAAACCGATATTTGATGGTAATCTTGTTGATTGCCCGGCTGTCGACACACATGCGCCAGCTTCCATCTTTTTTTGGCGTTAATAATGCTGGTACGGCACATGGGCTCATGCTCTCTCTCAAGAGACCCTTACGGATCAATTCCTCCACTTGCCCCTGAAGTATCTCACACTCCTTCGGACTCATCCGATAATGAGGGCGGTTAGGCAGGCTAGCCCCAGGGACGAGGTCAATGTGATGTTGGATGTCCCTCATGGGGGGCAATCCATCAGGTAAATCCTCAGGCCAGACTTCTTTGAATTCGTTTAGCAACAGTCTTAAACTTGGAGGGATGTTTGAGGGTTCCTCTTCCTCGCCCTTCACCACTACGGCGTATACCTCGCCGGTTTCCTTGGATTCCTCCATGAAATCCCGAATGGTCAAGAGGGAACTCCCCTCCACTTTAGAAGCTTCAGGGTGGTTCTCTGGTGCCATAGGGGCAAGAATTATTTTTCGACTATCCTTGACGAATACGTAAACATTGTCTCACCCCCGATGAGCCGCATCGCGGTCCGACTGTCAGGGTCGACCGAGTAACATGTGGTAAGCTTCCATGTCGACCACGTCACAAAGTATTTGATCCTTATAATTTTTACCAATTGAAAATGAGATAGTACATTATTCAGTTACCTTGGTCTCATTCACCTTT
Source organism: Magnolia changhungtana (assembly GCA_030180095.1). Lineage (NCBI taxonomy): Eukaryota > Viridiplantae > Streptophyta > Magnoliopsida > Magnoliales > Magnoliaceae > Magnolia > Magnolia changhungtana. The sequence goes on from JASAUF010000037.1 coordinate 286,754, forward strand.
TTTATCCAGCCAATTGAGTACGGGGAAGGATGTTTCGTCGTTGGTAGCCGCAACTTGTCCACCATCACTCTTGAGACGATGTTTCCGCTGTTACCACTGTCTACGATCACATCACAGACCTTTCCGTTGACAGTGCATCGAGTACGAAATATATTGTGTCGCTGTGGATGTAATTCCTTTCGTGGGGTGTACAGTAATCACCTCACAACTAGAAATTCACCAGGATCCTCGCCCGTCACTTCATCACCACCTGCTATTTCTTCAGTAGTTTGTTCATATCATCATAGCCATGGCCTTCTTCTACGGCCTCATCTTCAGTGCCCCCTTCGTTTATAGTCAAGTGTGCTGCGGGACATTGAGGACAGGTGTTTGATAAGTGGCCTGGCTGGCCACAGTGGTAACAATTGTTCAATCTCGGCCGAGCATAAGGATTTGGAATCCTACTCGGGCCCGCTGTTGTGGGTGCTACGCGTTGAGGCCTGGATGAGCCGCTCCCCGTATCACGGTTTGCGATTGTAGGAGGTTGAGGACGTTCTCCTACTGGATCTTTTCCTCGTGCCAGCACTAGATCCTGCGTGGGACCGCCATGGGGGGTCGAGTTGAAGGATAGGGATGAGCAGGAACTCTTGCAAGTTATGTTTCTACCCTACCCGCCAATTGAACTGCTTTATCCACAGTCCCAACTGGGTACATCTGAACTCGGTCCTGAATTGTCGGCCGCAACCCACCTATAAATCGTGCCACCTTCTGTGACTCAGATTCTGACAGATCGTTTCGTGTAGCCAACCGCTGGAATTCTTCAGTGTAATCTGTGACGGTTCGATTTCCTTGTCGGCAATTTTGGTATTACTAGAATAAGATCTGCTCATAATCACTGGGGAGAAATCGTGATCGAAGAAGACGTCTCATCCATGGCCATGATGAGATGGGCGCCTTGTTCTGGCGGGCTCATGAGAGTCGTAATTGTTCCCACCATGCAGAAGCACCAGATTTTAACTTAAACGCTACCAATTTTACCCTTTTATGATCTGTCACGTCCATATAATCAAAATATCTCTCTACTTCGGCCAACCAATCAAGGAAATCTTCTATACGTAATAAACCATTAAAACTAAGAAGTTCATCCTTACCTCGATAGTCTCTTTCAGCACGATCTAGGTGATCGCCTTCATGGATCGGTCATCGGACAAAACCCTCATTAAGGTCTTCGCCGCTAGAACTTGAATCATCTGGTGTAGCCTTACGGTTTGCCACTAGTAGTGCTCTACGAAAATCGGGATTGTGTCATACAACAACCATAGGTGGTGGAGCCACCCTGGGTAGTTGAGCAACCATAGGTGGTGGAGCACCGCCTAGGGCTCGGGGCGGAAGTAGCCCTTGCATGGTCAACTGACTCTCCCGGTGGAAAGCTTCCATTCTTTCCAAAAGATAACGAATCCCTGGATCACCGTCCACAGGATTTTGATTCATACCTTCATTATTTGCCATCGGCCCAAGGGGAAACCTCGCTTTGATACCAATTGACGCATGGATGAATGTGATGAGGATAACTACTCCGAATCCACGGACCTTCTCTGGACTCCTCACAGAGACTTCTCGAACTCACGAGGAAAGAAAGCAGAAAATAGAAATAAATTTAAGAAATTTGAAATTGATTAATTGATGACTAAAAATGAGTTTACAACCCTTTAAATAGGGGTACCAAGCAATGGGAAAGAAATCAGAATCAAACTACAACTAGAACTCCTAGAATCCGCTACTTACTATAAATAGTAAACTTACTATTTATAGACGGTCGTGATGTCTACTAGTGCGGAAGGTTTTTGGCCAAAAATAGGCCAAAAATAGTAAGTGTCCTATTTGGCTTCACCAAACCGTTCTCCTAATTATTCTAAGCTCTTTTCACGTTGGGCACAACTCCTAAAGCCCGACGGATGAAGAGTTATAATCAAACTAAAACTTACTATTTATAGTAAAAACGAAATTAAAGCAGGGAAACGACCATCGATCCAGGGGTTTTTCATAATTCTGGGTGTCACAACCCAACATAGCAGGGTTGGTTGGCTAAAGTAGCTTGTTCTACCCCAAAATCATATATTTTACGTCGGCTAACTCATCCTTGATTGCGAGATACGCCCGATCTAAGGTCTGACGGTCTGGATCACTTCTGTCGTCGACCGGGCCTTTTTTGATCCATCTTGGCCATGAAACTGTCCGTGACCCGCTCTACATCAATGTCGCATGCATTAGAATTCCAATTTAGAAAGAACACGTTTCTTGGCCATCATTTTTTATTATACAAATTGCTGAAGTGCATGTATGAATGGATGTGCCATTTGAAATGGATTGCAAGAATTGAAGATAGAGAGTTGCAATTTGAGCATCCAAAGGACAGACCATGTAGAAAATGATTCAACCATGCATGTATGAATGGATGATCTGAATTGCAATAGTTATTTTGGTAAAGTGAAAATTACCAATTTGTAATTATAGTATGGCTGGTATGGGTTTGGGACTTTGACTCCTAAGTGCAATCGCTATACTTTGAAGATGGACCTGAAATAACTGGATCGCCTTGCTGACTTCTCTTGTTTGGCAATACAGAGCTGTATCGATGGTGAACGATGCAATAACTGGTACACCGATTTTAAACCTTGCTGATCTTCTCTGTCGTCTGTCCATCAGAATTCAATCTGTCACTATCAAAAAGGCATCGCCTTGCTGACTTCTCTTGTTTGGCTGCAACAGGAGACTAAAACAGGAAAAAAAAACTATAAAAATAAGTCTGAAATGAACAACCAAACACAGCCTCACCTTTCCCCTCAAAAAATAAAAATAAAAAATCACACACATTCTCAAACAACAGATTTCTTAGACAAACCAATGCTTCATGTTGAGGTGTCTCCTGAAATGCATGGAATTCCATACTTTGCCAATACGTTTGCCAGAAATAAGTTTGCATTTGTATGCAAAAATGAATTGAATTATAATCATTCAATTCAATGACAAAGTGAACAAAGTCAATAGGTCCTAGTATTCATAATAGGGAAGCAGCCATCAAATTGCACTTGTGTCCCACCAAGTCCAACTAGAAAGTAATGCAATCACAACTTCAACCCCGGACACTGCATGTGAATGCTAATGAAATTATGATTTGGATATTTCCACTTTATTGGATATTTGATAGCCATCCGCTCTCGAATGCACGAAACCTGTTGGCTCATCTTTTGAGTAAACAAAGCTAGAATTAGACTACTAAAGTTTAAAAACATTTTGAAAATGGCAGCGGCTCTTCACATGTGAACAGATGTACAATTGTCCAGACCATCCAAAATTTGGGGCCCATCTTAGATGGAGCATATTTCTAATATCACACCAACCAAGCAATCCTAATCATCCAAGTAATGACTATCAAATGGATGGTTACTAGTAAAATAGTGGGTGATCCAAATTCAACGGGGAAAGTAAGATGGTTAATATTACTTTTCACAGTGCAAAGTTTCAGTTATGTCTCTTCTTTACCTTCATCTCCAACCCTGTACTATTTGGAGTTCATTTCAGATTCTACGTAAGTCTAACAATGTAAATTATTTTTTAATAGGTAATGATAAAATAAGTCTGAAGATACTTACATATTAATATCTGTATTTTTTGCAGACTAACAAAATCAAGTTAAAACCATTGAAGTATTTATATTTGGTTAAATATAATACTTCAATGTTCATGTATGTGTTCATATAGGAGCTTGCTAGTTGATAGACCCTTCCACTGCCTGACATTATTAGAACAGATGTTTCCCAACCCTTCACAGAAGTTGGACGAAACCATGGCAAGAACCAAGGAAGTTATATGTTCACACAGTCTACTGGCCAAAGAGTCAAAGAATCAATAAGCTCACATATATCCACTATATCAACATTGTGGTTGGTTAGGATTCCCTGGACATTTCATCACAAGATCTTGCTATTAGGGGTATGTCTCTGAAGTCCAAACTGGTAAGAGTAGGCCTAGTTCAATTTCCCTTGACAGATTGATCCCTTCTTTAGTCTGTGGATGTGGCTTCTAGATTCATTATCCAAAATTCAACATGAAAACTGGTATATGATCATAATTTTGTCTCGCTTGTTGAAAGGGGATTCAACCACAACAGTAGAAACTGCAGAGAACTAAAGAGTATTGCAATAAATGACATGCAGAAATACATTTACCATTGACAACTTAAGTATCAGAAACATTGGTCAAATTTTGAATGGAGAATGAAAAATTATAAATTAAACCATGGTTAATTTAATAACAAATGGCAACCAGCCACCTGTAAATAGGACTTGTCACTTGTAGATTTAATAACAAATGGCAACCAGCCACCTGTAACAGTAGACTGCTTCCTTAATGTCATTGGGGCAATCCCTGAAATAACAAATTGGAAAACATACATCAGATGATACAACCTGCTGAGCAAGCCATTTGTTCCTTTTATGCATCATATCAGTGTTGAAAGATGCATGTATTGCTTAACCAATGCTTGCAAAATAGGCATATACGTAGTATAGCATACAAGTACATGAAGTGGGAAATGGGCTAAAATGACTGAAGCCCAAACCAAGCACATGAGCCAAGAAAGTAAAAAAGGGTAAAAGGAAAAACGACATGAACTAGCAATCAATTTAGCCAAAAAAGTAAATGGATAATTGCCCGCTGCATCAATTTCAACAATAAATGAAGAACATAGACACACATCAAAGGTTCAAGTGTAAAATCCACCTCATCTAATGAAGACTTAGACATACAATTGATGCTATGATGCTACAACTTCAATTATCACAGTAAGGCATATATGTTGTGAGCAGGAATGTAACTGGAAGAAGTAAATATTCTAAAACAATGCACAATATATCCAAATCATGGTTCAAAACATAAGCTGACACATCATATTTTAAAATTGGCATGATGCATTTTTTTTTATATAACAAATCCATTCCATGATTAAATCAGTCAAAATTCATGATACATTTTTTTAAATGGATCTCCAATCCACAATTAAATCAATCAAAATTCTTGGTGAAATGGGAGAGACTTAAAAGTGATTTTGTTAGCAACAACACAAAACATAGATAGACAACACCGCAAAACAGTCAATCAACATAAAGGGACTAAAGCCAAAACACTGTCGATGAAGCATTTTGCCAACTGAGCAAAGTTTGATTTTCCACTGTTGGTGAAATGGGTGAAATGGGAGAGACTCAAAAGTGATTTTCCATCTCAACATAGTCCTCATTTACCATATGGACAACAACATCGATCAAAATTTGTTTATTTCGCTGGCATCAGAAAATAAAAAGTTACCATTGGATACTCTGAATATATCTCATGAGATACAATTGTACAAAAGATTATCCAAGGTAATGCAACCTTGGATAATCTGAATATCTACTGACAGCATTAATCACACCTTTTCAACTCACCTAAAGATTGGACCATCTAGATTTTCAGGCCGTGACACATGATCGGAGGGGATCTCCCCACAAATGGTCAAGATCTCACACACGTGTACTAAACTGGACCTCAACATGAATGAGCAGTACAATGCAAACATAAAACCAATCTGACACATGGCAAGTTTGGTTAAGTCACACCTTATCCCAAGAGAAATACAATTTTCTTAGTTTTTTGGGTTGTTAAGTTGGGCCCTTGGTTTAATGATACAAACGACAACACTATATGGATGGTGGCCCATGAACCAAAAATCCTCCACATAAGGATAACCAGAGCCTTCAACTGGTGGCCAGCAGATAGATGATTGAGGATGAGAATACAGCTATCAGCAAGATAAGAGGCAAATACCCGCATACATATACCTGCATACATCTAACCTTGGTGGCTTGCATATTACCCATTTCCATTAAAAACAACAAAATTAACACAACTTTGCTCTAAACGGAGATGGAAGTTCAGACAGTGGTTCCAAATCATCAATGTTCAAACAATAGTTCTAAATCATCATCAGAAAAATTAAAAAATAAAAAGAAATTAACGAATAACAGGAAAAATGGAAAGATTAATAAAGATAATTAGAGTAAAGACCACTTCATTGTGTAGGAAGAGTAAAGCTAGACCATTCATCAGGTGCGCCCGACCATTCATGTGCTAGAGCCTGAAGATCAGGCCCTCCTTCACGTTGCTCTGATTGGTGGAAGGATTGGAAGGACTGAGGGCAGCCAGGGATGATTGCCCCAGTGATGCTGTAGAGAGAGAGAGAGAGAGAGAGAGAGAGAGAGAGAGAGAGAGAGAGAGAGGAAATCTAAGGGGCCGTTTGAATGACGCTCGATGGAGGATTTGTCGATGGAAGATAAAGTAGGGAAAAGAGGAAAAGAGGGAAAAGAGGCGCCTGATGGATTTGGGAATCCTCTTTCAAATAAGATAACATTTTCAAATCCGTATGGTGTGAGTTTTCCACTAAATAATATCAAAAAATCTATTAACGGTCGTACATGCATGGGACCGGTTTCTAGATGGTTAAGATTGTATTATATAATAAAAATGTATAAATATTTACCATTTACAACTAGACTGATTATTTAGATGGTTTGGATAACTCTATATCTTAGCCAATTTTATTATAAACAAGTCACCACTATTTTACATTAAATACAAAACTCACAGTAAAAACCATAAACAAAAAACGTTAGATTCAGCTTTGGACCTTGTATGGCTCTATGGGCCCCACCATGATCGATTTGATACATCCACATCGTCCATCCATTTCTATACATCATTTTGTCATCAATCCCAAAAAACTAGCCTGAAATAAATCTTGGGTGGACCACATGATGAGAAAACACTCGTGCTTGGAACATTTCAAAAATTAGAGGGATATAAATCTCAGGTGGTCCACGCCACATGAGAACAATAGTGATTGAGTATCCAACATTAAAAACTTCCTGTGTTTGAGCCAAAGTATAAGGCAGATTCAAAGTTCGAGTGGACCCCATCATCCGTATACGAAAATCATGTGGGCCATACCATCTAAAACTATGTGAAGACATTCTAAAAAATATAAAAGCACTTGGTGGGGCTCAGATGAGTTTTGGATGCGGCTGAAACTTAGTCTAACCCCTCATCCAAGTGGGACACACATAATGAATGGGCTGGATCTGAAGTTATTTACTCTTCAAACTGAACTGATTAAATTGTCCAAAAAGAGTTGATTAAAGGTTCAATTAGTGGATGTCCCTAATAATTTAGTAATTTTATTTTTCACAGATAAATTTTGATTTCTATTTAAAAATATCATTTTTTTTTCAAAATGTATATTTTTTTTACTCTTTTAACAAAATATCATTTTTATTATAAAATATTTCAAAAAAAATTTAAAATACAAATTTTGAATTTTTATTTTCAAAATCTCAAAAAATTTCTCAGTTTTTAATTTTTTTCTCAAAAATTTCAAAATTTCGATTTTTTTCTTTAAAAGCATCATTTTGTTCTCAAAATTTTTCTCAAACATAATTAAAATTTCTAAACTTTTCAATTTTCTTTTTCATATAATATTTTAAATCATTTAAATATTACCTTTTAATTATATATATATAAATTTAGATATTTTAAATCATTTAAATATTACCTTTTAATTATATATAAAATATTACCTTTTTAATGCTAATTTTAGGGGTTGATCCCAAAATTGAAGTAGATCCAAATCTCAATTGGACCATTACATAGGAAACGGTGTGGAATAGTGATTTCCACTGTTGAAACCTTCCTAGGGTCTAAAGTAATTTTTATTTGTCATCCAACCTGTTAATATGATCACAAAGACATGGATGAAGAGAAAGCACAAACATCAGCTTGATCCAAAACTTCTTTGGCCTCCAAAAAATTTTCAAGGGTAGATGTTCAATCAAACTGTTTCCTGTGCTGTGGTCCACTTGAGATTTTAATTTTCTTCGTTTTTGGGATCACGCCCTAAAATTATCCGTTAACATAAATTAACAGAGTGGATAAAATAAATAAATAACAGGTTCTCACGAGGTCAATAAGTTGGGTCACAATTTTGACCAGAACATTTGGCCCATTTTACATGTCTAGTCCATTCACTCTATTTTACTAATCATTACCCTCAAATTGACTAGTTACTCGCCCCAATCATGCTAAATATGAGAGAGATATTGGGCAAACAAGATTAATCAACAATTTGAGTGAATTTTGATATAAATATCTGAAGTTATTTACTTTTCAATCTGGACTGATCAGATTGTCAAAAAATGGTTAAAGGTTGTTTATAATATCAAAAATATATGAATGAATAAAAAACACAAACATCAGCTTGATCCAAAACTTCTATGGCCTCCAAGAAATTTTAATTGGTAGAGGTTCAATCACACTAGCTATTTCCTGTGGTGTGGTCCACTTGAGCTTTGGATATGCTTCCTTTTTGTTCTTTAGACCTCAAATTATCTGTTAACATGGATGAATAGAGTGGATAAAATAAATAAATAATAGTGGACCCCATAGAGTTACTCTGGTAAAAGTAACGAGTAACTCACCTAAATGTAATAGAGAAGGGTTTCCTTAAAACATTCATAATCATATATTGGGCTTGCCTGAATGTGATTCACATATCCAACCCACTCATTATGTGTGTCCCACTTGGATGAGGGATATCAGACCAAGTTTCAACCGCATCCATGTCTGTATTAACTTATAAACAGATTGGATCTCAAATAAACATCGCGGTGGGCCCTAAGAAGGTTTCAAAAGTGGGTGTCACTATCCCACTCTTTTCTATGGTGAGTCCACTTGAACTTTGGATCTACCTCGTCAATCAGATGCACCATTCCATGGTGGGCCACGAGCTTAAAAATAAAGTCAATCCATGACTTGGGTGGGCCACACCACATACTATAGTTAGGAGAGTTACCCTCCTATTAAAACATTCATAATCATTTATTGGGCCCACCTAGATGTGGTTCATAGATCTAACCCATTCATTATGTGTGTTCCACTTGGATGAGGAGTCAGACCAAGTTTCATACACATCTAAAACTCATGTGGGCCCCACCAAATGCTTTTATATGTTTTAGGGATGTCTTCACATAGGTTTAGATGCTATGGCCCACCTGAGTTTCGTATATGACTGATTTTTGGACTTAAAGGGGACACATCAAATGCATGGTGTTAATGTTCTACACACATCATGGTGGGGCGCGCACAAATTAACCTCATGGGAAGTTCCCATGAGATGACCTTATATTACCATTTCACTATTTTAGGTAACTCCTTCATGGGTGTTACTCTAACCGTGTAGGGCCCACCTTGATATATTTTATGTATATCGACACCCTCCATATATTTTTCCATCATATTTTAGGATGTGATTTTAAATCATAAGAACTAATTAAATAATCTTAGGTGGGCCATACCAATCAAAATAATATGATGAATAACCATTAAAAACCTTTTGAAGACCACAAAAGTTTTAAATCAATTTGATCTTTTTAGTTTACCTTCTTCTAGATCTTCTTTACATTATCAACAAGTTGGATTGCAAATAAACATTACTAAAACCTTACGATGGGCTCTTTATAATATTTAATGGCGAGGTACTATATTATCATTCTTTCCAGTGGTGCAGTCTACTTAAGATTTAAATCTACATAATTTTTTATACCTGGCCAAAAAATGGGTTGGAGAAACGTATGGGCGGCAAGGATATACAACACATCATCAAAATCTTACTTTTGTTATATAACTTTTCAATTTTTCTCGTCAAAATACAAAATTTAGTTTTCTTTTTTTAAAAATATATTTTTTTTACAATTTGACAATTTTTTCACAATTTTGTTTATTTTTTTAAATTTTCTTTTTCAAAATATCATTTTTTTTTATCGAAATCTCACTTTTGTTATCTAACTTTTCAATTTTTCTTGTCAAAATACAAAATCTAGTTTTCTTTTTTTAAAAATATATTTATTTTTTTACAATTTGTCAATTTTTTCACAATTTTGTTTAATTTCTTAAATTTTCTTTTTTAAAATATCATTTTTTTATCTCACTTTTGTTATATATAACTTTTCAATTTTTCTTGTCAAAATACAAAATCTAGTTTTCTTTTTTAAAAAATATATATTTTTTTTCAATTTGTCAAAATTTTCACAATTTTGTTTAATTTTTTAAAATTTCTTTTTCAAAATATCATTTTTTTTATCGAAATTTATTTTTTTTCAAAATTATCAACAGTTTTTTTTTTTTTTCAAAATTTAAATTTTTCTTAAACATTGTTAATTATTTTTCTAAGCTTCTTAACTATTTTTTTTAGAGATGGTCTAGGACTGTCTCTGGTACAGACGGTCTTTGATAGTCTCTAATAGAGACGATCTTTGGTAGGGCTATAAGACGGTTTAGGACCGTCTCAGAGACGGTCTAGGGCCGTCTCTAATAGAGATGGTCTTTAATAGGGCTGTAAGACGGCTAAGGACCGTCTCTAATGCGGACGGCCAATGACCGTCTCAGATGACCGCATATAAGACAGTCAAGGACCATCTCTAATGTGGACAACCAATGACCGTCTCAGATGACCCATATAAGACGGTCAACGACCGTCTTAAATGATTTGTGGACGTTCAAATTTTTAGGACAATATTAAGGACGGTCAGGGGTCGTCTAAAATTTTAGAAACGGTTTACGGCCGTCTCTAAAGCGTCTTTAAACCAAGCAATTTTAGAGACGGTCCAGAACTGTCTCTAAATCTGTCCTTTTTTCCCATTTTTCACATAGTGACATTTGCAGTTGAGTCAATTTCTGATAATGTCCTCCTCAAACCAGAGCGTATCAGAAGTACACAACATACTTCATCAACTATTGCGGATGGACTTTCCAGTCCTATCTTCTTCTGGTAGGGTCATAGAGATACCCAGTCTCGTCGATGAGTGTAGAGTGGAATATATAGACGACGACTCAGACGAAAGATTATACTATCTCAAAGAAATTTTGAAGCAGGTGGAGATATATAACCGTGGGAAACGAGATATGGAAGATGCGACTCTGTCACTTACACATCTGAATGGAGTCCCAAGAGATCAGCTTTCTCCTATTGTGACTGTCATGTTGGCTATAAAAATGTTCAATGCTTCACACACGATGACATACACTTCTGAAGCATACGATAACTGTTCACTCCCCAAGCATAGGGTTGTGATGTAGTAATAAACTCGGTAAGATCGAGGTCGAATCCCACGAGGACTGGTTGTCACAACTCAAATCTAAGATTCTTCTTAACTAATCCAATGAATAATGAACTAAACTATTAAGCACAATTTTAGGAAAAACAATTAAGAATAGGGAAGAAAATTCAATCAGAGAGAAAACACTAGGACTTTCGAATCCACCCCTAACTATCCTAACCCTTGTTTTGTCTGTTGATTCACCTTGATCTAGATTGATACCACTTAAATAGAGAAAGCACAATCTGTGTCCTAAATCGGGCATACAGACTGTCTAATTCCTTTGAGCAATGCCATGAATAACAGATCCCATGTCCTTGGTCGGGCACATGGAATGTACATTCATTAAAGCACCCTGTTTCTTCCTCTATAGGAAACCTGTTCTTGATCAGACCCAAGCACCTGTAATAAGCATCCAAACAACATCCATCTATATACTTTGATCAAGTTCATAGATGGAGAAGTATGGAATTTAAACCCGTAAAGCCCACTCAGAGAAAGAAACAAATTAATTAAAATTCAAAGTAAATCAACCAATACAAGAGTTAATCAAATTAGGGCTTCATCTCATCCCTAGCTGAGAGATTAGTTACCCATAAAATCCATAAAAAATATTAAATAAAATTCATAAATTAAAACTCCAAACCGAACAATCTCTCTCTCTTTCTCCTTCTCTTTCTTCTCTCCCTGGCTTTGGATCTCCAATTCTCTGGATCTGAATCCCTCTCCCACGTCCAGAACTTCCCTTTTATAGCTGCTGGATGGCTGGAATCGGTGGCAGAGTCGTAGAAGGACTCGGAGTACAGATTTTCGCAACCGTGATCGGTGGGCCCCACAGAGGTGTTTTCTGGAAAATCCACCACGTCCATTGGATTCAGGACGAAATTTCAGTCAAGAATGGATGGTTTTGAAAGTCCATTGGTGCGGCCCACAGAAGAAATCTCAAAAAGATCAGATTTGAACGTCGCCGGGTAGTCCTCTTGCGGCCTCTGTACCGCACACGTGTGTACGCATGGGAGTGGAATATCAGCATGGATTTGTAGTGCTCGCGGCCCTCTACAAGATGGACGGTTCGGATCAGTCGTACGGGCGACGTGTGGGGCCCACAGTGCTTCGCAAAAACGGCCAGCGGCCGTGCGTTACGCGGACGCGGACGCGGATCTCCTTCCGCTGCAAAGATGGTGGGGTCCACTGTGATGTTATTTTGAGAAATCCACTCCGTCCATTGGATGGAGGACGAAAATCCGGTCGGGAGTACACATTTTTGTTTGATTTAGGTGTGGTCCACCAGAGATTTGAACTTACCGTCCATTGCATGTTTGAACGGCTGGGATCTGACATCTGCTTTCATTTCGATTTTTGCCACCTAGGCGTGGGCAACAGCCGCCCCAGGAAGTGGATGGACGGCTCGGATCCCTCATTTGGGCGAAAGGTGGGGCCCACAACTGAAGCCACTGATCGGCAGCGTTAGACGCTGTTGAAACCTTCTTTGAGAAGACGAGTCGCGCTGACCCTTTCGGTCGTCCGGTGTAGCGACAGCGCACGTGCGCTGTATGCACACGCTCCTGCATGTGGGGTCCAATGAATTGTTCTCAAGAAATCTGCACCATCCATCTTTTTCTTCATATAGTTTCAACCGCCAAAACCAAGTTTGAGGCAGTTCCAAATATCAGGCGGGTCCCAAATTGTAGATTAACGGGCTGATCTGTCCATTGGACCACTTGCCAAGATCTGCAAGGGCTGAAATTTAATATGTACGGTTAATTTATGACCCCCATCACATGTATGAAGTTTTGAGTTGATCGGATGGCGGAAAATACGTGATCTTGCATTCTGGACCCTTTTCGGGTCCCTTTGGCGTGCTTTCCTCAGATCCCAGGTGTGTAAAATCTTCACCATTGGTTCTCTGGAGTCCATCCCGTGCTCTGGTAATTTTGGAGCGTCAAATCCATGTTTTTAACATCATCTTTCAATATACACTCCTAATTTCCTCCTGTAATAAAAACACGATTAAAATCTGATGTTAGGCTTTATCATGTGTGTAAAATCAGGTAATTACTGGGTCTGATATGCAATATTTGACACTCATCAATAACTTACGCGGGGAGTACTTCAGATAGTTTACCTCAAAGTTATTTCGTATTACAATAAAATATGTGTATTTAATATAGAATGACAATGTGTAATGGAATTTTCAAGGGTTATAGATTAAAGTTTATGGTTTTATTATTTTCTGCTTGCATTATAGTGTAATGGTCTAATCATATTTTAATCATCTCTCTAAGAAGAACCACAAATGCATTGTATAATGTTTTAGTATATTCCACTTGTATTGACATTGTTTAAACTTATAAGTTCGTAGCTCGCACATATACAGTGATGGCACCAAGTGGGAGACTACGTCGTTCGCATACTGGATCTACCCCTTCTACCCGTGATGCAAAGGAGCCAGCATCACCGTCATATATTGCATCGTAGGCGTTTGATCCCTCAGTCGCGCATACACCGGGCACAGCATGTAAGTCTAAGCACATTTTTTTAATGACTTCTGTTTATGTTTAGACTTACATATTTCTTTTGTAGCAGCGTCGCCGACCAATCGACGAGGACTTGGACCCATGCGTGAGTTGCTTTTAGAGTGACTTACGCGCGAGGGTAGGGTGACGGTAGAGTTCCCACAGGGCTGTATTAGACCTGTTGGGAACAATGTCAGCTTGTTTACATCGGAGGTTGGTGTCTTATGCCAATCTCTGATCCCTGCCACCATCACCCATTGGGCAGACGTGACATATGATGTGCAGCAGCTCATTCGTCAGCACCTTTAGGTAAATTTTAGTAAATTAAAATAAATTTTATAAAAGTTCATTGACGATTAAGTTATTTTATATGGACAGTATTGGAGGGGACTGGCCATTTGGACCGGCCGTGTTTATGTATTTATTTGAAATTAATATAGCAGACCCAAATGTGCGTCGGAGCTATCCGGATGTTGAGCGGGGGTCCCTAAAAGGTGGGAACCGCTGTTATGACCATGATGAAGCTGTCCATTTCCTATGGACAGCATTGGAGGGGCCTGACCATTTGGACAAGTCGTGTTTATGTAATTGCTTGAAATTAATGGAGCAGACCCGGATGTGCGTCGGAGCTATCCGGATGAGCGGGGGTCTCTGGAAGGTGGGAACCACTATAATGACCAACATTAAGCTGTCCATTTCCTATGTACAGCATTGGAAGGGTCAGGCCATTTGGACAGGCCATGTTTAAATCTGTATTTGCAGGTACCACACCCTTAACCTATTCGCAAAACCCAAAACTTATACCTATAACCTAAACCAATAACATAAACCTAAACGTAAACCTAAAACCTAAATGCGTTCTCCAATCCCTAAACCTAAACCTACACCTAATGCAAACCTCAACACCCTAATCTAAACTTAAACCTAAACTTGAAAACCCAAAGCAAAACCCGATCCTGAACCCGAACCAGATTTCTAAAACCTAAACCATAACCGATTCTCAATTCCCTATAGCTATAACCTATAACCTACATATAATCTAAACCTAAAACCAAAACCATTTCCTAAACCTAAGATCTAAATGTGTTCTCAAATCCCTAAACCTAAACCCAAACCTAATTCTAATCTCAACTCCCTAACCTAAACCTAAACCTAAACCTAAACCTAAACTTGAAACCCCAAAGCAAAACCCGATCCCGAACCCGAACCCGATTACCTAAACCTAAACCTTAACCTATCCTCAATTCCCTAGATATAACCTATAACCTACCGATAACCTAAACCTAAACGTAAACCTAAAACCTAAATGTGTTCTCCAATCCCTAAACCTAAACCTACACCAAATGCTAATCTCAACTCCCTAACCTAAACCTAAACCTAAACTTGAAAACCCAAAGCAAAACACGATCCCAAACCCGAACCCAATTTCCTAAACCTAAACCATAATCAAGTTTCTCAATTCCCTATAGCTATAACCTATAACCTACCTATAACCTAAACCATTTCCTAAACCTAAGACCTAAATGTGCTCTCAAATCCCTAAACCTAAACCCACACCTAATCCTATTCTCAACTCCCTAACCTAAAACTAAACCTAAACCTAAACATGAAAACCCAAAGCAAAACCCGATCCCGAATCCGAACCCGATTTCCTAATCCTAAACCATAACCGATTCTCAATTCCCTATAGCTATAAC
This sequence comes from Magnolia changhungtana, assembly GCA_030180095.1. NCBI lineage: Eukaryota > Viridiplantae > Streptophyta > Magnoliopsida > Magnoliales > Magnoliaceae > Magnolia > Magnolia changhungtana. The sequence goes on from JASAUF010000037.1 coordinate 302,186, forward strand.
CTATAACCTACATATAACCTAAACTTAAAACCTAAACCTAAGACCTAAATGTGTTCTCAACCGAAAACCTAAACCCACACCTAATCCTATTCTCAACTCCCAAACCTAAACCTAAACCTAAACTTGAAAACCCAAAGAAAAACACGATACCGAACCCGAACCCGATACCTAAACCTTAACCTATCCTAAATTCCCTACACACTATAACCTATAACCCACCTATAAACCAAACCTATAACCTAAACCTAAACGTAAACCTAAAACCTAAATGTGTTTCTCCCATCCCAAATCCTAGACCTACACCTAATACTAATCTCAACTCCCTAACCTAAACCTAAACATAAACTTGAAAACCCAAAGCAAAACCCGATCCCGAACCCGAACCCGATTTCCTAAACCTAAACCTTAACCTATTCACAATTCCCCACACTATAACCTATAACCTACCTATAACCTAAACCTATAACCTAAACGTTAACCTAAAACCTAAATGTGTTCTCCAATCCCTAAACCTAAACCTACACCTAATGCTAATCTCAACTCCCTAACCTAAACCTAAACCTAAACTTGAAAACCCAAAGCAAAATCCGATCTCGATCTCGAACCGAATTTCCTAAACCTAAACCATAACCGATTCTCAATTCCCTATAGCTATAACCTATAACCTAAACCTAAAACCTAAACCATTTCCTAAACCTATGACCTAAATGTGTTCTCAAATCCCTAAACCTAAACCCACACCGAATCCTATTCTCAACTCCCTAACCTAAAATTAAACCTAAACCTAAACTTGAAAACCCAAACCAAAACCCGATCCCAAACCCGAACCCGATTTCCTAAAACTAAACCATAACCGATTCTCAATTCCCTATAGTTATAACCTATAACCTACCTAAAACCTAAACCTAAAACCTAAACCTAAGACCCTAATGGGTTCTCGAGTCCTTATACCTAAACCCACACCTAATCCTATTCTCAACTCCCTAACCTAAACCTAAACCTAAACCTAAACTTGAAAACCCAAAGCAAAACCGATCCCGAACCCGAACCGATTTCCTAAACCTAAACATTAACCTATCCTCAATTCAATACGCCTATAACCTATAACCTACCTATAACCTAAACCTATAACCTAAACCTAAACGTAAATAAAAACCTAAATCGTTTCTCCAATCCCTAAACCTAAACCTACACCTAATGCTAATCTCAACTTCCCTAACCTAAATCTAAACCTAAACATGAAAACCCAAAGCAAAAACCCGATTTCCAAAACATAAACCTTAACCTATCCTCAATTCCCTACAACTATAACCTATAACCTAAACCTAAACGTAAATAGAAAACCTAAATCTGTTCTCCAATCCCTAAACCTAAACCTACACCTAATGCTAATCTCAACTTCCCTAACCTAAACCTAAACCTAAACATGAAAACCCAAAGCAAACCCGATCCCGAACCCGAACCCGATTTCTTAAACCTAAACTATAACCGATTCTCAATTCCCTATAGCTATAACTTATAACCTACCTATAACCTAAACCATTTCCTAAACCAAAGACCTAAATGTGTTCTCAAATCCCTAAACCTAAACCCACACCTAATCCTATTCTCAACTCCCTAACCTAAAACTAAACCTAAACCTAAACTTGAAAACCCAAAGCAAAACCCGATCCCGAACCCGAACCCGAACCCGATTTCCTAAACCTAAACCATAACCGATTCTTAATTCCCTATAGCTATAACCTATAACCTACCTATAACCTAAACCTAAAACCTAAACGTAAGACGTAAATGTGTTCTCAAATCCGAAAACCTAAACCCACACCTAACCCTATTCTCAACTCCCTAACCTAAACATAAACCTAAACATAAACTTGAAAACCCAAAGCAAAACCCGATCCCGAACACGAACCCGATTTCCTAAACCTAAACCTTAACCTATCCTCAATTCCCTACCGTTATAACCTATAACCTACCTATAACCTAAACCTATAACCTAAACCTAAACGTAAACCTAAAACCTAAATGTGTTCTCCAATCCCTAATCCTAGACCTACACCTAATGCTAGTCTCAACTCCCTAACCTAAACCTAAACCTAAACTTGAAAACCCAAAGCAAAACCCGATCCCGAACCCGAACCCGATTTCCTAAACCTAAACCTTAACCTATTCTTAATTTCCTACAGCTATAACCTATAACCTGCCTATAACCAAAACTTATAACCTAAACCTAAACGTAAACCTAAAACCGAAACGTGTTCCCCAATCCCTAAACCTAAACCTACACCTAATGCTAATCTCAACTCCCTAACCTAAAAATAAACCTAAACTTGAAAACCAAAAGCAAAACCCGATCGCGAACCCGAACCCGATTTCGTAACCTAAACCTTAACCTATTCTCAATTCCCTACAGCTATAACCTATAACCTACCTATAACCAAAACTTATAACCTAAACCTAAACGAAAACCTAAAACCTAAATGTGTTCTCCAATCCCTAAACCTAAAGCTACACCTAACGTTAATCTCAACTCCTTAACCTAAACCTAAACCTAAACTTGAAAACCCAAAGCTAAACTCGATCCCAAACCCGAACCCAATTTCCTAAACCTAAACCATAATCGATTCTTAATTCCTTAAAGCTATAACCTATAACCTAAACCTAAAACCTAAACCATTTCCTAAACCTAAGACCTAAATGTGTTCTCAAATCCCTAAACCTAAACCCACACCTAATCCTATTCTCAACTCCCTAACCTAAACCTAAACCTAAACGTAAACTTGAAAACCCAAAGGAAAACCCGATCCCGAACCCGAACCCAATTTCTAAAAGGAAACCATAATCGATTCTCAATTCCCTATAGCTATAACCTATAACCTACCTAAAACCTAAACCTAAAACCTAAACCTAAGACCTAAATGTGTTCTCAAATCCCTAAACCTAAACCCACACCTAATCCTATTCTCAACTCCCTAACCTAAACCTAAACCTAAACCTAAACTTGAAAACCCAAAGCAAAACCCGATCCCGAACCCGAACCCGATTTCCTAAACCTAAACCTTAACCTATCCTCAATTCCCTACAATTATAACCTATAACCTACCTATAACCTAAACCAATAACCTAAACCTAAACGTAAACCTAAAACCTAAATGTGCTCTCCAATCCCTAAAATAAACCTACACCTAATGCTAATCTCAACTCCCTAACCTAAACCTAAACCTAAACTTGAAAACCCAAAGCAAAACCCGATCCCGAACCCGAACTTGATTTCCTAAACCTAAACCATAACCGATTCTCAATTCCCTATAGCTATAACCTATAACCTATCTATAACCTAAACCAAAAACGTAAACCTAAGACCTAAATGTGTTCTCAAATCCCTAAACCTAAACCCACAACTAATCTTATTTTCAACTCCCTAACCTAAAACTAAACCTGAACCTAAACTTGAAAACCCAAAGCAAAACCCGATCCCAAACCCGAACCCGAACCTGATTTCCGAAACATAAACCATAACCGATTCTCAATTCTCTATAGCTATAACTTATAACTTACCTATAACCTAAACCTAAAACCTAAACCTAAGACCTAAATGTGTTCTCAAATCCCTATACCTAAACCCACACCTAATCCAATTCTCAACTCCCTAACCTAAACATAAACTTGAAAACCTGACTAAAACCCAATCCTGAACCCGAACCCGATTTCCTAAACCTAAACCCTAACCAATTCTCAATTCCCCTACGGTTATAACCTATAACCTACCTATAACATAAACCTATAACCTAAACCTAAACGTAAACTTAAAACCTAAATGTGTTCTCCAATCCCTAAACCTAAACCAACACCTAATACTAATCTCGACTCCCTAACCTAAACCTAAACCTAAACTTGAAAACCCAAAGCAAAACCCGATCCCCAACCCGAACACGATTTCCTAAACCTAAACCATAACCGATTCTCAATTCCCTATAGCTGTAACCTATAACCAAACTATAACCTAAACCTAAAACCTAAACCTATTAGCTAAATGTGCACTCAAATCCCTAAACCTAAACCCACAACTAATCCTATTCTCAACTCCCTAACCTAAAACTAAACCTAAACCTAAACTTGAAAACCCAAAGCAAAACTAGATCCCGAACCCGAACCCGAACCCGATTTCCTAAACCTAAACCATAACCGATTCTCAATTCCCCTATAGCTAAAACATATAACCTACCTATAACCTAAACCTAAGACCTAAATGTGTTATCAAATCCCTAAACCAAAACCCACAACTAATCCTATTCTCAACTCCCTAACCTAAACCTAAACATAAACCTAAACTTGAAAACCCAAAGCAAAACCCGATACCGAACCCGAACCCGATTTCCTAAACCTAAACCTTAACCTATCCTCAATTCCCTATCGCTAAAACCTATAACCTAAACCTAAATGTAAACATAAAACCTAAATGTGCTCTCCAATCCCTAATCCTAGACCTACACCTAATGCTAATCTCAACTCCCTAACCTAAACCGAAATCTAAACTAGAAAACCCAAAGCAAAATTCGATCATTAACCCGAACATGATTTCCTAAACCTAAATCTTAACCTATTCTCAATTCCCTACACTATAACCAATAACCTACCAAAACCTAAACCTATAACCTAAACCTAAACGTAAACCTAAAACCTAAATGTGTTCTCCAATCCCTAAACCTAAACCTACACCTAATGCTTATCTCAACTCCCTAACCTAAACCTAAACCTAAACTTAAAAACCCAAACCAAAACCCGATCCCAAACCCGAACCCGATTTCCTAAACCTAAACCATAACCGATTCTCAATTCCCTATAGCTATAACCTATAACCTACCTATAACTTAAACCTAAAACCTAAACAATTTCCTAAACCTAAGACCTAAATGTGTTCTCAAATCCCTAAACCTAAACCCACACCCAATCCTATTCTCAACTCCCTAACCTAAAACTAAACCTAAACCTAAACTTGAAAACCCAAAGCAAAACCCGATCCCGAACCCGAACCCGATTTCCTAAACCTAAACCATAACCGATTCTCAATTCCTTATAGCTATAACCTATAACCTAAACCTAAAACCTAAACCTAAGACCTAAATGTGTTCTCAAATCCGTAAACCTAAACCCACACCTAATCTTATTCTCAACTCCCTAACCTAAACCAAAACCTAAACGTAAACTTGAAAATCCAAAGCAAAACCCTATCCCGAACCCGAACCCGATTTCCTAAACCTAAACCTTAACCTTTCCTCAATTCCCTACAACTATAACCTATAACCTACCTATAACCTAAACCTATAACCTAAACCAAAACATAAACCTAAAACCCAAATGTGTTCTCCAATCCCTAAAACTAAACCTACACCTAATGTTAATCTCAACTCCCTAACCTAAACCTAAACCTAAACATGAAAACCCAAAGCAAAACCCGATCCCGAACCTGAACCCGATTTCCTAAACTTAAACCATTGCGATTCTCAATTCCCTATAGCTATAACCAATAACCTACCTATAACCTAAACCTAAAACCTAAACAATTTCCTAAACCTAAGAGCTAAATGTGTTCTCAAATCCCTAAACCTAAACCCACACCAAATCCTATTCTCAACTCCCTAACCTAAACCTAAACTTGAAACCCCAAACCAAAACCAGATCCCGAACCCGAACCCAATTTCCTAAATCTAAACCATATCCGATTCTCAATTTCCTATAGCTATAACCTATAACCTACATACAACCTAAATCTAAAACCTAAACCTAAGACCTAAATGTGTTCTCAAATCCCTAAACCTAAACCCACACCTAAAGCTATTCTCAACTCCCTAACCAAAACCTAAACCTAAACCTAAACTTGAAAACCGAAAGCAAAACCCGATGTCGAACTGTAACCCGATTTCCTAAACCTAAACCATAACCGATTCTCAATTCCCTATAGTTATAACCTATAACCTAAACCTAAAACCTAAACCTAAGACCTAAATGTGTTCTAAAATCCCTCAACCAAAATCCACAACTAATCCTATTCTCGAACTCCCTAACCAAAACCTTAACGTAAACCTAAACTTAAAAACCCAAAGCAAAACCCGATACCAAACCCGAACCCCTAAACCTTAACCTATCCTCAATTCCCTACAGCTCTAACCTATAACCTACCTATAACCTGAAACTATAACTTAAACCTAAATGTAAACCTAAAACCTAAATGTGTTCTCTAATCCCTAATCCTAGACCTACACCTAATGTTAATCTCAACTCCCTAACCTAAACCAAAACCTAATCTAGAAAACCCAAAGCAAAACCCGATCCCTAACCCGAACTCAATTTCCTAAACCTAAATCTTAACCTATTCTCAATTCCCTACGAGATATAACTTATAACCAACCTATAACCTAAACCTATAACCTAAACCTAAACATAAACCTAAAGCCTAAATGCGTTCTCCAATCAATAAACCTAAACCTACACCTAATGCTAATCACAACTCCCTAACCTAAACCTAAACATAAACTTGAAAACCAAAACCAAAACCCGATCCCGAACCCGAACCCGATTTCTAAACCTAAACCATAACCGATTCTCAATCCGAATAGCTATAACCTATAACCTAAACCTAAAACCTAAACCTAAGACCTAAATGTGTTCTCAAATCCCTAAACCTAAACCCACACCTAATCTTATTCTAAACTCCCTAACCTAAACCTAAACCTAAACGTAAACTTGAAAACCCAAAGCAAAACCCGATCCGTGCACTCAACCCGATTACCTAAACCTAAACCTTAACCTATCCTCAATTCCCTACGGCTATAACCAATAACCAACCTATAACCTAAACCAAAATGAAAACCTAAAACCTAAATGTCTTCTCCAATCCCTAAACCTAAACCTACACCTAATGTTAATCTCAACCCCTAACCTAAACCAAAACCTAAACTAGAAAACCCAAAGCAAAACCCGATCCCGAACCCGAACCCGATTTCTTAAACCTAAACCAAAACTGATTCTCAATTCCCTATAGCTATAACCTATAACCTACCAATAACCTAAACCTAAAACCTAAACAATTTCCTAAACCTAAGAGCTAAATGTGTTCTCAAATCCCAAAACCTAAACCCACACCGAATCCTATTCTCAACTCCCTAACCTAAAACTAAACCTAAACCTAAACTTGAAAATCCAAAGCAAAACCCGATCCCGAACCCGAACCCGATTTTCTAAACCTAAACCATAACCGATTCTCAATTTCCTATAGCTATAACCTATAACCTACCTATAACCTAAACCTAAAACCTAAACCTAAGACCTAAATGTGTTCTCAAATCCCTAAACCTAAACCCACACCTAATCCTATTCTCAACTCCCTAACCTAAACCTAAACCTAAACCTAAACTTGAAAACCCAAAGCAAAACCCGATCCCGAACCGGAACCCGATTTCCTAAACCTAAACCATAACCGATTCTCAATTCCCTATAGCTATAACCTATAAACTAAACATAAAACCTAAACCTAAGACCTAAATGTGTTCTCCAATCCCTAAACCTAAACCCACACCTAATCTTATTCTCAACTCCCTAAGTGAAACCTAAACCTAAACGTAAACTTGAAAACCCAAAGCAAAACCCGATCTGAAACCTGAACCCGATTTCCTAAACCTAAACCTTAACCTATCCTCAATTCCCTACAGCTATAACCAATAACCAACCTATAACCTAAACCAAAACGTAAACTTAAAACCTAAATGTGTTCTCCAATCCCTAAACCTAAACCTACACCTAATACTAATCTCAACTCCCAAATTAACCTAAACCTAAACCTAAACTTGAAAACACAAAGCAAAGGCCGATCCCGAACCCGAACCGGATTTCCTAAACCTAAACCATAACCGATTCTCAATTCCCTATAACGATAACCTATAACCAACCTAAAACCTAAACAATTTCCTAAACCTAAGAGCTAAATGTGTTCTCAAATCCCTAAACCTAAACCCACACCTAATCCTATTCTCAACTCCCTAACCTAAAACTAAACCTAAAGCTAAACTTGAAAACCTAAAGTAAAACACGATCTCAAACCCGAGCCCGATATGCTAAACCTAAACCATAACCAATTCTCAATTCCCTATAGCTATAACCTATAACCTACCTATAACCAAAACCTAAAACCTAAACCATTTCCTAAACCTAAGACCTAAATGTGTTCTCAAATCTCAAAACCTAAACACACACCTAATCCTATTCTCACCTCCCTAACCTAAAACTAAACCTAAACTTAAACTTCAAAACCCAAAGAAAAACCCGACCCCGAACCAGAACCCGATTTCCTAAACCTAAACCATAACCGATTCTCAATTCCCTATATCTATAACCTATAACCTACCTAAAACCTAAACCTAAAACCTAAATGTATTCTCAAATCCCTATACCTAAACCCACACCTAATCCTATTCTCAACTCCTTAACCTAAGCCTAAACCTAAACCTAAACTTGAAAACCCAAAGCAAAACCCGATCCCGAACCCGAACTCATTTCTAAACCTAAACCATAACCGATTCTCAATTCCCTATAGATATAACCTATAACCTACCTATAACCTAAACCTAAAACCTAAACCTAAGACCTAAATGTGTTCTCAAATCCCTAAACCAAAACCCACACCTTATCCTATTCTCATTCCCCAACCTAAACCTAAACCTAAACCTAAACTTGAAAACATAAAACAAAACCTGATCCCGAACCGGAACCCGATTTCCTAAACCTAAACCATAACCGATTCTCAATTCCCTATAGCTATAACCTATAACCTAATCCTAAGACCTAAATGTGTTCTCAAATACCTAAATCTAAACCCACACCTAATCCTATTCTCAACTCCACAACCTAAACCTAAACCTAGACCTAAACATAAAAACCCAATGCAAAACTCGATCCCGAACCCGAACCCGATTTCCTAAAACTAAACCTTAACCTATCCGCAATTCCCTACAGCTATAACCTATAACCTACCTATAACCTAAACCAAAACGTAAACCTAAAACCTAAATGTGTTCTCTAATCCCTAATCCTAGACCTACACCTAATGCTAATCTCAACTCCCTAACCTTAACATAAACCTAAACTCGAAAACCAAAAGAAAAACTAGATCCCGAACCCGAACCCGATTTCCTAAACCTAAACCATAACCGATTCTCAATTCCCTATAACTATACCCTATAACCTACCTATAACCTAAACCTAAAACCTAAACCATTTACTAATCCTAAGGAATAAATGTGTTCTCAAATCCTTAAACCTAAACCCACACCTAATCCTATTCTCAACTCCCTAACCTAAAACTAAACCTAAACCTAAACATGAAAACCCAGAGCAAAACCCGATCCCGAACCCGAACCCGATTTCCTAAACCTAAACCATAACCGATTTTCAATTCCCTATAGCTATAACCTATAACCTTCCTATAACCTAAACCTAAAACCTAAACATAAGACCTAAATGTGTTCTCAAATCCCTAAACCTAAACCCACACCTAATCCGATTCTCAACTCCCTAACCTAAAACTAAACCTAAACCTAAACTTGAAAACCCAAAGCAAAACCCGATCCCGAACTCGAACATGATTTTTAAACCTAAACCATAACCGATTCTCAATTCCCTATAGCTATAACCTATAACCTAAACCTAAAACCTAAACCTAACACCTAAATGTGTTCTCAAATCCCTAAACCTAAACCCACACCTAATCCTATTCTCAACTCCCTAACCTAAACCTAAACCTAAACCTAAACTTGAAAACCCAAAGCAAAACCCGATCCCGAACCCGAACCCGATTTCCTAAACCTAAACCATAACCGATTCTCAATTCCCTATAGCTATAACCTATAACTTAAACCTAAAACCTAAACCTAAGACCTAAATGTGTTGTCAAATCCCTAAACCTAAACCCACACCTAATCCTATTCTCAACTCCCTAACCCTAAACCCACACCTAATCCTATTCTTAACTCCCTAACCTAAAACTAAACCTAAACCTAAACCTAAACTTGAAAACCCAAAGCAAAACACGATCCGAAACACGAACCTGATTTCCTAAAGCTAAACCATAACCGATTCTCAATTGCCTATAGCTATAACATATAGCATAAACCTAAGACCTAAATGTGTTCTCAAATCCCTGAACCTAAACCCACACCTAATCCTATTCTCAACCCCCTAACCTAAACCTAAACTTGCAAACCCAAAGAAAAACCCGATCCAACCCGAACCCGATTTCCTAAACCTAAACCATAACCGATTCTCAATTCCCTATAGCTATAACCTATAACCTACCTATAACCTAAACCTACAACCTAAACCTAAGACCTAAATGTATTCTTAAATCCCTAAACCTAAACCCACATCGAATACTATTCTCAACTCCCTAACCTAAACCTAAATCTAAACCTAAACTTGAAAACCCAAAGCAAAACCCAATCCCGAACCCGAACCCGATTTCCTAAACCTAAACCTTATCCTATCCTCAATTCCCTACAATTATAACCTTTAACTCGCCTATAACCTAAACCTATAACATAAACCTAAACGTAAACCTAAAACTTAAATGTGTTCTCCAATCCCTAAACCTAAACCTACACCTAATGCTTATCTCAACTCCCTAACCAAAACCTAAACCTAAACTTGAAAACCCAAAGCCAAACCCGAACCCGAACCCGAACCCACAATTTCTAAACCTAAACCATAACCGATTCTCAATTCCCTATAGCTATAACCTATAACCTACCTATAACCTAAACCTAAAACCTAAACCTAAGACCTAAATGTGTTCTCAAACCTCTAAACCTAAACCCACACCTAATCCTATTCTCAACTCTCTAACCTAAACCTAAACTTGAAAACCCAAACCAAAACCCGATCCGAACCCGAACCCGATTTCCTAAACCTAAACCATAACCGATTCTCAATTCCTATAGCTATAACCTATAACCTACCTATAACCTAAACCTAAAACCTAAACCCAAGACCTAAATGTGTTCTCAAATCCCTAAACCTAAACCCACACCTAATCCTATTCTCAACACCCTAACCTAAACCTAAAGCTAAACCTAAACTTGAAAACCAAAAGCAAAACCGATCCCGAACCCGAACCCGATTTCCTAAACATATACCATAACCGATTCTCAATTCCCTAAACCTAAACCCACACCTAATCTGATTCTCAACTCCCTAACCTAAACCTAAACCTAAACGTAAACTTCAAAACCCAAAGGAAAACACGATCCCGAACCTGAGCCCGATTTCCTAAACCTAAACCTTAACCTATCCTCAATTCCCTACAGCTATAACCTATAACCTACCTACAACCTAAGCCTATAACCTAAACCTAAGACCTAAATGTGTTCTCAAACCTCTAAACCTAAACCCACACCTAATCCTATTCTCAACTCCCTAACCTAAACCTAAACTTGAAAACCCAAACCAAAACCCGATCCCGAACCCGAACCCGATTTCCTAAACCTAAACCATAACCGATTTTCAATTCCCTATAGCTATAACCAATAACCTTCCTATAACCTAAACCTAAAACCTAAACCTAAGACCTAAATGTGTTCTCAAATCCCTAAACCTAAACCCACACCTAATCCTACTCTCAACTCCCAAACTAAAACCTAAACCTAAACCTAAACTTGAAAACCCAAAGCAAAACCGATCCCGAACCCGAACCCGATTTCCTAAACCTATACCATAACCGATTCTCAATTCCCCTATAGCTATAACCTATAACCTAAACCTAAAACCTAAGCCTAAGACCTAAATGTGTTCTCAAATCCCTAAACCTAAACCCACACCTAATCCTATTCTCAACTCCATAACCTAAACCTAAACATGAAAACCCGAGCAAAACCCGATCCCGAACCCGAACCCGATTTCCTAAACCTAAACCTTAACCTATCCTTAATTCCCTACAGCTATAACCTATAACCTACCTATAACTTAAACCTATAACATAAACCTAAACGTAAACCTAAAACATAAATGTGTTCTCCAATCCCTAATCCTATACCTACACCTAATGCTAATCTCAACTCCCTAACCTTGACCTAAACCTAAACTTGAAAACCCAAAGCAAAACCCAATCCCGAACCCGAACCCGATTTCCTAAACCTAAACCATAACCGATTCTCAATTCCCTATAGCTATACCCTATAACCTACCTATAACCTAAACCTAAAACCTAAACCATTTCCTAAACCTAAGACCTAAATGTGTTCACAAATCAATAAACTTAAACCCACACCTAATCCTATTCTCAACTCCCTAACCTCAAACTAAACCTAAACCTAAACTTCAAAACCCAAAGCAAAACCCGATCCCGAACCCGAACATGATTTCCTAAACCTAAACCATAAACGAATCTTAATTCCCTATAGCTATCACCTATAACCTACCAATAACCTAACCCTAAAGCCTAAACCTAAGACCTAAATGTGTTCTCAAATCCCTAAACCTAAACCCACACCTAATCCTATTCTCAACCCCTAACCTAAACCTAAACTTGAAAACCCAAAGCAAAACCCATCCCGAACCCGAACCCGATTTCCTAAACCTAAACCATAACCGATTCTCAATTCCCTATAGCTATAACCTATAACCTACCTATAACCTAAACCTAATACCTAAAAGTGTTCTCAAATCCCTAAACCTAAACCCACATCGAATCCTATTCTCAACTCCCTAACCTAAACCTAAATCTAAACCTAAACTAGAAAACCCAAAGCAAAACCCAATCCTGAACCTGAACCCGATTTCCTAAACCTAAACCTTAACCTATCCTCAATTCCCTACAATTATAACCTTTAACCTACCTAAAACCTAAACCTATAACCTAAACCTAAACGTAAACCTAAAACTTAAATGTGTTCTCCAATCCCTAAACCTAAACCTACACCTAATGCTTAGCACAACTCCCTAACCAAAACCTAAACCTAAACTTGAAAACCCAAAGCTAAACCCGATCCCAAACACGAACCCGATTTCCGAAACCTAAACCATAACCGATTCACAATTCCCTATAGCTATAACTATAACCTACCTATAACCTAAACCTTAAACCTAAACCTAAGACCTAAATGTGTTCTCAAATCCCTAAACATAAATCCACACCTAATCCTATTCTCAACTCCCTAACCTAAACTTAAACCTAAACGTAAACATGAATACCCAAAGCAAAACACAATCCCGAACCAGAACCCGATTTCCTAAACCTAAACCATAACCGATTCTCAATTCCCTATAGCTATAACCTATAACCTAAACCTAAAACCTAAACCTAAGACCTAAATATGTTCTCAAATCCTAAACCTAAACCCACACCTAATCCTATTCTCAACTCCCTAACCTAAACCTAAACATGAAAACCCGAGCAAAACCCGATCCCGAACCCGAACCCGATTTCCTAAACCTAAACCTTAACCTATCCTCAATTCCCTTCAACTATAACCTATAACCTACCTATAACCAAAACCTATAACCCAAACCAAAACGTAAACCTAAAACCTAAATGCGTTCTCTAAAATCTCAACGCGCTAACCTAAACCTAAACCTAAACTTGAAAACACAAAGCAAAAGCCAATCCCGAACCCGAACCCAATTTCCTAAACCTAAACCATAACCGATTCTCAATTCCCCATAGCTATAACCTATAACCTACCTATAACCTAAACAATTTCCTAAACCTAAGAGCTAAATGTGTTCTCAAATCCCTAAACCTAAACCCACACCTAATCATATTCTCAACTCCCTAACCTAAAACTAAACCTAAACCTAAACTTGAAAACCCAAAGCAAAACCCGATCCCGAACTCGAACCCGATTCCCTAAACCTAAACCATCCCTGTTTGCACTGTCTGTTGGTTCTTAAGTCTGATGTTTGTTATAATTTCCTATCAATCCAAAGTTGTTGTCACCATCATTTGTCTCCTTTAGCTGTTATTAATCGCATGAAGTTTGTCGTCGGTCAGAATCTACTTTGCTACTTCTAACACTCAAACCTGCAATTGTGGGCACCATCTCCACTCACGCCAGAATCCATCACCGATTTTCCACTGCTTAGTCCGATAGCTTCTCTTGCTATCTCATTGCGTTGCTCAAGAATGCCTCGAAACCACTTCCATATCGATTTTTAAGTATTTTGAATACAATATTTTTGTTCCCATCATCTCCATTTGCAAAAAAATCCATCACCGAGATTTTCCGCAGCTTGTCCGCTAGCTTACTCTTGCTACTGTTGTTGCTCAAGAATGCCTCGAGAAATCATTTACATGATCTGCTTGTTGAGTATTTTTGAATAAATATATTTTTGTTGCCACGGTCTCCACTCAAGCCAAAAATCCATACGACCAGATTTTCCACAGTTTAAGTCTGCTAGCTACTCTTGCTACCTGTTGTTTGCTCAAGAATGCCTCGAAACCATCTCCATGATCTGCTTTTTGTGTAGTTTAAATAGGCATCCGGATCCTCTACTTGCAACAAACAGAGCCACATCATTCTCACATTGTATAATGTTGACAACGTCAGTTATGCTTTTTCATGGATGTCTTTGAAGACTTACTTATACCGGATGCGATTAAGTGGGCTTGGCCCTCGTGTGGTTTTGTCTGGATATGATTAAAAGGACAAAATTCGCGTAGGTGTGAAATGAAAGAAACTTCCATGGCAAGGAGGACGTGAGTTGATGCAAAGTTGTGGGAAATGAGTCGGTTCGCCTGGTCGGTCAGGGCTTTGGGACACCTCTTATTTGTGCACTCCAGCCATTGCTTGTTAGTATAGTACACCTGCCCATCTCATTGAAACTATTATGGATTGGCCACTGCATGAAAAATCATAACTATCCTAATTCACCTCGGATCAAACATACTAGATGGACTGGATTTGCCGACCGTACTACGAGATGAGTAACTACAGTACTTGGTGGGTCCCGAGAAGACCCCAAGCTGTTTCTAAGAGATGGGTACAGAGCAGTTTCTACATAGTGCTCGCAAAGTTCCATTCAATCCAAGACCATTAAAATTGATGACCGCACATGCATGCCCACAACGGAGTGGCTCTTCAATGCTGTACGAGGCATAGTTACATGGATCTCTTCTTATCTACAGTTGTGCCATAATGACCATGCATGACACGTGCACTGTATGGGGTCCTTGGATCTCACCTACGGAATAACATGTATGAGTATGACATAAATGTTTCGTTTCTTTTTTCTTAAATTTTACATCTTAGAGAGACAATAAAGAATATGCAAATTTTTAGTACTTCCTTGTTGCATTGCTGTCAATTATCCTGACCATTCTTTTTTGCATGCTAATTGGTCGATGTTAGCATCATCCAATTGCTTTGCCTTTTAGAACTAGTGTTATGGATAGTGGGCTTGATTCGATGGATGGTCTAGATTGATATATCACCCTCATACATGTTCAAGTTCATTTTGGGGTGACGTGCAATGCAACAAGCCTCTGGAGTATGTCCAATAGTTATGCAGATCTGATAAATTCCTGCTATTAACATGAAAGGTGATGCCAAAACTTCTTCTAAGGTATAATGCTATAGTCAAATCTTCATGCTTAGCAATTTACTTCTTCTAAAGGGTCTTCCTAATGTGATTGAACTTCATTTTTGGTTTTCAATCTCTTTAGGTTTGCAACTCGTGCTGTCTTGGAACTCTGAAAATTGCTCACTAGGTGAATAGGATAACTTGCTCAGCTTGATTTGGAGTTCGTGAAGAAATTTCTTCCCTCGACTAAGGTGACTAGGACTGGCATGGAGGTGATGATCTCTTGTTGTTTAGATAAATAATGTCAATATGATTCAGCTTGTCCGCTGATTGGATATTTTACTTGGTTTTTTTTTTTTTTTTTTGTTTGATGCTAAAGTTGCTAAATTTTCGTGCTGCATTCTTTCAAACTTTACACTATCAGATTAAAAGATTTGTACACAATATCACCACCAGGCTGGATTCCGTTCTGCCATACTGTCCATGGAACCATGCCATTTCATACAGAACCAGGTGTGATGCTTGACATGTGTCAAAGATACTTGACTTTGGTAGACTTGCTTCAAATAAGTTGAAACAGAAGTGTGTTTCTTGCAAGGGTGGCCTGGACTTCAGACAATGTCGCTCAAATTCTTCCCTAACCCAAGACTGGTTTGAATTCTTACCACAATCTGCTGGAGGCCAACTTGCCTTCTGGGTGGAGAATTTGTTGAAAATTTTGGAGACATTGCCTTCTCTTACTTCTTCTATACATCCTCCAGAAAATTTGAGTCGCCATGAATACTCATGCCTATGGCACTTTAATGGTGTACCTTTCTTGCCCACTCCTTTTAGGTTCTTTTCCTCCTTGCTTCGATTGTTGCTTTTTATGTTAAAAATGGAACCATCAATGGGCTTTTATATGAAATCTGCAATGCATGACTTGGGTCTTCTTCGATGCTCTATGCATACAGTTACATGTTCTAAACATTAACGATAGTGTTGATTATAATTTCCTCAAGATTTCCTCTTTGGAACTTCAACTTCATCTTATCAGGTAAAAAGCATGTAATCACTGATTTTAGCTTTTACGCTACATTGCCAACATTTCATGGATTCTTTCACGTTGGTTAGGATGGTGGGATATGACCCTTTTATAAGAATTAGTGAAGGTTTCAAAGTTGTCAATCTATACTCTTGGGAATTGAGCAGTAGGTGGGCTCATCAATCTTAGAATTGCTTAATTCCAAGACCCAAATCTGTTAATCTCAACTTTTGGGAATTGGGAGCGAGAATCAATGTTGGAATTTGGTCACTACTCAAGGCTCAAGTTGCCTTCAATCTTGGAATTTGATCAATCTTTGAAGAGCCCGAAGTCGAGCATATTCTTAGATGAAATAATCCAAATGCATGTAACCATCCAAGAAGGTGATGCATTGGATCAGGTTCATTGCTTGCAGGGAAGATAATGCATGCATGTGTTTAGCCTATGTGGGAAGAGGCTAACTAGTTGGGTATTTTCTACTAGCAATAGAAAATAGTGTATCTATTTGAGGATCTTCAATATGAAAGGAGTTCTTGAGGATCTTCAATACAAATTATGTTAAAGAATTTGACATGTATCTATATCAATATGATAAAGAAGGGAAGAGATCCAATGCCTTTGGGTACAGAGGGCCATAGGTTCAAATCCTGTCACTTTGATGTGAGTGAATTCAGTTAATATTCCAATCTTAAATCAACATATCACAAACAATATACTATGCCACCATATTGTCACCACATGTGGGTAACACGGACGAGATACAACATTTATGAGATGGTTGGATAGTCCAATCAATCCTATTTTATGTCAACGGTCAGTTAATGCTAGAATGCAGGATGGACAGTCCAGATCATCATAAGCATGTGCGCAAAGATGCTCAAGTACAAAATAAGTTGTGCCTCTAGGAGCACTAGATCTCTTCCGCTTTATTTTATCATTGTAGGTGTATGTGCATGTGGTAATCAGTAAACTAGGATTTTGAGAATGACATACCACCGTTCCATCTTCAAGTTAACAGGATCAACTGCCTCGAAGTCGACAAAGAGGTCATGTATAATCTCAAAAGAATGTGAGAGAACAAAGAAGGAGAAGAATGGTTTTACAGCTGGACATATTATGAGAAAGGAAGCTCAAAAAATTGCCCAAAACGACAATAGCTGACAAACTCTTACTGTTGCAAACTGGATGTGGAAAATCTGAAGAAAGAATGACTTAAAAATCATGTCAAACCCGAATGTCCAAGCATTAATACCTTCAATCATTCACCAAAAACAAGTAAATCCTTGAGAAAAAATCTTCAAAAAGGAGTTGAATAAGAATTTCCAAAGAAGGGATTTAACCACATATTAAAGCGGCTTCAAATCCAAAGAACACATCAACCGGATTGCCAAAAACTTCAGCCTATCAAGCAAAGGGGCTTCAAATCTAGCAACACATTATTTCTAAGTAATTTCTAACTGCCTGCTAACATTCTGTCCATAAAGAATGATTGATTTATAGTTTTCTTACAAAAATTTCCCTTCAATTTAATTAGTATGCAATGATCACATAAAACTCCAAAGGCACATCTCCATTTCATTCACCCAGCTTGAATTCTATGGGAGACATTTCAATCTCTCTACTCTCATGGATTATCGACCTAAGATATCGAAAGTCGTCATTTTGGGAAACTTCTTGGTCATCAATCTTAATTAATTCCTCGTTTCCACTCCTATTGGTACTAAATTTCACTCCATAAACTGTTTACTCCAACTCCAGGTGAACCATTGTGGTAACGGTGCCTACCATTATAGATACGGTTACGGGCCGTATCGGCCGTTATGGCTTTGTAACGGCCGATACATCTCCGTAACGGTTAGAAATTTTTACGATATCCCATTTCGATATCCTAGCCCATCATTGGCTTGTTCTTTAACATTGACGGACATGGGCGGTCAATTTTATGTGAGAATGACTAGTCTCTTTGCAAATATCCAGTACAAAGTTTATGAATTCTGGTGAATACATGTGTATACCTTCTCATGGTATACTTGTGTCACATACACTTTGTGAAAATGACGGGTTGACCCAACCCATGAGCTAAATATATGTGCCTAGGCTCATCCCAGCAAGCTCAACCTGACATGATGCAACCCTAGTCCCACTTATTTAACCATATTGGGTTAGACTGCACAAGTCCAAATCAAGATGATGCCCAGATCATGGGTCCTTAGGCGCACAAGTCTAACCCAACTGGTCCACCCAAAGCATAGTCTCTTTGGTCGGGAAAAACAGGAAAAGACAGTATTACGACTGATTTATTTTGTTTATGTTTTGTTTTGTAGATTGAAGGGGCCTACTTAGAAGGCAACAAAGGTATAAGCAATTGGGATGTTTTCTCTCACATACCAGGTTGGTTTTGTTTTTTCCTTTCCTTTTCTCTTGGAGAATTTTTAGGTATAGTACAATACAATTTTAAAATTAAAATTTCATTAAATTTTACTGTCTCCATATTCAGGAAAAATATGGAGACAGTCTACATCCATTAGAATGTGAAACTCTAAGTATTGAAGGGTTAGGATCTTATAATCTAGGAGATTTCAGCTGGCTCCATCCATGGTGGGGCCGCTAGAGTTAAACCCAGAAGCCAAATACTCACCCCACAGATAGTACAATGGTCAGATGGGCTCGAGTTGGCCTTTTATGTCGTATAGCTATCAGTCCACAAAAAGAAAAAAAAAATTAAAGAAAAAGAGAAAAAGACTAACACAATGATAACTTGTTAGACATGAACAGGAAGACATTAAATTGATGCATTCCCTTGGAGTGAATTCCTACAGATTTTCCATATCTTGGTCTAGAATCCTCCCAAGTGAGTTTTACTTACATCTCTCCAATTTTACTGTTAGGACATCCAATCCCCTCCAGCAGGTTGATCCCACTATGAAGATCACATGGTGCTAAAGTTAGGCAAATCTACTGATCAGGCACGCCACACTTTAGTTTGGACCAAATGAGAGGTTTTCCATTCTATTCTTTGGTATGTCCCGTCTGATGAGCGGATTGACCTATTTTTAAGCTATTTGTTCTTCATGGTGGGTTTAACCTTTGGGACGGGTTGGATGTTCTCTCCACTTAGCATGTTGACGTTTAGGTGTGTCTGACACCTCATATTTTGGCAGAGACTTAATCTTCATTTTAATATATGTTAATGAACAACAGAAGGAAGATTTGGTGAGATTAATAGGGCAGGAATTGAATTTTACAACAACCTCATTGATGCTCTCCTTCTCAAAGGTAACAACATCCTCTTGTTTTTTATCGCACAATATCCACCATCCATCCACCACACATACATATTTGCTTATCCTACACCGTTTCGTGCGGTCACCTAGCATATGTGTGCAACATCCGATCATGTCAATCGGGTGGGCCATGCGTTGTAGGTGCCCCGGCCTAAAGTGGCTTAGGTAATTTTGGAGTCCTTGGTTAAGGTTTGGGATGAAAGTACGAGTGTTGGAGCCGATGCTTTCGGAGTCTGAGCTCATTCTTTTGAAAAATAGAAAAATGAGAATATTAGTAAATATGGATTTTCTTGTTAAGAAGAAAATGGAAGATGGATTGAAAAAACATAAAAGAGATTTTTTTTTCCTTCTTTTTTGCTTCAACAGAGAGAGACTAAGCTAACAATGAGCTTCTTTCAAGGGATCAATTGGTTTTGTTTCACAATAAACCAAACTTTACAACTAAGCTAACAATGAGCTTCTTTCAAAGGAATAAAATTGATAGCACTCTTACCTAAAAAGTACTGAAGGTCTTTAAAGTCTTTTATCTTAAAATTTTGAGAGAGATTTTTCATATGATCATAAAATTTCATAGGTTGATCAATATATATAATGAAACCCTACTCTCTCACAAGAATGTGAGAATAATAGCACTCAGATATGCATATCCTTTATCTTTCTTGTATGTAGTTACATGTCAAATTTCTTCATTCTTTGATTCATTACACTCAATTCAGGTATGGTTTGCACCAATTCAAGAGACTGTACATTAGGCATTCAATATATAAGACTGGAGTGAGACTGATTAGGCATTTAAATGTGTTGCAGGATTGTTTGAATTGCTTGTTCTAACAGGTGCACAAGTTGGAATGGATTGGACTTCTATCTTGAGAAAACGCCATAATTTCAGGTAGTTATTATTGTAATGGAAAGTTAAAAAATTAAAAGAGAGATAATGAATTCATGGAAAGAAATGTTTTTTATCATTAGGGCTGCTTTTGCCGGGTTTGATGCAGAAATTGTCGCCAACTTCACAGAAAGACAAATAGCATCGGGTACACATGATTGCAACCTGGATTTAAACAAGGTTCGAGGTGCCGTCAACAATGCTAACAAAATCCTCCAGGTTAGATTGTTGATTGGACCTGATTTTATTTAAATGATCTTGATAATCCATTTTATTTAAATGAGCAGACCCGGATGTGCGTCGGAGCTATCCGGATGAGCGGGGGTCCCTGGAAGGTGGGAACCACAGTTATAACCATGACGAAGCTGTCCATTTCCTGTGGACAGCATTGGAAGGGCCTGGCCATTTGGACAGGCCGTGTTTATGTATTTGCTCGAAATTAATGGAGCAGATCCGGATGTGCGTCGGAACTATCCGGATGAGCGGGGGTCCCTGGAAGGTGGGAACCGCTGTTATGACCATGATGAAGCTGTCCATTTCCTATGGACAGCATTGGAAGGGCCTGGCCATTTGGACAGGCCGCGTTTATGTATTTGCTTGAAATTAATGGAGCGGCATCCGGATGTGCGCCGGAGCTATCCGGATGAGCGGGGTCCCTGGAAGGTGGGAACCGCTGTTATGACCATGATGAAGTCGTCCATTTCCTATGGACAAGACATTGGATGGGCTGGCCATTTGGACAAAGCCGTGTTTATGTCTAGTATTTGCAGGTACCACACCCTTAACCTAAACCTATAACCCAACCTAAACTTATTCTCAAATCCCAAAACCTATACTTATAACCTAAACCTACACCTAGACCTTAACTTTAACCTAAACCAAAACCTATGACCTAAAACCTTAACCTATAACTTATAACCTAAACTTATAACCTATAACCTAACATTAACCTAAACCTAAAACCTAAACCTTAACCTATAACCTAAAATCCCTAAACCTAAACACATTCTCAAATCCCAAAACCTATGACCTAAAACCTTAACCTATTACCTATAACCTTAACATATAACCCAACCCTTAACCTAAACCTATTTTCAATTCCCAAAACCTACACTTATAACCTAAACCTTAACTTAAACTCAAATCCCTAAATCTTAACATATAACCCAACCTAAACATATACTTATAACCTAAACTTATTTCAAATCCCAAAACCTATAACCTAAACCTTAACCTAAACCTATACCTATAACCTAAACCCGAACCCAAACCCGAACCCGAACCCGAATCTCTAAACCTTAACTTAAACCTAAACCTAAAACCTAAATGTATTCTCAAATCCCTAAACCTAAACTTACACCTAATCCTAATCTCAACGCCCTAACCTAAACCTAAGCTTAAAATTGAAAACCCAAACCTAAACCCGATCCCGAACCCGAACCCGATTCCCTAAACCTAAACCTTAACCAATTCTCAATTCCCTAAACCTATAGCTTATAACCTAAACCTAAACCTTAGCCTAAAACTAAACCTAAACCTTAACCAATTCTCAATTCTCTAAACCTATAGCTTATAACCTAAAACTAAACCTAAACCTAAACCTTAACCTAAACCAAAACCTATGACCTAAAACCTTAACCTATTACCTATAACCTAAACTTATAACCTTAACTTAAACCTATTCTCAAATCCTAAAACCTATAACCTAAACCTAAACCTAAACTTAAACCTTAACCTATAACCTAAACCTATAACCTAAACTCATTTCCTAAACCTTAACCTATAACCTAACCTAAACCTAAACCTATAACCCGAACCCGATTTCTTAAACCTAAACCTTAACGTATTCTCAAATCCCTAAACCTAAACCTACACCTAATCCTAATCTCAACTCCCTAATAACATAAACCTAAACATAAACTTGAAAACCCAAACCTAAACCCGATCCAAGTCGAACCCGATTTCCTAAACCTAAATTTATAATCTTAACCTAAACCTATTCTCAAATCCCAAAACCTATAACCTTAAACTATTACCTTAACTTATAACCTAAACCCATAACCTAAACTCAATTTTCTAAACCTTAACCTATAACCTAACCTAAACCTAAACCTATAACCCAAACCCGATTTCCTAAACCTAAACCTTAACGTATTCTCAAATCTCTAAACCTAAACATAAACCTACACCTAATCCTAATCTCAACTTCCTAACCTAAACTAAACCTAAACTTGAAAACCCAAACCTAAACCTGATCCCGAACCCGAACCCGATTTCCTAAACTTAAATTTATAACCTTAACCTAAACCTATTCTCAAATCCCAAAACCTATAACCTAAACCTAAACCTATATAACCTTAACCTAAACCTAAAACTTAACCTATAACCTAAACCTTAACCTATAACCTTAACTTATAACCTAAACATATAACCTAACTCAATTTCCTAAACCTTAACCTATAACCTAACCTAAACCTAAACCTATAACCCGAACCCGATTTCCTAAACGTATTCTCAAATCCCTAAACCTAAACCTACACCTAATCCTAATCTCAACTCCATAACTTAAACCCGAACCTAAACTTGAAAACCTAAACCCGATCCCGAACCCGAACCCAATTTCTAAACCTAAACTTATAACCTTAACCTAAACCTATTCTCAAATCCCAAAACCTATAATCTAAACCTAAACCTATATAACCTTAACCTAAACCTAAAACTTAACCTATAACCTAAACCTTAACCTATAACTTAAACTTATAACCTAAACTCAATTTCTTAAACCTTAACCTATAACCTAACTTAAACCTAAACCTATAACCCGAACCCGATTTCCTAAACCTAAACCTTAACGTATTCTCAAATCCCTAAACCTAAACCTTAATGTATTCTCAAATCCCTAAACCTAAACCTACACTTAATCCTAATCTCAATTCCCTAACCTAAACCTAAACCTAAACTTGAAAACCCAAACCTAAACCCGAAATCGAACCCAAACCCGATTTCTAAACCTAAACTTATAAACTTAACTTAAACCTATTCTCAAATCCCAAAACCTATAACCTAAACCTAAACTTTAACCTAAACCTAAACCTATAGCCTAAACTCAATTTCATAAACCTTAACCTATAACCTAACCTAAACCTTAACCTATAACCCGAATCCGATTTCCTAGACCTAAACCTTAACGTATTCTCAAATTCCTAAACCTAAATCTACACCTAAACCTAATCTAAACTCCCTAACCTAAACATAAATCCAAACCTGAAAACCCAAACCCAAACCCGATTTCAAACCCGAACTCGATTTCCTAAACCTAAACTTATAACCTTAACCTAAACCTATTATCAAATCCCAAAACCTATAACCTAAACCTAAACCTATAACCTTAACCAAAACCTTAACCTATAACCTTAACTTATAACCTAAAGCCATAACCTAAACTCAATTTCCTAAACCTTAACTTATAACCTAACCTAAACCTAAACCTATAACCCGAACCCGATTTTCTAAACCTAAACCTTAACGTATTCTCAAATCTCTAAACCTAAACATACACCTAATCCTAATCTCAGCTCCCTAACCTAAACCTAAACTTGAAAACCCAAACCTAAACCCGATTATGCTTTCAGACTACTGAACAAGCTGTAGTTGTTCATCAGCCAAGTAAAAGTCATACCCAAATCTTGCGTTGTGACTTTGTATTATTTGTGAAACCTAATATTGTGTAATAGTTTGATTGACTTTGTTTTGAAAACTTTAAATAGTAAACAAGTGAGATTGATTGTTTGATTGAGTTGTTAACTATTTTGTTGGTATTATGGCTTTCATGATTGATTGTTTCATGAGTGGATTGAATGAATGGATTAGTAGTTTAAATAAATATTAAAAAAAATTAAACATTTTTAGCCTCAATTTGTAACCGAGGCTTGGATGGATTTACTAGTTTGGGTTTAGCTGGATGTGAATGTGAATATAATGAAATATATTATATAATAGGTGTATATCAGGATGAATATGATGAAATATATTGTTAACGGTGTATATCAGAATTTTGTGCCAATTTTGAAATTTGTATATTTTTTAAAAAAAGAGACTTTTAGCAACGAAAATTTTCGTTGCTAAAAAATCTTGGTAATTTTTTGTGTGAAAATTTTCGCTACTAAAAGTCTCGAAATTTTTTTAGCAAATGAAACTTTTTGTCTTGCTAAAATCTTGAAATTTTTTTTTGAAAAACTTTTCTTCGCTAAAGTTTTGGATATTTTTGGTAGCGAAAATTTTTCAGTGAAAAAGTTTTGGAAGTTTTTGTGTGAAACTTTTCACGCTAAAAGTCTTATAATTTTTCGGAGAAATGAAAATTTTCGAACTAAAAGTCTTGAAATTTTTTCATGCAATGAACATTTTCGCTACTAAAAGTCTTGGATATATTTTTTACAGCGAAAATTTTCGCCGCTAAAAGTCTTATAAAATTTTTTTTGCAGCGAAACTTTTCGCTACTAAAAAGTCTTGGATATTTTTTTGGCGGCGAAAATTTTCATTTGCTAAAAGTCTTGGAGGATTTTTTTTTGAAAAGTTTATTTGCTAAAAGTCTTGGATATTTTTTGGCGCGAAAATTTTCGTTGCTAAATGTCTTGGAAAATTTTTAGCGACGAAAATTTTGTCATTCAAAAACACTTGCATTTAGCGTCGATTTCAATTTTTCGTTGATAAAAGCCTTGTACATCGGTCTTTTAGCGACGAATTTAGCGACGAAAATGTTCGTCGCTAAAATGTTTTAACTGCGAAAATTTCACTTTTAGCGACAAAAATTTGCGTCGCTAAAAGTGGTATTTCTTGTAGTGACGCGTCATGTCTGTTAAGGGAGGAACCCAACATATAACCACCACAACTCCAGACAACTCTTCCGATGTGGGACAAGTTACGCTACAGTCAACTGCAACAGTAGCTCGCCCAACACAGTAGCCTGCCAGCCACACTTGGGGCCCGCCCACATGTGTGCCGGCCCACGTGTGCCCGCCCACATGAAGCAGTGACCGGGGCGTCACAATGGTTCAAGCTTTATGTGGACTTCACAAATAGGCCCTACCCTGATGTAAGGGTTCGATCCTTGCCGTTCATCCCTTTTCCCAACTCATTTTAAGCGTTGAACCGAAAATTGAGGTCAATCTGATGATCAGGCGGACCATACCATCAGGAACCGTACTTCCTACTGTTCAAGGTTATTCAAGCCCTCCTTTCTGTTTCACATGCCAAAAATATCAGATATTAGACTCATTTTGTGTATTCCGAGCCATTGAACGCGTTGGACGGAGTGGATTCTTCAATAGCGGGCCCCACATACGAATTTTTGCAGGAAAATCAAAAGAAAATGAGAAATGAGTCGGCCTTCTTCTTTGTCCGGCGATGAGCGGCGGCCGCACACTGCTACCTGCGGACGGTGGGCGGTAGCAGCACCCACGGCTCCTGCCGTGGGCCCCACCATGATGCATATGTTTCATCCGTCCCGTTCATTGGGTGGGTCCCTCCCTGGAGTGGGTCCCCTCCAAAGATCAGGCCCATCCACTATTTTGGCGGCCCACACCAAAGGAAACAGTGAGCATTGAGGGTCTACCATTGAAACCTTTTTGGGGCCCACAGAAGTTTTGGATTAAGATGAAATTTGTGTTTTCCCTTCTCCTGGGTCTGCGTGACCTTATGAACGGGTTGGATGGCATGTAAACATTACAGTGGGCCCCACGTGGAGCCCACATGAACGTGTGTTTTATCCCACCGTTCGCTGGACGGTGGAGCCCGCTGGATGGTGCACGTGTTGGATGTGCACGTGTGTGTACGTGCATGTGTGGGTGGGTACATGCGCATGGTGTGTGTGCGTGTGGTGTGTGTGCGTGTGATATTATATATATATATATATATATATATATATATATATATATTATATTATATTGTATACATATTATATATATATATATATGTATGTATGTATATATTTATTATATTATGTAATGTAATACACATTATGGTGGGCCCTCAATTGGACCCCCCACCATGATGCTTATGTTGCACCCAATCCATCTATCCGTTTTGAAGGATCATTTTATGACATGACCTAAAGATGAGCCAGATCCATAGTCCAAGTGGACCCCACCTTGGCATTTTGCTAGTCCCGAGCAAAACATGCGAAAAATAATCTCGGAAATAAAAGATAATTCCTGTAAATTCAAGTGACTTGTGGACAGATAGTCGAGATGTGATCATTCTACGATTCATGCATGGTGTGTGGAATTTTTCTCTTGGAATCAAGCTTACAATAAACTTCATAATCAATTTTCAAAATATTAATCCGTTAATTAGAACAATTGTAAACATTGAGTTCCATGAGTGTATAGTGTAATCTCGACTGCCAATCATTAAAAGATCCAATTGTCAATTTCATGATATCATTGGTGATTCGTGACAATTAAAACTTGAAACCAACACTTATCTCAGATTCACTTTTCATTTTACCAGCCTTTGGTTTTCTTTATGAGCAATGATACTAAATCGAGGGGAATCAAATTCTCACCTATAGGGAGCAAACCTATGGCGAAAACTTGTCGCCTAACTTTTTTTTTTTTTTTTCATATATATATTTCAACTATGGAGAATCAAATCTACACCTATAGGGAGCAAACCTATGGTGAGGATTATGTGACTAACTCTTCCTTTCATGCCTAATGATTACCAAGTTACCATTAAATATCGAACTGAAAACTTAATGTGTAAGTGAGATTTGATATGGAAAATCATGGCTCAATCAATGTTTACAACTTCTAATCATGGATTAACAATTCAAACTGACTGTGAAATCAAGCAGATGGCCGAATCCAAGAGTCATAAATTACCCATCACGCATCTTATAATGTTAAAATCACAACTATCCTTCAAAATCACCTTGAATTCAATAGAAATTCCAGAAAAAATTTTAAAATTTTCACAAATTTTGCTCAAGACCAAGAAAATACTGATTAGGTAACCTAATCTCCCACTCCCAACCTAAAATCTACATTGTCCTCAATGTAAAAGAAATAAGCATACAATGCATATGGGACAACGAAAATAAAAGAGGAATGAGAGAAAGATAGTACCTGGACGGAGAATTAAGAAGCTTTCTAAAAAAAATATCATCATAAAACAGGTTAGCTCAAGAGAGAAATCAACAGAGAAAAAAAAAGATATATATAGTAAAAAGAAAACAAAAGAAGATCCTACCTATACCACTTTCGCAGGTGCTCTCGATTGCATTTAGCGTATGCAACAAGCCTTTAAACCCCTAGGTTACCCCTAGTGGACGAGTTGTAGTCTCGTGAGGGTTTGCAGTAATGTTACCCACAAACATTGATGGAACTCACTTGATTAACCGATCCCAGACAAGTGATGTGAGTTCCCATAAGCGGTGCTATCTGCAAGGAGGTAACTGACACTGTCGTCAAAGAATTTAAGAACTTCTGCTCGCACGACTTCTTCCATATGAGGATCACGCTTCCTTTGTATTTTACGCGACATTTCCACGGCATGATCCATGCATATCGTGGGGCATACTCCCTGTATTTTCACTATCTTCCTTTCAATTGCTGCCTTATATGTTCTAAGAAAATTAAGCAGCCTGCTTGCCTTTGTCTTCTCGAGTTCGAAGCTGTCTTTGTCGTAGGAGGCGTTTGAGAGGATGAAGAGGTTCCACTTTCGCTCTCCATTTTTCGGTCTCCAAGATAGGAGTAGAGTCGGCGGTGCATTGACTTCATGGATGGGACTATCGATGTCAAAGTCCATGCCTGACTTGTGCTAAGCGGTGTCTCAAGTGGATCTTCAAAAGATGTACGGAAGGAGTCTGCACAAGGCTCTCGATCATGTCTACTTCAAATATGTCATCCAAATCTGCGGATTGTTGTCTGCATTAAAAACATTGAGTTTAATATTCATGTTACCAAAGGACAATTTCATAACTCCATTCTAGGCAATTTATAATAGCATTAGATGTGGCCAAAAATGGACGACCCAAAATGATTTGGGATCCGACTATGAAGATTCGAGCAGTGAGTATCAATGACTATGAAATCCTTTGGAAAATAAAATTTATCAACCTGGATTAACACATCTTCAATAACACCCAGGGCACTTTGACAGATCTATCAGCTAGTTGTAATGTTACCTTAGTCGGTTTCAACTCGCCAAGTCCTAGCTGCTCATAAACCGAATAAGGTAACAAATTAACGCTCGCCCCCAAATCAAGTAATGCCTTCCCGATCTTATGATCTCCTATGCCGCAAGAAATGGTGGGAGCTCCTGGATCCCTAAATTTAGGAGGAGTGTTATGTTGAATCATGGAGTGAAATTTGCCTCTGCAATGAAGACCTTCTTATGAACATTCTGCTTACGCTTTTGAGTGCATAAATCTTTCAGAAACTTAGCGTAAGCAGGGACTTGTTTAATAGCGTCAAGCAACGGGATGTTGACTTGCACTTTTTTGAAACACTACCAAGATTTCATCAAAATTATTTCTTTTCTTTATTGGTGCCAGACGTTCGGGAAAAGGTGCTTTGGGCACGTACGATGGCACATTAGTGACTCTTAGAGAGTCGAGAGGGCTCTTGGACTTTGGATGCATTGGTGTGTCCCTCGCTTCATCGTGATCTTTGTTTTAGAATTTGAATCATCCCTAGGCATCTCTATTCGTTATCAATCTGCTTGCACGACCTAAGGGTAGTAATCGATTTGGCTTGCTCATGATATTGCCTTTGGTTGGAATTAGAGCCAATCTCATCTTGTCCCCTTGGGTTAGCCTCGGAGTTGGCTAGGGAGCTTGCCCTTTTCTCTCTCATTCAATGTGGCGACTAGTTGACCCATTTGAATTTCAACTTAGCAATGGATTGTGCATTTGCATGTAAGCTTTCTTGGTTGGCCGATGAAGTTTGTTGGGTATCTTTTGGAATTGGAGAGAACTCGCATGAAAAGATGAAGTGTATCCTCAAGAGATGGGTTCCTTGATTGTGTAGGCATTGTTGATATTGTGGAATTTGTTGATTTTTGCCAACTTGGAGGTGCGGTTGCATGGGAGGATTTCCGAGATGGTCCTCCTTGATGTGGTCCCTTTGCCCAAGAAAAATTTGGATGCCTAGCCACCACAGGTTGTATGTGTTCGAGTAAGGATCATTCCCGAGGTTTTTGAAAAGTGTTCATAGCATGAACTTTGTTCGAAGAGAAGTTCTGGGGATCTTTGCCCAGATGGACAAGATCAGGCGGGACTAGAACATGTGGCACATGCCTCCACTTGAGCTATTTGTGGAGGTCCATTATTTAATACGAGCATCAACTTTCTTTGTCAGGTTATCAAGTTTGGCGCACAACTCTGGCACGACTCCTATCTCATATATACCACCTCTCTTTTGTGGTTGGGAACTTCTTTCACCTCTATCTGAATAGTCCCATTGCTGGGAGTTTTCACACAAGGTTTCAAAAAATTTCCATGCTTCGGTATCGCTTTTGGTCATGAAGGACCCTCCACTGGTGGCATCAACCATGCGACGGTTCTGGGGTGTCAGACCGTCATAAAAGTATTGCACTTGTTGCCACTTCTCAAAACCATGGTGAGGACATTTAAGAAGCAAGTCCTTCCATCTTTCCCAACATTCATGAAAGTGCTCGCCCTCTTTTTGTGTGAAGTTAGTAATTTCTCTACGGAGGGCATTGGTTTTGTGAACGGGGAAGAACTTATTTAAGAACTTCTTAGGCAGTTGGTCCCATGTAGTGATAGTTCCAACTTCTAGAGAATTCAACCATGCTTTCGCCTTATCCTTCAAAGAAAAAGGAAACAGACGTGGCGGATTGAATCGTCTGAGAAGTTTTGGAACTTAAAAGTAGAGCAAATGTCTAAGAATTCTTTCACATGATGATATGGGTCCTCCTTGTCCAATCCATAAAAGGATGGCAAAGCAATTGTATGACTGCAGTTTAAGTTCAAAGTGTCTTGTGCCGTAGTGGTTGGCAACACTATGCATGATGGTGCATTAAATTGGACGGGAGCTGAATAATCTTTGAGAGCCTTAACTTCGGTCTCATTCGCCATTTCATGAAATTATTTCTCAATCTTTCACGCAGTGTTCTTTCTATTTCGGGATCAAACAGTGCTAGTTCTATATTCGAGAGATCTACGTCCTAGCATAAACTATGTTATTGCAATGGAAAAATGAAAAACTAAACTAAGATGCAACCAAAGAGAAATAAAACTAGACCTAGAACTATGAGATTTTAAAACAAGTTAAAACTATGTAAGTAAGAATGGGAAGAAAGAACCCGGAAAAGGAGATGAATGATGTCAGAAAATTTAAGATGTTCCTCCTTCACTTAGTAGCTTCCTTCCTCAATTCCTGTAAAAAAAATAAATAAATAAATAAATTTAGGTTTCCTAAAATAATGTTAGAAAAGATCCTAAGCAACGGTTAATTTCTAAAAATAAAATAAAATAAAATTAAAACTTTAACCTAAGTTAGTAAAATCCTAAGCTATGAATTATGATAAGAGAGAATCCTAAATTCAATTTGGACCGAAATGTCCCATTTTAAGAACTGGCGCCAAAAACTTGTTCACTCCCCAAGTATAAGGTTGTGATGTAGTAATAAACTCGGTAAGATCGAGTCGAATCCCACAAGGACTGGTCGTCACAACTCAAATCTATGATTCTCCTTAACTAATCCAACAAATAATGAACTAAACTACTAAGCACAATTTTAGGAAAAACAATTAAGAATAGGGAAGAAAATTCGATCAGAGAGAAAGCACTAGGACTTTCGAATCCACCCCTAATTATCCTAACCCTTGTTTTGTCAGTTGATTCACCTTGACCTTGATTGATACCACTTAAATAGAGAAAGCACAATCTGTGTCCTAAATCGAGCATACAGACTGTCTAATTCCTTTAAGCAATGCCATGAACAATACATCCCATGTCCTTGGTCGGGCACATGGTATGCAAAATTCATTAAAGCACCCTGTTCCTTCCTCTATAAGAAACCTGTTCTTGATCAGACCCAAGCACCTGTAATAAGCATCCAAACAACATCCATCTATACTTTGGTCAAGTTCATAGATGGAGAAGTATGGAATTTAAACCCATAAAGCCCACTCAGAGAAAGAAACAAATTAATAAAATTCAAAGTAAATCAACCAATACAAGAGTTAATCAAATTAGGGGCTTCATCTCACCCTAGCCGAGAGATTAGTTACCCATAAAATCCATATATAAAAAATAAATATTTAAATAAAATTCATAAATTAAAACTCCAAACAGAAAAATCTCTCTCTCTTTCTCCTTCTCTTTCTTCTCTCCCTGGCTCTGGATCTCCAATTCTCTGGATCCGAATCCTTCCCCACGTTCAAAACTTCCCTTTTATAGTTGTTTGGATGGTGGAATCGGTGGCGAGTCGTGAGACGGACTCGAAGTACAAATTTTCGCGGCCGTGATCGGTGGGCCCCACAGAGGTGTTTTTTTCGGAAAATCCACCCCATCCATTGGATTCAGGATGAAATTTCATCAAGAATGGGTGGTTTTGAAGGTCCATTGGCGCGGCCCACGAGAAGAAATCTCGAAAAGATCGGTTTTGAACGTCGCCGAGCGACCCTTTGTGGCCTCTGTGATCTCGCACGTATGTATGCATGGGAGTGGAATCTCGGCATGGTTTTGTAGGTCTCGTGGCCCTCTACAAGATGGACGAATCGGATCTCCCGTGCGGTTGATGTGTGGGGCCCACGACCTTCCGCATAAACGACGGCGGCCGTGCGTTCTGCAGACGCCAAACCGGCGCGGTGATGGTGGGGCCCATTCCGATAATTATATGGAAGATCCACTCCGTCCATTGCGTGGAGGACGAAAAAACCGGTCGGGGATGCAGATTTTGGCCTCCTGTTGATGAGGCCCACCTGATTTTTGAACTCACCGTCCATCCTGCGTGCGGCTGAGATCTACACATGTACCTATGCATGGACCAAAATTTCACCTAGGCAAGGGTAAATGCTGGCCCAGAAAACGAATGAACGGCTTGGATCATCCATTTTGGCGATGTGTGGGGCCCACTACTCGATCCAAAAATCGGATCCGCGGTCGCTGTGGCATCTTCGCTGGCGATGAAGACGGGCGCGGGTCAGCGGTCGCGCTGACCGTCTTGCGGGCGCGGTGCACGGCCGGCGTACGTGTGCTGTGTGCACACTCCTTGTATACAGGGCATACCGTGATGTTTTTGAGAAATCTGCACCGTCCAGCCTTTTTCCCATATTATTTAATCCACAAAAATCAATTTTGAGGCAGTTCCAGATATCAGGTGGGCCCAGAATCGATGGTTTGTGGGCTGATCTATCAGTTGGTCTACTTCCCGAGATCTTCAATGGCTGAAATTTAATATGTACGGTTAATTCACGACCCCCATCACATGTATGAAGTTTCGAGTTGATCGGATGGCGGGAAACAAGTGATCTTGCATTCTGGACCCTTTTCGAGCCCCTTTGTCGTGCTTTCCTCATATCCCAGGCGTGTAAAATCTTCATTATTGGTTTTCTGGAGTCCATCCCGTGCTCTGGTAATTTTGGAGTGTCAAATCCATGCAATTTTGGAGTGTCAAATCCATGCCTTTAACATCAATTTCTAAATAACGCTCCTGATTTCATCCTGTAATAAAAACACGATTAAAATCTGGCATTAAACATTATCATGTATGTAAAATCAAGTAATTACTGGGGTCTGATATGCAATATTCAACCCTGATCACAACCCCCAACCAGCATTTTGCTAGTCCCGAGCAAAACATGCGAAAAATAATCTCGGAAATAAAAGATAATTCCTGTAAATTCAAGTGACTTGTGGACAGATAGTCGAGATGTGATCATTCTACGATTCATGCATGGTGTGTGGAATTTTTCTCTTGGAATCAAGCTTACAATAAACTTCATAATCAATTTTCAAAATATTAATCCGTTAATTAGAACAATTGTAAACATTGAGTTCCATGAGTGTATAGTGTAATCTCGACTGCCAATCATTAAAAGATCCAATTGTCAATTTCATGATATCATTGGTGATTCGTGACAATTAAAACTTGAAACCAACACTTATCTCACAGATTCACTTTTCATTTTACCAGCCTTTGGTTTTCTTTATGAGCAGTAACGCAACTGAGGGGAATCAAATTCTCACCTATAGGGAGCAAACCTATGGCGAAAACTTGTCGCCTAACTTTTTTTTTTTTTTTCATATATATATTTCAACTATGGAGAATCAAATCTACACCTATAGGGAGCAAACCTATGGTGAGGATTATGTGACTAACTCTTCCTTTCATGCCTAATGATTACCAAGTTACCATTAAATATCGAACTGAAAACTTAATGTGTAAGTGAGATTTGATATGGAAAATCATGGCTCAATCAATGTTTACAACTTCTAATCATGGATTAACAATTCAAACTGACTGTGAAATCAAGCAGATGGCCGAATCCAAGAGTCATAAATTACCCATCACGCATCTTATAATGTTAAAATCACAACTATCCTTCAAAATCACCTTGAATTCAATAGAAATTTCAGAAAAAATTTTAAAATTTTCACAAATTTTGCTCAAGACCAAGAAAATACTGATTAGGTAACCTAATCTACAGGCATATCGTGGTTGGCAGGATTGGATACCGGAAATCTTGTTCTACATGGGGTGCTATAGATATCCCTGGGTGAAAGTCCCTAAACCCTTATGGTACCAAGAGGTTGCTCCAACGTCTAGACCAAGTGGGTGCAGGAGCGCCGAGTGCCAATTACCAGACGGCTACGCTTTCCACTGTGTCGTAGTTGGTTGGAAGGGGGTACAGCCTTACCCGCCCGAGAGGAGGGGGCAATGCTAGGCTGAGTTTGACCAGCTCGAGGAATGGGTCCGCTATCGACTAGCCGCGCCCGATATTGGCAGGTGGGTAGTGAGGTCTCTTCCACTTACCTTATTGCGTGTGATGGGGCGGCAATCTGGTTTAGAGTGTACTAAACCCCGGTGATATCCCGATTTTGAGTCAGATCGATATGTGGACTTAGATGAGGATTTGTATGCTTGACTTGCATCTTGCATCGCATAGCCTTAGTACGGCCGACATCATTCATGCCTTGCATCGCATAGCTCGGTACGGCTAATGGTATTCATGGATTCACCAGCATGTTCCGCATTACTCTGATACTGCATATCTGCATTACTACCTTGCGCACACACTTTCACCACCCTCTAAGCTTTCTATAAGCTTATGCACGACCGTTGCGTGCAGGTGACGCGAGGATGCAGTGTGCCCAATGGAGGCGGAGCGCAGATGCATCTTTGGAGCTTTTTGCCCTTTCTCATTGTATTTCCCTTTATGCTCATTGTACTTGTAAAGTTTTTTATCATAGTGGAAATGTGATGGAGTTTTTGGTTGTTGTTTGTGGGTTATGCCTTTAGTTATGCTAATTACAAATTAAACGGATGTTGAAAAAAAAAATCCTCCTTGTAGCATCTCAGGATCGGAACCTGGCGTATGGGCGCTGGGAGCCGAGAATGGGGTTTTACGGAGGCTGTCGGTGTCGGATTCGGCGATCGAAAATTTTGTGAGCCCGGTTTCTGAGTTTGGGGTGTGACATAAACCATAACCAATTCTCAATTCCCTATAGATATAACCTATAACCTACCTATATCCTAAACCTAAAACCTAAACCTAAGACCTAAATGTGTTCTCAAATCCCTAAACCAAAACCCATACCTTATCCTATTCTCAATTCCCCAACCTAAACCGAAACCAAAACCTAAACTTGAAAACCTAAAGCAAAACCCGATCCCGAACCGGAACTCGATTTCCTAAACCTAAACCATAACCGATTCTCAATTCCCCATAGCTATAACCTATAACCTACCTATAACCTAAACTTAAAACCTAAACAATTTCCTAAACCTAAGAGCTAAATGTGTTCTCAAATCCCTAAACCTAAACCCACACCTAATCCTATTCTCAACTCCCTAACCTAAAACTAAACTTAAACCTAAACCTGAAAATTCAAAGCAAAACCTGACCCTGAACCCGAACCCGATTTCCAAAACCTAAACCATAACCAATTCTCAATTCCCTATAGCTATAACCTATAACCTAAAGCTAATACCTAAATGTGTTCTCAAATCCCGAAACCTAAACCCACACCTAATCCTATTCTCAACTCCCTAACCTAAACCTAAACTTGAAAACCCAAAGCAAAACCCGATCCCGAACCCGAACCCGATTTCCTAAACCTAAACCTTAACCTATCCTCAATTCCCTACAGTTATAACCTATAACCTACCTATAACCTAAACCTATAACTTAAACCTAAACGTAAACCTAAAGCCTAAATGTGTTCTCCAATCCCTAATCCTAGACCTACACCTAATGCTAGTCTCAACTCCCTAACCTAAACCTAAACCTAAACTTGAAAACCCAAAGCAAAACCCGATCCCAAACCCGAACCCGATTTCCTGAACCTAAATCTTAACCTATGCTCAATTCCCTACAGCTATAACCTAAAACCTACCTATAACCTAAACCTATTACCTAAACCCAAATGTAAACCTAAAACCTAATATGTTCTCCAATCCCTAAACCTAAACCTACACCTAATGCTAATCTCAACTCCCTACCCAAAACCTAAACCTAAACTTGAAAACCCAAAGCAAAACTCGATCCCGAACCCAAACCCGATTTCCAAAACTAAAACCATAACCGATTCTCAATTCCTTATAGCTATAACCTATAACCTAAACCTAAAACCTAAACCATTTCCTAAACCTAAGACCTAAATATGTTCTCAAATCCCTAAACCTAAACCCACACCGAATCCTATTCTCAACTCCCTAACCTAAAACTAAACTTAAACCTAAACTTGAACACCTAAAGCAAAACCCGATCACGAACCCGAACCCGATTTCCTAAAACTAAACCATAAGCGATTCTCAACCCCTATAGCTATAACCTATAACCTACCTAAAACCAAAACCTAAAACCTAAACCTAAGACCTAAATGAGTTCTCAAATCCCTATACCTAAACCCACACCTAATCTTATTCTCAACTCCCTAACCTAAACCTAAACCTAAACCTAAACTTGAAAACCCAAAGCAAAACCCGATCCAGAACCCGATTTCCTAAACCTAAACCTTAACCTATCCTCAATTCCCTACCGTTATAACCTATAACCTACCTATAACCTAAACCTATAACCTAAACCCAAACGTAAACCTAAAACCAAAATGTGTTCTCCAAAACCTCATCTCGCTAACCTAAACCTAAACCTAAACTTGAAAACACAAAGCAAAAGCAGATCCGAACCCGAACCCAATTTCCTAAACCTAAACCATAACCGATTCTCAATTCCCTATAGCTATAACCTATAACCTACCTATAACTTAAACCAAAAACCTAAACAATTTCCTAAACCTAAGAGCTAAATGTGTTCTCAAATCCCTAAACCTAAACCCACACCTAATCCTATTCTTAATTCCCTAACCTAAAACTAAACCTAAACCTAAACTTGAAAACCCAAAGCAAAACACGATCCCGAACCCCAACCCAATTTCTTAAACCTAAACCATAACCAATTCTCAATTCCCTATAGCTATAACCTATAAACTACCTATAACCTAAACCTAAAACCTAAACCTAAGACCTAAATGTGTTCTCAAATCCCTAAACCTAAACCTACACCTAATCTTATTCTCAACTCCCTAACCTAAACCTAAACCTAAACCTAAACTTGAAAACCCATAGCAAAACCCGATCCAAGAACACAAACCGATTTCCAAAACCTAAATCTTAACCTATGCTCAATTCCCTACGGCCTATAACCTAAAACCAACCTATAACCTAAACCTATTACCTAAACCTAAATGTAAACCTAAAACCTAAATATGTTCTCCAATCCCTAAACCTAAACCTACACCTAATGCTAATCTCAACTCCCTACCCAAAACCTAAACCTAAACTTGAAAACCCAAAGCAAAACTCGATCCCGAACCCGAACCCGATTTCCAAAACTAAAACCATAACCGATTCTCAATTCCTTATAGCTATAACCTATAACCTAAACCTAAAACCTAAACCATTTCCTAAACCTAAGACCTAAATATGTTCTCAAATCCCTAAACCTAAACCCACACCGAATCCTATTCTCAACTCCCTAACCTAAAACTAAACTTAAACCTAAACTTGAACACCTAAAGCAAAACCCGATCACGAACCCGAACCCGATTTCCTAAAACTAAACCATAACTGATTCTCAATTCCCTATAGCTATAACCTATAACCTACCTAAAACCTAAACCTAAAACCTAAACCTAAGACCTAAATGAGTTCTCAAATCCCTATGCCTAAACCCACACCTAATCTTATTCTCAACTCCCTAACCTAAACCTAAACCTAAACCTAAACTTGAAAACCCAAAGCAAAACCCGATCCCAAACCCGATTTCCTAAACCTAAACCTTAACCTATCCTCAATTCCCTACCGTTATAACCTATAACCTACCTATAACCTAAACCTATAACCTAAACCCAAACGTAAACCTAAAACCAAAAATGTGTTCTCCAAAACCTCATCTCGCTAACCTAAACCTAAACCTAAACTTGAAAACACAAAGCAAAAGCAGA
Source organism: Magnolia changhungtana (assembly GCA_030180095.1). Lineage (NCBI taxonomy): Eukaryota > Viridiplantae > Streptophyta > Magnoliopsida > Magnoliales > Magnoliaceae > Magnolia > Magnolia changhungtana. The sequence continues at coordinate 340,639 of JASAUF010000037.1, forward strand.
TCCCGAACCCGAACCCAATTTCCTAAACCTAAACCATAACCGATTCTCAATTCCCTATAGCTATAACCTATAACCTACCTATAACTTAAACCAAAAACCTAAACAATTTCCTAAACCTAAGAGCTAAATGTGTTCTCAAATCCCTAAACCTAAACCCACACCTAATCCTATTCTTAACTCCCTAACCCTAAACCTAAACCATAACCGATTCTCAATTCCCAATAGCTATAACCTATAACCTACCTATAACTTAAACCTAAAACCCAAACAATTTCCTAAACCTAAGAGCTAAATGTGTTCTCGAATCCCTAAACCTAAACCCACACCTAATCCTATTCTTAACTCCCTAACCTAAAACTAAACCTAAACCTAAACCTAAACTTGAAAACCCAAAGCAAAACCCGATCTCGAACCCGAACCCGATTTCCTAAACCTAAACCATAACCGATTCTCAATTCCCTATAGCTATAACCTATAACCTACCTATAACCTAAACCTAAAACCTAAACCATTTCCTAAACCTAAGACCTAAATGTGTTCTCAAATCTCTAAACCTAAACACACACCTAATCCTATTCTCACCTCCCTAACCTAAAACTAAACCTAAACTTAAACTTGAAAACCCAAAGAAAAACACGATCCCGAACTAGAACTCGATTTCCTAAACCTAAACCATAACCGATTCTCAATTCTCTATATCTATAACCTATAACCTACCTAAAACCTAAACTTAAAACCTTAATATATTCTCAAATCCCTATACCTAAACCCACACCTAATCTTATTCTCAACTCCCTAACCTAAACCTAAACCTAAACCTAAACTAGAAAACCCAAAGCAAAACCCGATCCCGAACCCGAACCCGATTTCCTAAACCTAAACCTTAACCTATCCTCAATTCCCTACAGCTATAACCTATAACCTACCTATATCATAAACCTATAACCTAAACCATTTCATAAACCTAAGACCTAATTGTGTTCTCAAATCCCTAAACCTAAACCCACACCTAATCGTATTCACAACTCCCTAACCTAAAACTAAACCTAAACCTAAACTTGAAAACCCAAAGCAAAACCCGATCCCGAACTCGAACCCGATTTTCTAAACCCAAACCATAACATGATTCCCAATTCCCTATAGCTATAACCTATAACCTACCTACAACCTAAACCTAAAACCTAAACCTAAGACCTAAATGTGTTCTCAAATCCCCAAACCTAAACCCACACCTAATCCTATTCTCAACTCCCCAACCTAAACCTAAACCTAAACCTAAACTTGAAAACCCAAAGCAAAACCGATCCCGAACCCGAACCCGATTTCCTAAACCTAAACCATAACCGATTCTCAATTCCCTATAGCTATAACCTATAACCTAAACCTAAACCCTAAACCTAAGACCTAAATGTGTTCTGAAATCCCTAAACCTAAACCCACACCTAATCATATTCTCAACTCCCTAACCCTAAACCCACACCTAATCCTATTCTTAACTCCCTAACCTAAAACTAAACCTAAACTAAACCTAAACTTGAAAACCTAAAGCAAAACCCGATCCAGGAACACGAACCGATTTCCTAAACCTAAACCATAACCGATTCTCAATTCCCTATAGCTATAACCTATAACCTAAACCTAAGACCTAAATGTGTTCTCAAATCCCTGAACCTAAACCCACACCTAATCCTATTCTCAACTCCATAACCTAAACCTAAACCTAAACCTAAACTTGAAAACCCAAAGAAAAACCTGATCCCGAACCCGAACCCGATTTCCTAAACCTAAACCTTAACCTATCCTCAATTCCCCTACACTATAACCTATAACCTACCTATAACCTAAACCTATAACCTAAACCTAAAACATAAATGTGTTCTCCAATCCCTAATCCTATACCTACACCGAATGCTAATCTCAACTCCCTAACCTTAACCTAAACCTAAACTTGAAAACCCAAAGCAAAACCCGATCCCGAACTCGAACCCGATTTCCTAAACCTAAACCATAACCGATTCTCAATTCCCTATAGCTATAACCTATAACCTACCTATAACCTAAACCTAAAACCTAAACCTAAGACCTAAATGTGTTCTTAAATCCCTAAACCTAAACCCACACCGAATCCTATTCTCAACTCCCTAACCTAAACCTAAATCTAAACCTAAACTTGAAAACCCAAAGCAAAACCCGATCCCGAACCCGAACCCGATTTCCTAAACCTAAACCTTAACCTATCCTCAATTCCCTACGGCTATAACCTATAACCTACCTATAACCTAAACCTATAACCTAAACCTAAACGTAAACCTAAAACATAAATGTGTTCTCCAATCCCTAATCCTATACCTACACCTAATGCTAATCTCAACTCCCTAACATTAACCTAAACCTAAACTTGAAAACCCAAAGCAAAACCCGATTTCCTAAACCTAAACCATAACCGATTCTCATTCCCTATATCTATACCCTATAACCTACCTATAACCTAAACATAAAACCTAAACCATTTCCTAAACCTAAGACCTAAATGTGTTCTCAAATCAATAAACCTAAACCCACACCTAATCCTATTCTCAACTCCCTAACCTCAAACTAAACCTAAACCTAAACTTGAAAACCCAAAGCAAAACCAGATCCAGAACCCGAACCCGAACCCGAACCCGAACACGATTTCCTAAACCTAAACCATAACCGATTCTTAATTACCTATAGCTATAACCTATAACCTACCCATAACCTAACCCTAAAGCCTAAACCTAAGACCTAAATGTGTTCTCAAATCCCTAAACCTAAACCCACACCTAATCTTATTCTCAACCCCTAACCTAAACCTAAACTTGCATACCCAAAGAAAAACCCGATCCCGAACCCGAACCCGAGTTCCTAAACCTAAACCATAACCGATTCTCAATTCCCTATAGCTATAACCTATAACCTACCTATAACCTAAACCTAAAACCTAAACCAAAGACCTAAATGTATTCTCAAATCCCAAAACCTAAACCCACACCGAATCCTATTCTCTACTCCCTAACCTAAACCTAAATCTAAACCTAAATTTGAAAACCCAAAGCAAAACCCAATCCCGAACTCGAACCTGATTTCCTAAACCTAAACCTTAACTTATCCTCAATTCCCTACAATTATAAACTTTAACCTACCTATAACCTAAACCTACACGTAACCCAAAAACTTAAACGTGTTCTCCAATCCCTAAACCTAAACCTACACCTAATGCTTATCTCAACTCCCTAACCAAAACCTAAACCTAAACTTGAAAACCCAAAGCCAAACCCGAACCCGAACCCGATTTCCTAAACCTAAACCAAAACCGATTCTCAATTCCCTATAGCTATAACCTATAACCTACCTATAACCTAAACCTAAAACCTAAACCTAAGACCTAAATGTGTTCTCAAACCTCTAGACCTAAACCCACACCTAATCATATTCTCAACTCTCTAACCTAAACCTAAACCTAAACCTAAACCTAAACCAAAACTTGAAAACCCAAACCAAAACCCGATCCCGAACCCGAACCCAATTTCCTAAACCTAAACCATAACCGATTCTCAATTCCCTATAGCTATAACCGATAACCTACCTATAACCTAAACCTAAAACCTAAACCTAATACCTAAATGTGTTCTCAAATCCCTAAACCTAAACCCACACCTAATCCTATTCTCAACACCCTAATTAAAACCTAAAACTAAACCTAAACTTGAAAACCCAAAGCCAAACCGATCCCGAACCCGAACCCGAACCCGATTTCTAAAACCTATACCATAACCGATTCTCAATTCCCTATAGCTATAACCTATAACCTAAACCTAAAACCTAAACCTAAGACCTAAATGTGTTCTCAAATCCCTAAACCTAAACTCACACCTAATCTGATTCTCAACTCCCTAACCTAAACCTAAACCTAAACGTAAACTTCAAAATCCAAAGCAAAACAAGATACCAAACCGAACCCGATTTCCTAAACCTAAACCTTAACCTATCCTCAATTCCCCTACACTATAACCTATAACCTACCTATAACCTAAACCTATAACCTAAACCTAAGACCTAAATCTGTTCTCAAACCACTAAACCTAAACCCACACCTAATCCTATTCTCAACTCCCTAACCTAAACATAAAGTTGAAAACCCAAAGCAAAACCCGATCCCGAACCCGAACCCGATTTCCTAAACCTAAACCATAACCGATTCTCAATTCCCTATAGCTATAACCTATAACCTACCTATAACCTAAACCTAAAACCTAAACCTAAGACCTAAATGTGTTCTCAAATCCCTAAACCTAAACCCACACCTAATCCTATTCTCAACTACCTAACTAAAACCTAAACCTAAAGGTAAACTTGATAGTCCAAAGCAAAACCGATCCCAAACCCGAACCCCATTTCCTAAACCTATACCATAACCGATTCACAATTCCCTATAGCTATAACCTATAACCTAAACCTAAAACCTAAGCCTAAGACCTAAATGTGTTCTCAAATCCCTAAACCTAAACCCACACCTAATCTGATTCTCAACTCCCTAACCTAAACCTAAACCTAAACGTAAACTTCAAAACCTAAAGCAAAACCCGATCCCGAACCTGAACCCGATTTCCTAAACCTAAACCTTAACCTATCCTCAATTCCCTACAGCCTATAACCTATAACCTACCTATAACCTAAACCTAAACGTAAACCTAAAACCTAAATGGGATCTCCAATCCCTAATCCTAGACCTACACCTAATGCTAGTCTCAACTCCCTAACCTAAACCTAAACCTAAACCTAAACTTGAAAACCGAAAGCAAAACCGGATCCCGAACCCGAACCCAATTTCCTAAACCTAAACCTAAACCTATCCTCAATTCCCTACAGTTATAACCTATAACCTAAACCTATAACCTAAAACTAAACGTAAACCTAAAACCTAAATGTGTTCTCCAATCCCTAAACCTAAACCTACACCTAATGCTAATCTCGGCCCCTAACCTAAACCTAAACCTAAACTTGAAAATCCAAAGCAAAGGCCGATCCCGAACCCGAACCCGATTTCCTAAACCTAAACCTTAACCTATCCTCAATTCCCTACCGTTATAACCTATAACCTAAAGCTATAACCAAAACCTAAACGTAAACCTAAAACCTAAATGTGTTCTCCAATCCCTAATCCTAGACCTACACCTAATGCTAATCTCAACTCCCTAACCTAAACCTAAACCTAAACTTGAAAACCCTAAGCAAAACCCGATCCCGAACCCGAACCCGATTTCCTAAACCTAATCCTTCACCTATTCTTAATTCCCTACAGCTATAACCAATAACCTAAACCTAAACGTAAACCTAAAACCTAAATGTGTTCTCCAATCCCTAAACCTAAACCTACACCTAATGCTAATCTCAACTCCCTAACCTAAACCTAAACCTAAACTTGAAAACCCAAAGCAAAACCTGATCCCGAACCCGAACCCAATTTCCTAAACCTAAACCATAACCGATTCTCAATTCCCTATAGCTATAACCTATAACCTACCTATAACCTAAACCATTTCCTAAACCTAAGACCTAAATGTGTTCTCAAATTTCTAACCTAAACCCACACCTAATCTTATTCTCAACTCCCTAACCTAAACCTAAACCTAAACTTGAAAACCCTAACCTAAACCCGATCCCGAACCCGAACCCGATTTCCTAAACCTAAACCTTAACCTATTCTTAGTTCCTTCATGACTATAACCTATAACCTAGACCTAAAACCTAAACCTAAAACCTAAATATGTTCTCAAATCCCTAAACCTAAACCTACACCTAATCTTAATCTCAACTCCCTAACCTAAACCTATGCCTAAACTTGAAAACCCAAACCTAAACCCGATCCCAGAACCCGAACTCAATTTCCTAATCCTAAACTTTAACCTATTCGCACTTCCCTAAAGCTATAACCTATAACCTATAACCTTAACTGAACCTAACGAAATCCTGTAACCTAAACCTATCACCTTAACCTATCCCCAAAATCTAAACCTAAACCTAAACCAAAACCTATAATATACCTAAAGCAAAACCTATATCCTAAACCTTAACCTATAACGTAAAAGCTATACCTAAGCTTATAACCTATAACCTAAACCTAAACCTATAAACTAAAAATTAAACCTAAACCTAGACTTAAAACCTAAATGTATTCTCAAATCCCTAAACCTAACCTACACCTAATCTTGATCTCAACTCCCTAACCTAAACCTAAACCTAAACATGAAAACCCAAACCTAAACCCGATCCTGAACCCGAACCCAATTTCGTTAACCTAAACCTTAACCTATTCTCAATTCCCTAAAGCTATATAACCTATAACCTACCAATAACCTATAGCTTAACCTTAACCAAAACCTATAACCTTAACCTAAACCTTAACATTTTAATCTTAACCTTAACCTAAACCTAAACCTTAACCTTTTAATCTTAACATTAACCTTAACCTTAACCTAAACCTAAACCTATACTTATAAATCCTAATTTATTTAATAAAAGTTCATTTACGGTTAAGTTATTTTCTTTATAAGTTTATTGCCTTAATCTATTATATACGAAATTGCAGGATAAATTTGAATTGAATTTCAGTGTTCCGCACGTTTCCTTTGCCGTCGACGACATGATCAAGGAGCAGTTCAACGAGTACCGCTCCTTGTTACACAAGCGGTACAAGCAGTGCATGAGCAATGAGGAGGGCGCACTGTCCGCACCACCGCACGTGACCCATGATGACTGGCAGATACTCTGCGATAGATTTTCGTCTGATTCTTTTCAGATAATATTTACATATTGACGATATCTTTAAGGTAACAATTAATTCACAATTAATAACAATGTATTATGAATAATGTGTTCAGAAAAGGAGTAAAATAAATTCTAACAACAGAGGAAAGTTAGCAGTAAACCACGTAGCTTGTTCAAAGTCATTTGTACAAATTCGTCATGACATGGTAAGAAATTACTAGTAATTAATAAGTTGATATATTCTTTCAATGCATTTTATATTAACTCTATTGTCCTTTCGATTGCGCAGCGAGATTTCGTCACTAGTCAGGAGCCCAGACCAATAGACCTCTACAAAGGGACTCACTGTCGGCAGGCGACGGGATCTTGGGTACATCCTAGTGCCGGCGAGATTTGGGTAAAAATCCTTACATTATCAAATTTAATTGCATTAAATTATAATAATATCATTTTTTTGAGAAAATTCATATGTTTTCATTACAGGCGGCGATGGATACCTTACACAGTCAGCCCACTCCCGATGGTACTCAGCGGAGTGAGCCAGAGATCCTGAGTGAGGTGCTTGGCACCCGTTCTGGATATGTGCATGGGCTTGGCCATAGTGCCAAGCTCATGGCACCCGCTAGAGCTGCCTCCACCCGATCCAGCGTCGTTGGTGAGAGTGCCACCCGCCGAGCTGATATCGCAAAGAGAGAGATTTAGCAATTACAGGTCGTCGTCAATGACATCAGAGAGCAGCTGGAGAGGACGAGTGAGTAGCTAGAGAGGCAGATGGAGGAGCAGTAGAGGAGGATGGAGGAGCTGACGAGGGAAAGGGAGGAGCAGGAGAGGAGGAGGATGGAGGAGTAGGCGAGGCTGAGGGAGGAGCAGGAGAGGAGGATGAAGGAGTTGACGAGGCAGAGGGAGGAGCAGGAGAGGATGAGGATAGAGGAGCATGCGAGGCTAAGGGAGGAGCAAGAGAGGAGGATGAAGGAGATGCGGGTGGAGCATTAGCGACGGATAGCGGATATGTTTCAGGCTCTCGCAGAACGCTTACCCATCGATGCCCCACCACCTCCGCCTCCATCTTTGTGATTTTTTTTTATTTTATTTATAATGTTAAACTTATATATATTTATGCATGATGTAATTTATGTTTGGATGGATTTATTTATGTACTTTGGAGTTAAATGGATGTGAATGTGAATATGATGAAATATATTACATAACAGGTCTATATTGTAACAGGTGTATATCAGGTGTATATCAAGAATTTTGTGCTGGAATTTGGAAAAAAAAAAAAAAACTTTTACCTACGAAAATTTTCGTAGGTAAAAGCCCCATCAAATTTTTTTCCTACGAAAATTTTCGTAGGTAAAAGTCTCATCCAAGCTTTTACCTATGAAACTCTTCGTTGTTAAAATTCTCATCCATGTTTAAACCTACGAAAATATTTGTAGCTAAATGTTTGGTAAATATTTTTACCTACGAAAATATGCGTAGGTAAAAGAATTTTTAGCTACGAAATTAGTGGTAGGTAAATGTTTTCTAACTATTTTTACCTACGAATATATTTGTGGGTAAAAGTCTTATAAATATCTTTTATCTATGAAACTATTGGTAGGTAAAAAGTGTTTTCAATGTTTTCAATATTTTTAGTTACGAAAATATTCGTAGGTAAAGTCTTGTAAATATTTTTAGCTACGAAATTATTGGTAGGTAAAAAGTGTTTTAAATATTTTTAGCTGCGAAATTGTTGGTAGGTAAAAAGTCTTGTAAATATTTTTGGCTACGAAGTTTTTGGTAGGTAAAAAGAGTTTTAATTATTTTTAGCTACCAAAATATTCGTAGATAAAAAGTCTTTAAATATTTTTTGCTACGAAATTGTTGGTAGCTAAAAAGTGTTGTAAATAATTTTACCTACAAAAGTATTCGTAGGTAAAAAGTTTTGTCAATATTTTTACCAACAAAAATTAGTGTTGGTAAAATGTTTTGCCTACGAAAAATTTCGTCAGCAAAAGTCTTACCTTTGACAACGAAATTTTTTTTTCATGGGTAAAAGGTTTTCCCCTCAGACTTTTAGTGAGAAATTTGCCAACAAAAATTTTCATGGCGAAAATCAAACTTTTGCCTACGAAAATTTTCGTTGGTAAAAGTGCCTTTTCTTGTAGTGATATGTAAGCCACGCCAAAAAATAAAAATAAAAATAAATGAACCACCCCTCGAAACCTAAAACCCCAAACTCATATGGCTCACCCAATGGTTGGATCAGCCAGGTTTTTGTGGCGTCTAACTTTCAACGTAAAGAGACCCTGCTGGACAAGCTGAAGGCCCCACAGACAAGACAACCGGCTGCCTGCATAACCCTTATCAAATAAGCTTAATCTAGTATCAGGGACTTGCAGGAGAACAATCCTCTCACAAGGTGGGTGCAAATAATTATACCAGTGTTGTAAAATTTCTGAGAAATAGAATATAAATTAACTGGCACTGACCACCATACACGTGGCATACATGAGTGGATACACAATTTTCTTATAGTGAGGATCCATTCAAGAAGAATTTTCTCATTAGATGTTGATTGTTGGCCAGACTGACTTTTCTAAGTCACTTGCTGTCTTTATAGGTGTGAAAATGACACAACATGTTGAGGTCGAGCACCCATGAGGAGATAATTATTCCGAATTTACTGAAATTCTCTGGACTCTTCATAGATATGCCTCGAACCCACGAGGATTCATTGATTGTGTGACATGTATGTCCCTCTTACACCATTAATATAGAAAAAAAATTAAATATCCTAATTACCAAAAATAGCAACATTTTAAGTCTAATAAAAATTTTAATTCTAATAAAATTCTTCTAAAGCCTAATTTCTAAAAATAAACATTCTAAATAAACTTTTGCTAGAAGAGTCCTAGCATGATTACAAGTTAATACTAAAAAAGAAGAAAAAATCTAAAACTCAAAAAATAAAAAAATATTAAAAAATTTAGAATTACTAAAAATAGTAACTTTCCTTAAAATTTTGTTTTTATCTGAAAGAGTGTGTTTTATGATGAAATGGACATACGCGACCCACTTTATGAGTCGGTTCACCTCGGATGACCTGTTTCAGTAATAATTGATAGGTTGTGCGTCCGGTAATGATATCCGGATCAAAAGTTACGATTAGTTTATAGTCCACCTTCTTTTGATCCAACCATGCTACGAATGTATATGTAACACGTTTTACTCTACGTAAATTTTATATATATATAAAAGAATAAGCACATGTCTATTGAGAAAAGCAATTACCACTGAAATAAGTACTCAGTCGAATCTCATAGTTTCTCTTTTTGGGTCTTCTGTCTCCCACGTGCTTGACCAAAGAAGTTGTCACTGCCTTCGATTCATTTTTATTTTTACTTTTTGGAATCTAAAGGGTCTTACTATCCAACCATAGCTTGACACATAAGCAATCTGTGATTGAAACCCTTTGGAGAATTTAGACTCCCCCATTGTCTCCATGTACAACCATAGCTTGATCACACATGGGCTCTTTGTGATGGGAACCGGGTCCAGAGGGAAGCGGTTTAGCTGCATCCCGGCTGGATCCAGACACGTCAGTATGTTCCTGACTGTAGGGCAAACCATGATTTATGCATTGTACATCCACGCCGTCCATTCTTTTTCACGGTTTTTTTTTTATTTATTTATTTAAGCCATAGTCCTAAAAATGAATCAGATATAAATCTCAGGTGTACCACACGATTGGATGAATTCCCACCATTTGAAGGCAACAAAAGTTTTGAATCATGCTGATATTTGTGTTTTACTTTTATTCATGCATGTATGACTTTATCAAGTGGCTGGATGGAAAATAAATATTACGGTTAACTTCGGGAAGTTTTTAATGACAGACATCCCATGACCACAAATTTCTGCAGTGTTGTTTAACTGAGTTGTTTTATCTACTTTATTTTTGGACCAGGCCCTAAAATAAATTATTAAAGTGGATGGATGGCATGGATATACATCAAGGTAGGCCCCACAGTCAGTGTCACACCTACTTGGCTGGATCCGGGTTGCCAACAGGAGGCAGATTAGCTGGGACCCAGGATCCAACCAGGTGAGCGCGATCCTGACCGTGGAGCCGCTCAAAATGTATGTGTTGTACATCCACACCGTCCATCCATTTTGACAGCTTTTTTTTTTGACAGTTTATTTATGCATTTTGACAGCTTATTGTAAGGCAGTCTCAAAAATTAAGCAGATACAAATTGCGGGTCCCACCAATTCCACCAAGAAAAATAAACTGATATTGATTGCCAAGCACTCCTGGATCCTGCTTTTGAGCCGTTGAGGACTTTTATTTATTGTTTTCTTTTTTGTGCCAAGTAATAGCGCGCAACTGATGGTTCTCAATCGAGGATTTGTGTTTATCCTGGTCAAGGATTTCATAATTCCTTGATAGTCACTCGGCCGCTATTAAACGAAGAAAGGGAGGCATAGAAGTGGTTGGCGCTTGGGACCTTCATGTGGGGTCCACAATCTCCTTATCCAACCATAGCTTAACATGTAAGCGGTTGACGATGAAAACCGTGTCGCGTGGAGAAGGTAGGCTCTTTGTGATGAAAACGTGTCGTGTGGGAAAGGTTGGCTATCCTAGTTAACCTCATCTAACCATATGCCGTGGAAGAAAGTATGATGACGCAGAGAGCAAATGACCAAATTACCCTTAAGGTTTGTTTGGATTTGTGGAAAACGTTAGAAAGGAGAGGGTATTTCTCAAAAAAACCTTATTTCTATAAAATCGTGGAAAATGATATTTTTGTTTTCCATGTTTTTTTTCACATTTGTTTTTAAATGCGATTTACATACAGAATTTGAGGCACGTTTTTAAGTTTATTGTTTACTAAAAAAAAATTTATTTTTTTTTACTAAATAGTTGTTGGCATGTATCAGACTAAAACGGAGGCGGATTGCGTCCTAGTCCGGGCGTGCAGGGCTCTATGGGCCACCATGATGTAAATGTTTTATCCATGCCATTCATCATTTTTCTTAGATCATTTTAAATTACAATAAGAAAAATGAAGTAGGTTAACAGATCCAGTGGACCACACCAAAGGAAACTACAGTGATAGTGACACCCACCGTTGAAACCTTTCTAAGGGCCGCCGTGATGTCTTTTTACCACCAAACCTATTCATGAGGTCATGTAGATGTGGATGAAGTGGAAAAACAAGTATCATCTTGATCCGAAACTTCTCCAGCTCCCAAAAAGTTTTTAACGGTGAAAGTTCAATCCCCATTTTGTGGTTCATTTAAGACCTGTACCTCCCTCATTATTTGGTTCATACTTCAGAATGATATGAGAAAAATGATAAACCGCCTAGATAAAACACTTACATTATGGTGAGCTCCACGGAGCTCTGTATGAACGGATTACTGTCCGGGCGTGGGTAGGACGCAATCCGCGTCCGTCTAAAACACATTTGTGAGTGATATTTGTGGAATGATAGAAGATAGACTCAGACTAAAACACTCTCACCACTGTTTTCTGTGGTGGGGTCCACCGTAGCCTTATATCTGCCTCGTTCTTTGGACCATGCCCGCCCTAAAATGATCTCTCCCAATGTATGGACGGTGTGGATACAACACATACATGGCCATGGAACTTGGTGACGTCACTTCAGAAGTGAGTCTCGTTAATGTTTTTGATAAATCCATCCTGTCCATTCGTTTTCCAAGATCATTTTAAGGCATTCGATCTAAAATGAAGTGGATTCAAAACTAAACTGGGCCGCACAAGAGGAAACAGTTGTGATTCAGTGACCACCGTTGAAACATTTTTAAGGCCACAAAAGTTTCTTATCATGCTATTTTTTTCGTGTTTTCACTTCATCCAAGTGGGAATGACCTTATAAACCGTTTGGATGGCACAAAAAAATCAAGGTGGAGCGCAGAATGGTTTCAACGGTAGAAAACTATTTCCCCAATTTTCCCTCTCGTATGGCTCACTTAAGTTTTGAATCCACATCATTTTCAGTCAAATGTCTTAAAATGATATCGAAAAATGGATGGACGGAATGGATTTATCAAAAATATCACAGTGGACCCCACTTAGTATCGCAGCGCAGGAACTTCCTGCCAAATCCACGTCCACCGGAAATCCGCGTCCAATGAATCAGGGGACTCAGATTGGCGGGACGTTCCTGCGCTGCAAACCTAGGTGGGGCCTACCATGATAGTTGTGCCCAATCCACCCCGTCCATCAATTTTGTGAGATCATTTTATGATATATACGGGATCCAATACTCAAGTGGGCCAAAAACGTGAGGATTAAACGTCCACAGTTGAAATATTCGTGGGGCCACGGAAGTTTTGAATCTGGGTAATACTTGTGTTCTCGGTTCATTCCGGTAGTAATGACGGTATGAACGGTACATATGTCATTTTAACATCACTTTCAATATTCAACATCCAATGAGAAAATTCTTCTCCAAATGGAGGCCCTCGGTTGAAGAAAATTGTGGATCCATTCATGTGTGCCATGTGCTCGGTGGGATATCTCGTTAGTTTTCTCATTAGACTCGCATGTCTTTTGCGTTAGATGGAGATGGGAGTGACTTTTGGACGAGTCCTTTGTATCCTACCCGGTCTATATAACCACGAACGGGTAATTCTTTGGGCAGGCTCACCATAATATATCTGTTTATCCACGCAGTCCATTCCTTTTTTCAATTCATTTTAATGTATGAGCACAAAATTGAAGCAGATCCAATGCCCAAGTGGACCACATCATAGATGACTCTTGCATTTAATGTAACTTGTGCATTTGATGCAACTTAGGCTTATTATTTGTTGTGGTCCACTTGAGCGTTATATCTACATCATTTTTGTGCACATGTCTTAAAATGTTATAAGAGAAGGGATGGATGGCATGGATAAAATGATACATCATGGTGGGCCCACTCACAGATCTGCCTATTCATGGCTAGTGATATGGCTTCATGACCTACAATGAGTGGGCATAATGAATAGCGTGTGTGATAAAAACACATACATCATGGTGGGCCCACAGTGCTTTAACACCAGCCAGCTGGTTGGCGTTGCTGTCACCAGCCAAAATACTGATAGGATTTTTTGTCCCGTGGTCGACCAGTCGTGAGCCCTGCTTGACCGATCGAGGGCTGGTCTCGACCAGTCGTTGGAGTCGAGCCGTGACTCGACTCAAAGTCCAGCAACTTTAGGCTATTTTTCTACGGGATGCTCGACCAATCGTGGGTGGCGTTCAACTGGTCGTAGACTCGGTACGACCAATCGAGGTTACGTAAATTTGTTCCGTGATTTTGGGCGGATTTCGTGCCGCAAGTCCTTTCGCAACTAGGATGCGAAAAGGAGTTTCCTAAAACATTAAATAGAAGGTACTTAGGGCTTTCTAGGGATGACAAGAGGGTTTCCTAAAGCTTTACAAGAGATTTGCTAAAGGGTTTAGGACTATCAAAGGTGAGAGAGAGAGGAAAAGAGAGAGAGGAAGCTTATAAAAGGGAGATTATGCTCGTAGAGGTTATCTATTGTGTAATCTATATCTCAACGCTTCTATGTCCTCGTAATCGGTGAGATCTCTCCGTTTTCTTTGTTTCTCTTACTGTTTATCCACTCCTGCGTGAGTGAAGAAGGTTGTAACGTTCTACTTCATAGTTGATTGTTGATCTGGACGAGGTCCCGTGGTTTTTACCTCTTTGAGGGTTTTCCGCGTAAAAATCTCTTGTGTGGTGTGTGGTTTATGCTTTGATTTATTTCATTGCTTTATTATCCATAATTTTGGTTTGTTTCGGGAGGCTAAATCCTAAGGTTTTGTGCAAGACCCCCAACAAAGTGGTATCAAAGCTAAGTTCATTGAACAGGTAAGATCGGTTTTAAATTATGGAAGGTGGCTCATCAAGGATGATCAGCCTCAATGGTTCTAACTGGACCATATGGAAGACTAAGATGAAGGACTTACTTTATTGCAATGACCTATATTCTCCAATCTTAGACATATCAGTAAAATCCAAGGATATGTCTGATGATGATTGGAAGAAGATGGACCAGAAGGCGATGGGGTTTATTAGACAATGGTTGGATGATTCAGTGTTCCATCATGTGTTTACGGAAACCTCAGCCGCTAGCATATGGCTGAAATTAGAAGGGCTGTATGAGAGGAAGATAGCCGGTAATAAAATTTTTCTGATAAGGCGACTTGTGAATCTCAAATTCAAGGATGGTGGTTCTATGGTCGAGTACATCAATGAGGTCAGCAATATAGTAAACCAACTCTCCTCTATGAAGATGGTCCTGGATGATGAATTACAGGCTTTGCTATTGCTTAGTTCATTGCCTGACAGTTGGGAGACATTGGTGGTGTCTTTAAGTAACTCCGCGCCAGACGGAAAGATATCTATGGACAGGTAACCAATTCTCTCTTCAATGAGGAGACAATGAGGAAGTCTCAGGGGTCTACTTAGCAAGAGGCCCTTGTGACACAGGAACGGGAGAGAGGAATGAACAGGAAGGGCGGGAAAGTCCGAGATAAATCAAGAGGCAAGTCGAGTAATAGAAAAGATGTTGAATGCTGGAAT
Source organism: Magnolia changhungtana (assembly GCA_030180095.1). NCBI lineage: Eukaryota > Viridiplantae > Streptophyta > Magnoliopsida > Magnoliales > Magnoliaceae > Magnolia > Magnolia changhungtana. The sequence goes on from JASAUF010000037.1 coordinate 356,013, forward strand.
TGTGGCAAGAAGGGCCACTATAAGCATGAATGTCGTAAGGCTAAACACAACAGGAAAGGAAAAGAGAAGGAAGATGAATCAGATTTCACTGCGGTCGCTTCAGATGGCGACGTTGTAGTTATTCTTTCAGCAGATCACGATGTATGTCTCACAGCTACGAGTCAGGACACCGACTGGGTGATAGACTCAGGAGCTTCTTTTCATGCGACTCCACGCAGGGACATCTTCACAAGCTACAAGTCAGGTGACTATGAGAATGTGAAGATAGGAAATTCTGGCATATCGAAGATCGTAGGGGAGGGTGATATTTGTGTGAAGAGCGATGTGGGCTATACATTGGTTCTTAGGGATGTGAGGTATATCCCAAACCTTCGTCTCAACTTGATGTCGACGGGACGGTTGGATGATGATGGCTATGAAAGCCGGTTTGTTGGTGGGCGCTGGAAGCTCATCAAAGGTTCATTGATTGTGGCCAAAGGAAAGAAGTGTTGCACCCTTTACAAGGCAAGTGTCGGTATGTGCAAGGGTGGGTTGAACGCCGTTGAAGATTCAGCTATTGATATGTGGCACAGGCGTCTAGGCCACATGAGTGAAAAGGGCTTCAGGTACTAGTAAAGAAGTGGCTCCTTCCAGACGTGACAGGTACACCTCTCAAAACCTGTCTTGATTGTTTATCAGGGAAACAACATGGAGTTTCATTTATTAAAACTACTTCTCATGTTAATAAAGTGCATGCATTAGATTTGGTTTATTCTAATGTTTGTGGTCCTATGAGGACAAAAACCTTGAATGGAGTATTGTATTTTGTCACTTTTATCGATGATGCATTTAGTAGGGTTTGGTTTGTGCTTTGAAATCCAAGGACGAGGTCTTTGGTGTGTTTAAATTATTTCATGCTATGGTCGAGAGAGAGACATGTAGATCATTGAAGTGCATCCGCACTGACAATGGTGGTGAATACATTGGCGACTTTCATGAGTACTACAAGTCCCTGGGTATACGGCATGAACAGACAGTTCCCTAGACCCCACAGCATAATGGTGTAGCTGAGCGAATGATTCACACTATTATTGAGAGAATCATATGCATGTTATCCCATGCGAAATTGCCCAAGACGTTCTGGGGAGAAGCAATGCACACCGCGGTATATTTGATAAACAGGTCTCCATCAGCCTCGTTGAATGGAGAAGTGCCTGAGAAGGTGTGGACTGGACATGATCCATCGTATAGTTATCTCAGGGTATTTGGATGCAGGGCATCCATTCACGTACCAAAGGACGAGAGATTCAAGCTCAATATAAAGATCAGGCAGTGTGTGTTCTTGAGGTACGGTGATGAGAAGTTCAGTTACAGGTTATGGGATACGACCGAGAAGAAGCTCATTAGGAGCAGAGATGTGGTTTTCTTTGAAGATCAGTGTATAGAAGACATTGGTAAGCCAGAGAAGAACCAGCCTAGTTCAGGTGAGCTAGAGGACATGGATCCAGTTATTCCTCCCGTGGTGCCTGATGATGGGGGAGTACAGCAAGGTGCAAAGGACGAGGGAGTTCCTTCAGAAGATGGACCAGGGGACCAGCCCTCACTTGATCCACCTGTTGAGCTACAGGTGAGGAGGTCATCTAGGGACAAACAGCCGTCCAAGAGGTACTCGCCGCATGAGTATATTATGTTGACTGATGGGGGAGAGCCAGAAGATTATTCTGAGGCCCTAGTCGACGAGCATAAGAGGAAGTGGTTGAAAGTTATGCAAGAGGAGATGAAATCCTTGCATAAGAACCGCACCTATGATATGGTGAAACTGCCTAAGGGCAAGAAAGCTCTGAGCAACAAGTGGGTGTTCAGAAAGAAGATTGAGCAGAAGAATTCACAGACAAGGTTCAAGGCCAGACTTGTGGTGAAAGGGTTTGGTCAGAGGAAAGGCATAGACTTCGAGGAGATATTCTCACCAGTGGTGAAGATGACATCCATACGGATGTTGCTTGGGTTAGCGGCTAGCATGGATCTGGAGATAGAGCAGTTAGATGTTAAAACTGCCTTTCTCCATGATGACCTGGAAGAAGAGATCTACATGTACCAACTAGAGGGGTTCAAAGTTAAGGGCAAAGAGCATATGGTGTGTAGGCTGAGGAAGAGCTTTTATGGGCTTGAACAAGCTCCACGGCAATGGTACAAGAAGTTCAACTTATTTATGTTGAAACATGGGTATGACAGAACAGAGTCGAACCACTGTGTGTTCACGTACAAGTACTCAGATGGTGATTTCTTAGTTCTGCTATTATACGTTGATGACATGCTCATCATGGGAAAATACATCAAGAAGATCGATAGGCTGAAACAGGAGTTGGGCAAGTCTTTTGCGATGAAAGACTTGGGCCCAGCTAAACAGATACTAGGAATGGAGATAACCTGTGACAGAAGCAACAAGAAGATTTGACAGTCACAAGAGCTATATATTGAGAAAGTCCTAGAGAGGTTCAATATGAATGCAGCGAAACTGGTCAGTACTCTACTGGATGGTCACTTCAGATTGAGCGATAGGAAGTGTTCCAATACGAAGGCAGAGGTAGATGAGATGCAGAAGATACCCTACGCGTCAACTGTAGGAAGTTTGATGTATGCTATAATGTATACACGCCCAGACATAGCATATGTGGTTGGTGTTGTCAGCCGATATCTTGCCAATCCTGGCAAAGAGCATGGGGTAGCGGTGAAATAGATATTGCGGTATTTAAGAGGCTCATCCAGGTTGAGCCTATGCTATGGTGACGGAAAACCTGTGTTAGAGGGCTATACAGATGCAGATATGGTGACATAGACTCCAGGAAGTCTACGTTGAGGTTCATGTTCACGTTTGCAGGGGGAGTGGTTTCTTGGCAGAGCAAGCTACAGAAGGTCGTGGCATTGTCGACGACAGAAGTCGAGTATATTGCAGTCATAGAGGCATGTAAAGAGATGCTTTGGATGAAAAGGTTCCTATAGGAACTTAGCCTGAAGCAGGAAGAGCACGTAGTCTATTGCGATAGTCAAAGTGCTATACACTTGAGCAAGAATCCAAGTCAGCATTCCAAGTCAAAGCACATAGAGATTCGGTATACTGGATCAGGGATACTTTGGAACGAAAGGTGTTACAGCTTGAGAAGGTCCACACGGACAATAATGGGTTAGACATGATGACCAAGGCTTTGCTCAAGGGCAAGTTTGAGGTTTATAGAAACTAGGCTGGCTTAAAGAAGGTGGATCCCCCCTGGGACAAAAAGGGAGAGATTTGATAGAATTTTTTATCCCGTGCTCGACCAGTCAAGGGCTGGTCTCTACCAGTTGTTGGAGTCGAGCCGTGACTCGACTCAAACTCCACCGACTTTGGGCTATTTTTCTCCGGGGTGCTCGACTGGTCATGGGAGGTGCTCGACCGGTCGTGCGTGGTGCTCGACTGGTCGTGGACTTGATATAACCAGTCGAGGTTACACAGATTCGTTCCGCGATTTTGCCCGAATTTCTTGTCGCAAGTCCTTTCGCAACTGGGATGCGAAAAGGAGTTTCCTAAAACTTTAAATATGAGATACCTAGGGCTTTCTAGGGATGACAAGAGGGTTTCCTAAAGCTTTACAAGGGATTTGCTAAAGGGTTTAGGGCTATCAAAGGTGTGAGAGATAGGGAGAGAGAGAGAGAGAGAGAGAGAGAGAGAGAGAGAGAGAGAGAGAGAGGAAGCTTATAGTAGGGAGATTATGCTTGTGGAGATTATCTATTGTGCAATCTATATCTCAGTGCTTCTAAGTCCTCGTAATCGGTGAGATCTCTCCGTTTTCTTTGTTTCTCTTACTGTTTATCCACTCCTGCGTGAGTGAAGAAGGTTGTAACGCTCTACTTCATAATGGATTATTGATTTGGACGAGGTCCCATGGTTTTTACCTCTTTGAGAATTTTCCACGTAAAAATCTCGTATGTGGTGTGTAGTTTATGCTTTGATTTATTTCATTGCTTTATTATTCATAATTCTGGTTTGTTTCGGGAGGCTAGATCCTAAGGTTTTGTGCACGGCCCCCAACAAATACATCCCTGACAATGGCGTTTCTATGGCAAAGGTCAGTACTCTAGACTTTTTCTCGCATAGACTTATTTGTTGCCGTAGTTAACTGTCATGCAGTGCATGCACGCAAATTACATATAAACAATTTCATGAAAACCTTGTTTAATTTGTTCATTTATGGAGATTATATATATATATATATATATATATATATATATATATATATATATATATATATATATATATATATATATGGGAAATGGTACTGTGAGGTCGACCTCACAGGAACTTCCCATGAGGTCAAGCTGTGCACCCCACTGTGATGAGTGTTGAAAATCGACACCATGCATTTGATGAGCTAGCCTCCTTTAGGTTATGGGATATTCTAAAAATCAGCCATATGCGGAACTCAGGTGGGCCATACCATCTAAAACCATGTGAAGATATGCTCAAAATATATAAAAGCACTTGGTGGGGCCACTTGAATTTTGGATGCAGTTGGACCTCAATGGTCCCAATAACTGATTATGAATGTTTTAATGGGAGGGTAACCCCTTTCAACTTTTGTATGTGGTGTGGCTGACCCAAGTCTTGAATTGACTTGATTTTTAAGCTCATAGCCCACTATGAAATGGTACATCCATGTTTGACCCACATCACAGTGGGGTCCACATAGCTCGACCTCATTTAACTAGTTCCATATATATATATATATATATATATATATATATATATATATATATATATATATATGAGTTTTGTCCGCCTATAGATATTCCCTTTTACTCATCGTCTTTTCTAAATGCTCCCAAACTTACTTTCAAAACTAAACCATCCTGTATGGCTACACTATTTGCAAACGAAAATAACCCTACATTCATAGTGACATTGCGATATCAAGTGCCACCGTGGAACTCTATCTTATCAACAGTGGCACCGTCCAATACTACAAAAAGGGTCAAAAGTCGTATGCTAAACACCTATGGCTAGGGACTCACAAGTCCAACTGGTGGTTTTTATTTTTATTGTTTTGGGCATTACACAAACCATATGAATTAGAAAAGGTTGTACAATCTCACAAGGTCACGACTCCTCATACGGTTGTGTATATTGATGATTTATTGCATGTTTTGGACTCTTGACTTGGTTTCCAATGTCTAGTTATTCTTTCTTTCCAATAAATTTAGCAAACAGATTGACCTATATGATTTGATATTGAGCTTTGTGTGAGGAGCTTCTTTGAAAATGTATTAGTCCTTCACGTGCATAATTGGGCCATGTGGATGTAACTATGCAATTTTGGTGATTGAATGGTAGTATGGAGTTTTGAGTTATTTTTTTCTTATAAATGAATCTGCCTTGAGAGAATTCTAGCATTAGACTTTAAGTCTACTGGGATTCTCCCCAGTCCATTAGTTGGGCCATATACCAATTTTGTGGCATGTAATTGGAGGATTTGATTCCTAAAGGTGGTGCACGTTCAAATCTCTTCAAGGCTCAGGTTCAGTTCCTCCAATTTGTGACATCATTCCACAAACTATCAAGTTGATCGTGCTTTTTCCAGTCGAGTGGAGTGAGTTAACCAACCTTACTCAGTTCGTGTACAACTCTAACAGGGACGCAGGAAAGTTCATGCACTGGGAATCTAGGCGGGTCCCACCACGACGTTTGTAGAAATTCACCTGTTCATCTGTTGGGGAACTCATTTTAGGACAGGCCACAAAAAATCAGCCGGATCCAAGACTTGATGGGCCACACAAAAGGAAACAGTGGGACACCGTTGAAACATTTGCATGGCCACAAGAGAGTTTTTATCACGCTCATTTTATCACACCGTGATATTACAAAAGTTTTCACTCCATCCTAGCGAGAATGACCTTATATACGGTTTAGATGGCATATAAACATCAACGTGGAGTCTAAAAAAGTTGGAGTCCAGAGAGGTTTTAGTGATAAATATTTCTTTCCTAATTTTCCCTCTTGCGTGGCTCCCTTGAGTCTTTCCCGAAAATGAAGTTTTGCCAATCGATTAAAGCGGCCGTGATATTCACAGAGAAAGCGGGGAACTGAAATTCGGTTATCCAATGCGGTTTTGTGATTATTTCGAGTCCGAACCCACGGAGCTTTCGTTAACGTCATTCATCCAACGTGGCACCGAAAATGGGCCCACCAGAAGGAAACGGATTGGCTACTCCCCCTGACACCAGCCAATGGCTGGTGGTCGGTGCTCCGTGGGCCCCACCATGATGTATGTGTTTCATCCATGCCGTCCATCTATTTTAACAGATCATTTTACAGTATGAAACAAAAAATGAGTGTATATTCCGATCTTAAATGGACCACATTATAGGAAACGGTGTTGAATGAGTGTCGACCATTAAAAAACATTTTGGAGCCATAAAAGTTTTGGATCAAGCTGATTTTTGTTTTTCCCCTTCATCTGGGCCTTTATTACCTAATCAACCTATTGGATGTCAAATAAACAGTACAGTGGGCCTTAGGAGGATTTTAGTGAATGATATCCAATCATTATTGTTTTCATGTGGTGTGTCCACCTGAAATTTATATACCTCTCATTTTTGGGATCCAGCCATAAAATGATCTGTAAAAATGTATGAACGGAAAGGATTAAACACATACATCATGGTGGGGCCCACAGAGAACTGACCATCAGCCACGGGGCTGGTGTCAGGGGGAGTAGCCAATCCATTTCCACGTAGGACAGCCCACACGTGCACCTGTGTACCTATAGTGACACGTGCATACCGTGGCTATCGGGAAAAGCACGTTTTTTAAGTTACAACGGCATTCGCTGGTTCCAGAAGATTCCCGTGGGATTAGAAGGGATTAGGTGGGATAGGATTCATCTGGTCCTGGGTCCGTGCCAATTTCACTCAATGTTTGGGAAGTTGTGTAGGTCGCACCATGATGTGTGGGCTATATCTACACCGTCCACCCATTTATCAAGATTATTTTATAGCATGGGCCAAAAAATTAAGTAAATCTAAAGCTCAAGTAGACCCCACCATAGAAAGCAACAGGGATTGAATACTTACCATTGAAAACTTTTTTGGAACTACATAAGTTTTGGATCTACCTCATTTTTAGGGCCATGCCATAAAATGAGGTTATAAAACAAATAAACGGTTTAAATATAACACATGTATATTATTCTCAGTAATTTTAAATGAGGGTGGATATATTTATTCAATGTACCACCTTATTATCAACAAAGCATGGCATTAATTTTATCAATCCTAGCCATGGGTAATAATTGTGTTTTTTAAATCCCATCCCACCTAATGCCTTCTAATCCCACTGTCCAAACTGATACTTAGGGCCTGTTTGTTTCAGCAAATTTGTTGGAAATGCATTTTCCCCTGATATTTATTACTTATCAAGGAAATGCAGTGAAGTGTTGCATGTTTTCTCTTGGACGGCTTACGTTTTTCAATGTAAAAAATGGAAAATATTTATGGGTCCCACTATGATGCATATTATATATTTACACCGTTCATCCATTATGTCATATGAATTTATGATATAAGTTAAAAAATGAGGCATATCCAAAGCTCAAGTGGGTCATACCATAGAAAAATATGAATTAAATACTTATCGTGAAAAACTTTTCAGGGGCCATTGTTTCTTTTGGTTTAGGCTAATTGAGTGTTGGATCTAACTCATTTTTCTCTTCATATCTCAAAATATTGTAATAAAATGGATGGACGGAACAGATATATCATATACATCAAGAAAAGGTCTTAAAATGACTATCGAAACTTTTAAACCGGTTTTCAAAAAATTGAAACTCGCACTGATAACCAAACAGGTGAAACGGTAATAATCACCATTTCCAAGGGATTTACCATTTCGCAGTGAAACGGTGAAAATCAAACAGGCCCTTAAATACAGAGAGAAGAATCCGCTTCCTGTCTTTCTCCAGATATCCTAACATTTCGGAAGTTCCTTTTTTTTTTTTTTTTTTTCTCTATCAGGTATTCTTCTTCTGCAATATTATGTTATTCTCGATTTTTTTTTGTGATGGGGTTTTTTCCCCGTCTTCGACCGGTCGTGGGAGGTCTTCGACCAGGTCGTGGGAGGTGCTCGGCCGGTCGTAGAGTTCGAGTAGCCCCAAAGCACGACTCAAAGTCCAGCGAGTTCGTCTTGTTTTTTTCTTGTAGCTAGGACTGGTGGAGAGCTACGACCGGTCGTAGGTGGTCTACGACCCGGTCGTAGGAGAGCCGGGACTAGTCGTAGGTTACGCAGATTGTTCCGCGATTTTGCGCGAAACCGCTGATTTGAGTCCTTTTCATGGCAACCGGGATGCGGAAAGGAGTTTCCCAAAACTATAAAAGGGGTTGCCTAGGGTTTTTCTAGGTATCACAAAATAGCAAGAGGGTTTCTAAAGCTTTGCGAAGGGATTTGCTAAAGGGTTTAGGGCTATCAAAGGTGAGAGAGAGGGAGAAAAGAGAGAGGAAGCTTATAGAAGGGAGGTTCGCTCGTGGAGGTTCTCTACATTGCAATCTACATCTCAGCGCTTCTATGTCCTCGTAATTGGTTAGATCTCTCCGTTTTCTCTATTTCTCTTATTGTTTATCCACTCCTGCGTGAATGAAGAAGATTGTAACGTTCTACTTCATAGTGGATTGTTGATCCTGGACGAGGTCCGTGGTTTTTCCTCTTTGAGGGTTTTCCACGTAAAAATCTCTTGTGTGGTGTGTGATTGATGCTTTGATTTATTTCATTGCTTTATCCATAATTCTGGTTTGTTTTGGAGGGCTAGATCCTAAGGTTTTGTGCAAGGCCCCCAACAAAGTGGTATCAGAGCTAAGTTCATTGAACGGGTAGGATCGATTTTGAATTATGGAAGGTGGCTCAAGGATGATCGGCCTCAATGGTTCTAATGGACCATATGGAAGGCTAAGATGGAGGACTTGCTTTATTGCAAGGACCTATATTCTCCAATCTCGTGCATATCAAAGAAAATCCAAGGATATGACTGATGATGATTGGAAGAAGATGGACCGAAAGGCGGTGGGGTTTATTAGACAATGGTTGGATGATTCCGTGTTTCACCATGTGTCTACGAAACCTCAGAAAGCCTATGGCTAAAATTACAAGGGTCAGTATGAGAGGAAGACGGTAGGTAATAAGATATTTCGATAAGGCGACTTGTAAATCTCAAGTTCAAGGATGATGGTTGGTTACGTGGCCGAGCATATGAATGAGGTCAAGCAATATAGTGAACCAACTCACCTCTATGAAGATGGTCCTGGATGATGAATTGCGAGGCTTTACTATTGCTTAGTTCATTGCACGACGGTTGGGAGACATTGGTGGTGTCTCTAAGTAACTCCGCGCCAGACGGAAAGATATCCATGGAACAAGTAATCATTGTCTCTTCAATGAAGAGACAAGGAGAAAGTCTCGGGGTCTACTCAAGAAGAGGCTCTTGTGGACGCAGAACGGGGAGAGGAAAGAACGGGAAGGGCGGGAAGGCCCGAGATAAATCAAGAGGCAAGTCGAGTAACGTAAAAGAGGTTGAATCTTTGGAATTGTGGCAAGAAGGGCCACTACAAGCATGAATGTCGTGGTAAGAAAAACGACAAGAAAGGAAAAGGGAAGGAAGAAGAATCGATTCCACCTGTGTCGTCAAGCCCCGGATGGCGACATGGTAGTTATTCTTTCTACAGATCACGATGTATGTCTCACGGCCACGAGTCGGGCACCGATTGGGTGATAGACTCGGAGCTTCTTTTCATGCGACTCCACACGGGGACTCCTTCACAAGCTACAAGTCGGTGACTATGGGACCTGTGAAGATGGGAAATTCTCGCGTATCAAAGATCGTGGGAGTCGGTGATATTTGTGTGAAGACCGATGTGGGCCGCACATTGGTTCTCGGGATGTGAGGCATATCCCGGACCTTCGCCTCAACTTGATGTCGACGGAAGGAAATTTGGATGATGATGGCTATGAAAGCCGGTTTCTTTGGTGGGCAATGGAAGCTCATCAAGGGTTCGTTGATCGTGGCTAGAGGAAAGAAGTGTTGCACCGCACAAAGCAAGTGTCGGTATGTGCAAGGGTGGGTTGAACGCAGCGGAAGATTCGGCTATTGACATGTGGCACATGTGGCGTCAGGCCACATGAGTGAAAAAGGGCTTCGGCTACTAGCAAGGAAGCAACTCCTTCCGCACGTGACAGTATGCCTCTCAAAACTGTCTTGATTGTTTATCGGGAAACAACATAGAGTTTCATTTATTAAAGCGCTTCTCATGTTAATAAAGTGCATGCATTAGATTTGGTTTATTCGATGTTTGTGGTCCTATGAGGACAAAACCTTAGGTGGGGCATTGTATTTTGTCACTTTTATAGATGATGCATCTAGGAAGGTTTGGGTTTATGCTTTGAAATCCAAGGACGAGGTCTTTGGTGTGTTTAAGTTGTTTCATGCTATGGTCGAGGGAGAGACAGTAGATCATTGAAGTGCATCCGCACCGACAATGGTGGTGAATACATTGGCGACTTTCACGAGTACCGCAAGTCCTGGGTATACTGGCATGAACAGACGGTTCCCAAGACCCCCAAAGATAATGGTGTAGGCCGAGCGAATGAATCGCACCGTTGTTGAGAGAATCGGATGCATGTTATCCCATGCGAAGTTGCCCAAGACGTTCTGGGAGAAGCAATGCGCACGGCGGTGTATTTGATAAATGTGTCTCCATCGGCCCCGTTGAATGGAGAAGTACCGAGAAGGTGTGGGCGGGCCAGGATCCATCGTACGGTCATCTCGTGGTGTTTGGATGCAGACATCCGTTCACGTACCAAAGGACGAGAGGTCCAAGCTCGATATGAAGATCGGGCGGTGTGTGTTCTTAGGGTACGGTGATGAAAAAATTCGGTTACGGGTTATGGGATCCGACTGAGAAGAAGCTCGTCGGGAGCAGAGATGTGGTTTTCTTTGAAGATCGGTGTATCGAAGACATTGGTAAGCCGAGAGAAGAAACCTAGTTCGGGTGAGCTAGAGGACATGGATCCGATTACTCCTCCCGTGGTGCCCGATGACGGGGAGTACGGCAAGGTGCGAGAGGACGAGGGAGTTCCTTCGAGGAAGATGGACCTGGGGAGCAACCCCTGCTTGATCCACTGTTGAGCCACGGGTGAGGAGGTCATCTAGGGACGGAGACGGTAGTCCAAGAGGTACTCAGCGCACGAGTACATTATGCTAACCGATGGGGAGAGCCGAAGATTATTCGAGGCCCCAGCCGACGAGCATAAGGAGGAGTGGTTGAAAGCTATGCAAGAGGAGATGAAATCCTTGCATAAGAACCACACCTATGATATGGTGAAACCGCCAGGGCAAGAAAGCTCGAGCAACAAGTGGGTGTTCGAGAAAGAAGATTGAGCGAAGAATTCACAGATGAGGTTCAAGGCCAGACTTGTGGTTAAAGGGTTTGGTCAGAGGAAAGGTATAGACTTCGAGGAGATATTCTCACCAGTGGTGAAGATGACATCCATACGGGTGTTGCTTGGGTTGGCGGCTAGCATGGATCTGGAGATAGAGCGGTTAGATGTTAAACCGCCTTTCTCCATGGTGACTGGAAGAAGAGATCTACATGCACCAACCGTAGGGGTTCAAGTCAAGGGCAAGGAGCATATGGTGTGTAGGGTGAGGAAGAGCTTGTATGGCCGAAACAAGCTCCACTGCAATGGTACAAGAAGTTCGATTCGTTTATGTTACAAACATGGGTATGTGAACGGAGTCGGACCACTTGTGTGTTCACGCGTAAGTTCTCGGATGGTGATTTCTTAGTTCGCTATTATACGTTGATGACATGCTCATCATGGGAAAAGATATCAAGAAGATGTGGTGAAACAGAGTTGGGCAAGTCTTTTGCGATGAAAGACTTGGGCCTGACTAGACAGATCCTAGGAATGGAGATAACCCGTGACGAAGCGGCAGGAAGCTTTGGGCATCCTCACAAGAGCGGTATATTGAGAAAGTCCTAGAAACGGTTTAATATGAATCGCAAATGGCCGGCCAAGTACTCCACTAGATGGTCACTTCAGATTGAGCGATGGGCAAAGTGTCCCAAGACGAAGGCAAAGGTGGAAGAGATGCGAGAAGATACCCTACGCGTCACCGTAGGAAGTTTGATGTATGCTATGGTGTGTACACGCCCAGACATAGCATATGCGGTTGGTGTAGTCAGCCGGTATCTTGCCAATCCTGGCAAAGAACATTGGGCAGCGGTGAAATGGATACTACGGTATCTAAGAGGCTCATCCAGGTTGAGCCATGCTATGGTGACGGAAAACCTGTGTTAGAGGGCTACACAGATGCAGATATGGCAGGTGACATAGATTCCAGGAAGTCTACATCGGGGTTCATGTTCACGTTTGCAGGGGGAGCGGTTTCTTGGCAGAGCAAGCTACAGAAGGTCGTAGCATTGTCGACGACGAGGCCGAATACATTGCAATCACGAAGCATGTAAAGAGATGCTTTGGATGAAAAGGTTCCTACAGAACTTAGCCTAAAGCAGAGGAGCACGTGGTCTATTGCGATAGTCGAGTGCTATACACTTGAGCAAGAATCCAAGTCAAGATTCCAAGTCGAAGCACATAGAGATTCGGTATCACCTTGGATCGAGGATACTTTGGAACAAAAGGTGTTACGGCTTGAGAAGGTCCACACGGACGATAATGGGTCGACATGATGACCAAGGCTTTGCTCAAGGGCAAGTTTGAGGTTTGTAGAAACCGGCCGGCTTGAAGAAGGTGGATCCCTCCCGGTCAAAAAGGGGGAGATTTGATGGGGTTTTTTCCCGTCTTCGACCGGTCGTGGGGAGGTCTTCGACCGGTCGTGGGAGGTGCTCGACCGGTCGTAGGTTCGAGCCCCAAGACGACTCAAAGTCCAAATGAGTTCGTCTTTTTTTCTTGTAGCTAGACCGGTCGTGGAGAGCTACGACCGGCCGTAGGTGGTCACTACCACCGCCGTAGGAGAGCCCAGACTAGTCGTAGGTTACGCAGATTGTTCCGCGATTTTTTGCGCGAAATGCGGATTTGAGTCCTTTCATGGCCGGGATGCGGAAAGGAGTTTCCCAAAACTATAAAAAGGGTTGCCTAGGGTTTTTTAGTGTATCACAAAATAAGCAAGAGGGTTTCCTAAAGCTTTTGCAAGGATTTGCTAAAGGGTTTAGGGCTATCAAAGGTGAGAGAGAGGGAGAAAGAGAGAGAGGAAGCTTATAGAAGAGGAGGTTCGCTTCGTGGAGGTTCTCTACATTGCAATCTACATCTCAGCGCTTCTATGTCCTCGTAATTGGTTAGATCTCTCTGTTTTCTCTATTTCTCTTATTGTTTATCCACTCCTGCGTGAGTGAAGAAGATTGTAACGTTCTACTTCATAGTGGATTGTTGATCTGGACGAGGTCCCGTGGTTTTTTCCTCTTTGAGGGTTTTCCACGTAAAAATCTCTTGTGTGGTGTGTGATTGATGCTTTGATTTATTTCATTGCTTTATCCATAATTCTGGTTTGTTTTGGAGGGCTAGATCCTAAGGTTTTGTGCAAGGCCCCCAACATTTTGTACATTTGGAAACCTAATATTATGTGTTTGGATGCACCAATTCTTATGAAATTTCATGATCAATCAGTCTAATTCGGTGCAGAATTTCATGAGATTTGGTGCAACCAAACAAACTCTTAAAAAAATCATGAATTCTCATTTCTTTTCCTTTCTCTCCTTCCGGTTTTCAAATTCCTCCCCTATCATTTTTAGGGATAGATGTTTGCCATGACAACACGCATCTACAACCCTACTCATTTGTGTGGTCAAGATCCGGGATTTCCATGAGATGGGTTACTTTGCTCAGATCATCTGTTCTGAAAATCAGGCAGGTCGGCCAGAGTGTAAGAAAGAAATGGAAGTCCTATAAGGCATCTTCTTCCTAGCCGTCCATTTTTTTGTATGCATTCGCCCACCTTTTGAGTGAACTGGGCCTGATTTTTTTGGGGAAGTTGATCTAGACATTGTGGCCCACATCATGGAATGCTCGGATCTTGCGTACATGTGACAGATTGCGATGCATGCTGGCTTGTAGATAAGCAGGGCTATACATGCGTGCGGATGAGATTCATCGTCTTCTTTTGTTCTTAAGAGAAGTTTTTGAGCTGGCGGCTGTGCTGATCTGTGCCGGAGTACCTGGGGCATTGCTAACATGCGCAGTGAGCCTGTGGCGTACTGTTCCAGAGCTCGCTAGATGTGAGCCGTTGGATGCGTTGACCTTTTTTCTTTCCTCTTTCGGTCAGGCCTGAGCTTGGATGGCGTGGCTTGGTGGCTTGGCGGCTTGGCTTGTTGTAATTTTATGCCCTTCTCTGCGACCTGAGTTATGTGGGAGATTGTCCTTTGAATCTAACAATATTCTTTTCTTCCTATCTGAAAATTCTCAATTCCGTTTTTTATTCAAGATTCATGCCCTTGACATGTGATTGAAGCTATGGAAAAGATTCTTTTCTGAAACAAATCTTCTTTCGCACAGACGGGTCTCATCCTTTTCTTTTCCCAATCTTAAAGTTTAATTTCTCTTTTCATGATTTTCAGGTTCCATTTTCCTTGCAAATGGATATCGACGAACTCTTCTGCGAATTCCAGTCTGTGAGTCTCCCAACCAAGAGTGCGATTTACGTGTGGGGCTATAACCAATGTGGGCAAACGGGTCGGAAGGGAAAGGAATGCCATTTGAGGATCCTGAAGCGTCTCCCTCCTGAGCTCTTCGAGTGCTTGGGAGGGGCGAATTCATGGTGGTTGGGCATTGCTTGCGGCCGCGAGCATACTGCGGCTGTGGCCTCTGATGGGTTGCTCTTCTTGTGGGGTTAGTCTCTTTTGTTATTGGGCACACATTTTTGTTTTGAAAATTTTTGTGCTGCATATCGTCCCTTTTTTGGGTGATATGTTGTCAATTGTTTGGGAGCAGACAGTTATATCCATAATTCCATGTATTGTCTTCTTGCACTATTCGATGGGGCATTCTGAGACAGAAATGATGGAATTTTTGTTTGAGTCATATTCAGAGCTAGCAATGGTAATTACTGGAGTTTTGTTGGGTTACAATTGGAAGCTTCTTTAGCCTTGCATCCACAGTCCAATTAGCTGTGGGTAATCTAATTGTAGTTCAATCTGATCATCAGACAAGGAGATATGGGTGATTTCCACCAGTAGAATCCCATCGAAATTGAGTATTATCTGTAGTGGTTAACCTCAGGCTAGGGCTGCAGCTTGGGCTCAGGTCAACCTGAACACGACTGGCCCATCCTGACTTGGGGTCGGATTGTCAGGGTTGTTGGCTCAGGCTAGAGTTGGATATCTCCAACCCGATTTGAGATTGGGTTATTTTTGGGGTTAACAACTTCGGGTTGGGTTTGGAATAATCACGTGCTTGGGTTAGGTTATGCCACGCCTCAAACTCGGAAACCGGGCTCATAAAATTCCCGATCGCCGAATTCGGCGCCGACAGCCTCCGTAGAACCCCATTCTCGGCTCCTAACGCCCATACGCCAGGTTCCGATCCTGGGATGCTATGAGGAGGATTTTTAACATCAGTTTAATTCGTAATGAGCACAATCAAAGGCATAACCCACAAACAACAACCAAAAACTCCATCACATTTTCACTATGGTCAAAAACTTTACAAGTACAATGAGCATAAAGGGAAATACAATGAGAATGGACAAAAAGCTCCAAAAGATCTGCTCTGCGCTCCATTGCCTCGGCTATTTGCTAGGGTGATTCATCACTGCGTCACACACGCAATACATGTCGTGCATAAGCATAGAAAGCTTAGAGGGTGGTGAAAGTGTGTGCACAAGGTAGTAATCAAATATACAAGATCGAAGAGCACGGAACATCGGTGAATCCATGAATACCGTTAGCCGTACCAAGGCTATGCGATGCAAAACATGAATGATGTCGGCCATACCAAGGCCATGCGGTGCGAAATGCAACTCAAGCATACAAATCCTCATCTAAGTCCACATATCAGTATAGCTCAAAATTTGAGATATCACCGGGGTCTAATACACTCTAAACCGGATCACGCCCATCGCGCGCAATAAGGTAAGTAAGAGACCTCACTACCCGCTTGCACCAATATCGGGCGCGGCTCGTCGATAGCGGACCCATTCCTCGAGGCCGGTCAAACTCGGCCCAAGATTACCCCCTCCTCTCTAAGGGTAAGGCGTACCCACTTCTTCCAACCGACCACGACACGGTGGAAAGTGCGACCTCCCGGTAATCGGCCATCGACGCTCATGCACCCACTCGGTGCCAGGACGTTGGAGCAACCTCTTGGTACTTATAAGGGTTTAGGGACTTTCACCTTAGGGAAGTCATAGCACCCCATGTAGAATAAAATTTCCGGTATCCGATCCTGCCAACCACGATATGCCTGTGGTGGCTATGACCCTGATGTCGCTAGGGCGTATAGTAACAATATCACACGATGTGAATGCATGAATCACACTATCCAGTCATGCAACAATCATGCGCGTCTCGTACGCTCATGTGAGGCAACACCGCCTAACCGGGAGCCTCTAAACAATCTGCCCGAAGGCATATGCTATGATCAGTCACTTCTCATATCAAGCATACATATGATGCGTATGATCATGAATCATGAGACTATACTAAACATGTTATATAAGACCTACATTAAGTGGGGCCTACACCCTGCTGACGCACTCAGGGAGAGAGAGATAGAGAGATGTAGAGAGAGAGAGAGATGAAGAGAGAGAGCGTTAGAGAGAGAGTGAGAGAAAGCTAGAGAGAGATAGAGAGAGCGTCAGAGAGAGAGAGATTTAGAGAGAGAAAAAGAGAGTTTAGATAGAGGGAGTAGAGAGAGTTTAGAGAGAGATTAAGAGAGATGTAGGGAGAGAGAGGGCACGTGGCCCCTCTTCTTTTTCTTTTTCTTTCTTTCTCTATTCTTTTCTATCCTGACAGCACCACAGAGGTGGGTCCCACGTAGGGCCCACCACCTTATCTTAGCTATTATATAAGATATATATTATATAATATAATATATCATACGTATATAATATAATATAATATACAATATATATATTATAAGAAATATTTAAAACACACGTCTGTGCCATCCACGGCACCTGACGGTGACGTGATCAAGGGAGGCTCCACACGTGGGGTGGGTCCCACTGTAAACATCCAACCCATCAGTCAGATGCACTGATCCAGGGTGGGCCTAGGTCTCAAAAATCAATCAATCCGCGACTTGTGTGGGCCGCACCAAATACAACAGTTGAGAGGGTTTCCCTCCATCTAAAACATTCATGATCATTTATCAGGCCCACTGAGATGGGGTCCACCAATCCAGCCCACCCATCATGGGTGTCCCACTTGAATGAAGGGTCCGACCAAGTTTCAGCCGCACCCAAGGGTCAAGTGGGCCCCATGTCAGTGGTACATCACCGTTAGCCATCCCACAGGGACGGTACCAAGACCTCAGTGTAAAACGAGGTATCCTCATTCTGCTGCCAGCTGAGCTATGGATCTGGGTACCCAACGAGGGCCCCACACGATCTTGGGTCCCATCGTCCGGAAGGTGGATGGCTGGATGAGACACATACACTATGGTGGGCCCCATCAAAAGAGTGGACGGTGTGGATGGGTCCCGTGGACCCCACGTCTGGGCGCACCTCCTGTCAGCCACCGCCACCAGGGATAGATGCCAAGACCCCAGTGTGAAACGAGGTATCTTTCACAGTCTACCACATGAACTATGGGAGCCCACCGTTGAAACAGTGTATCCCTACTCAGTCTGCCAGTGGGCAAGGGATTTGGGCGTGGAAGTGGGCCCCACACAGACATGGCCCATCGGCCAGAACGGTGGACGGTTTGGATATAGTACATACATCATGGTGTGGTCCATTGGACGGGTGGAGGACGGGAGTGGGTCCTATGGTCCCACCACAAGTTCACATCACTATTAGCCATTCCTGGCAGTGCACCCTTCGTTCTACACACGTCCAGCATCTAGGTGGGTATGGCACACGCATCATGGTGGGCCCCACAGGGATGTGGCCCACTTGACTTTTGGATCAAGCGGCTATTTGTGTTTCCCCCACATCCAGGTGACCCATAATTTGGATGGCCCACACCAAAAACAAAATGGCAAGGTGACCCACTATTTGGATGGCATGGGTAAAAATGCACTCATCATAGGTGGGCCATCATCATAGAGAAAGAGAGGAAGAGAGAAAAAAGGGACATCGGCGAGGATGGAGGGGCCCCGCCACTATGGGCCCCTCTTAAACACAAAACCTACATCAAAGAGGGTCCCACTACATGTGGCCCTTACATCAACAAATGGATGAACACAAAAATTTAAAAATCACCCACCGTTCTTTTTGCACCATAGGCCTCCTTAGCTCCTTAGCTTTGATTCCAACGGATGAGATGAGAAATGGATGGCTAGGATGGGAGATGAGAGGGTGGGAAAGGTGGGCGACACTTGTGGCTCTCTTGGAGAAATGGGAGAGGCTTGGACGTGTGAGAGGTTTTGGGTTGCTTGGAATGAGATTTGGAAAAGAGAGAGAGAGAGACTTGTAAAGGGAGAGATGGGTGATGGATGTGGTGGTGATGGGTGTGTAAGAGCACCTTTTTGACTTTGTTGGCCATTTGTGTAAGAGAAGCATGCTTGTGTAAGAACTTTTTGACTTTGAGGTTGCTTGGGGAAGAGTGTGAAGTGATGTGTACTTGACTTGATGGGATTGATTGATGGTTGATTGATGTGACATCTCGTTGAGATCCTCTTGGGTTTCGCAACGTGCGGTGTTTTCCTCGCACCGAACGCTGGCCCATATCTTTTGGCCAGAGTATCGCCTCGGCGCGCGAGTCGCGGCATCGGAACCGCGGCGACGGTGCGGTCGCAAGGGTACTAGTCTCGGGTTGAGTTGACTCGGGTTGACAGCGTGTGAATCAGGGTCGCGCGCAACGCCGGTTAAGGGTCGAAGGTTGCCGAAATTCAACCGGAAAGACCGCGGGAACCTACGGAACGGTATGGTCTAAGATGCAGGTCTTACAGGTTAGGGTTCGGTATAGAGGAATTTGGGTTGGGTTTTGGTTGGACACCTTGGGTTGGAATTTAGGTTGAGTGGGTTGCGGGTTGGGTCCTCCTGAGGTAGGGTTAGGTTGGGGCCCTCAACCTAACCTAACCTGCCCTAGTTTCATCCCTACCTTGGATAGGTGGGTCTTGGGAGCGCCATCTTCCAATTCCAAAAGCAGTGCCATATTTACTAAGCCATGGCATTTGTAATCCATCATGGAATCAAGTTGTAGTAAGTTTTGGCTTTATGGAACAAAGATCATGTCTCCAGGTGAGTCATTGTGGTTATTTGGATCTAGGGTGATTCAAATAATGCCATAGTGTGGCTTACTCAAGACATGCCTCCTCCATGGCGCACCATTCCAGGTTGCAAGAGTTGGAACACGTTCTCTCTTCTCAGAGGCCGTCCAGCCCAAGAGTTGGAACACGTTCTCTCTTCTTTGGGAACTTGTCTATTCATGCCTAAAATCTAACCTTTCTTTGTCTAGCATAGGATGTTTTAACTTGTATATCATCTTTCCATCTCTTTAGCATAAGATTTGACATCCCTACTCTCAACCGTAGTATTTCCCTGATAGGACGGTGGCAGCCTATCACGTGCTCCATACTCTAGAGCGTGCATGAAGTGAGCCCATTCCATGGAAAAATAAAGACAAGTAGTTGGGTCCTTACGGTTGCCCCGGTGGTAGACTCACAAGAGTTTCAACACTAGGTCTAGGGTTCGAGTACCCATAGGTGGTGATATCTCACTATGGCGTGAGTGTGTGTGCATGTGAAAAAAAGCATAAGATTTGATTTTGGATTGCTCAAATAAGAACAGCTTTGTGGAACTGGAATGATATAAGAACCGTAACTGTCTTGTGGTATTTGTTGGAATATTGTATATTGTTTAGGGAAGTTTAGAAGCTCTACTATAATTTATATGTTTCTATCTTTCGCCTTGTATTAGTGAAGTGCAGAGTAGTTGAATGGTAAGAGCTACTATCTTGTTTGATTGACATCGAGAGAAAAATGTTTCTCCAAGAGTTTTTCTTTAGGTGACATGGTGTTAGAGGCATTAATGTATGGGTTCTTCTACCCTAAACCTTGCTCTACTTGCTCCCATCAATCCTGGCCATCAAATTAATCTAAGTTTCCATCAGTGTATTAAATAGCGTCGTAGCATAGCGTGTAGCGTACGCTACGTAGCGTAGCGTACAAAAAACGCTACGTAGCGCTTAAAATAGCGTTATTCAAAAAAAAAAAAAAAAAAAAACATACCTTTTTATTTTATTTTCTTCTTTTCTTCTTCTTCTTCTTCTTCTTCTTCTTCTTTCTTCTTCTTCTTTCTTCTTCTTCTCGTCCTTTGCGGCTGCGCTGCATAATTATAATTCTTCTTCATGGCTGATACGGCCTTAAGGCTGCGGCTTGGCTGGCGTTGGCTTGAGGCTGGCAGGGGCAGCATGCACTTGATGCTGGGCCTCCTCCTCTCTCTCTCTCGGTTCTGGCGGCTCTCCTCCTCCTCCTCCCTCTCTCTCTCTCTCTCTCTCTCTCTCTCTCTCTCTCTCTCTCTCTCTCTCTTCTTTTCCTCCTTTTCTTTTCGGCTTCCCTCTCCCGTTTTTTTTTTTTTTTTTTTTATTGACGTCGTTGACTGACCGCCGGAGATACGTGTCATGCTAAGTCGGCGAGCCGACACTCAAGTCGAGTTGTACTGAACGGTTCAAAGGAGATCAAAGTTACATGGGCCCCACAATATGTATTTATTATATCTACACCTATTCATCTATTTTTAAATATCATTTTAGAGCATTAGCCAAAAAATGAATCGTATCCAAAGATCGTCTGGACCACACCAAAAATAGCAATGAGATGGTGATTTTTCACTGTTAAAAATTCGTAGGCCCACCCTAACGTTTATTTTTCATCCAATCTGTTCAAAAGGTGAATGGAGAGGAAAAATAAATTTCATATTAATCTAAAAGTTTTGTGATCCCAATAAGGGTTTCAATGGTAGACGTTCAATCCCCCTCGCTTTTTGCGGTGTGGTCCACTTGATAATTAGATCTATATTATTTTTGTGTCAAGCCTTAAGACTAGTTCTTCAAATGAATGGACGGTTTAGATATAACACATACCTCATGATCGGACCCACATGACTTGCTTGCATTAAATGAATGGATGGATCGCATTACGCACTAACGCGGCACAATTTAATAAAATGTACACACGTGCTACATGGGCCCCATCATGTCAGATGTATTTTTATCCATGCCGTCCATCCATTTTGCCACATCATTTTAGGTTATGATTCAAAAATTAGTAAGATCCAAATCTGTGTGGACCACAAGATAGAAACAATGGTTATAAAATGCTCACCATTAAAAAATTTCTTAGGTCCACCGTAATGTTTATTTTCCATCTAACCTGTTAATAGGTCACACTAACGGATGAAGGGAAAACGCATATGTCACTTGATCTAAAACTTTTGTAGCCCGATAAATTTTTAATGATAATCGCTTGATTATTATTGTTTCTTATGGTGCGGTCCACCATAAGCTTTGATCTCTTCATTTTTGGGCTCATGCCCTAAAATTATTTGACAAAATGGATGGACGGTGTGGATATAACACATTCATCACGAGTGGGGTCCAAAAACTTTGACACTCATGTGCTACACTTCACAACTGAGTCCTACCTAATTCGGCCCTTAAAAAATTGTACACAAGACATGTATTAACTTAAAATTTACCAATTAAATTATGGACTGTAATTGCTAACTCAAAATGCCAAAATATTTTACTTTTTTCTTACTATTTAATATATATATATATATATATATATATCATATATATTTTTAATTAAAAAATAGAAGTATTGTGTAGCTTACGCTACACGCTACGCTATTTCGCTACACGCTACAGAGGGTTGAACGCTACGCAACACGCTACCGCTATTTAAAACACTGGTTTCCATATATGACTTTGATCACCATTGTTACTCAAAATTTGAAATTTCGTTGTGTCATGTAGCTTGCTGATAAGGTCTTTATGGTGTTGGAGAAAAATAATATCTAGTTGATCTAAAAGTTGGAGCTTTGACATTGCTTGAATTCGGGATTTGATTTATCACTGGTACATATTTTAATGCATAGTATTGGTTATTCAATACATATCTTGCTTGGACTTAGTGAAACTTTGGTTTGTCAGATTGTATATTTGACTTGAACTGGACATCTGGTGCAGCTAAAAACATTTAGTGGCTGGAACAGTAAACAGACATGTCAGTTTTTTACTGCTCAAACCCAGGAAAAACCTGAAAAAATCCAAATGGACAGGCAGATTGAAGAGAAGATAAATGACCATGGATTGTTTGTCCCATAGTTTTGAATATCGCTATCATATTGAGCAATAGGGCTGCATCTATACATATTGGCCTGATACGATATGGGATATGGGGCTGAATTGGCTTACCCTAAAAAAGAATGGGCCATATCGAGCTGTATTGGCTGATATGGCCAATATGGGCTGATGCACGCCAATATGCCCTTCAAGGCCAAAATTTGATTTTTTCTCTTTTCAAATTTCCTCTTCTGCTTCTTCTTTTTGTTTTTGCCATTTCAACCGTAGAGGAAGTTTAGAAAGTGATTCAAACTAGATTTTTGCTTTTTTGAGGATCAAACACAAGACTTAGTGGGTTTAATGAATTGAAGTGAAATAGACCATTATGGAAAAAATCGGAAACAAGTGTAAACTGTAAACCATCACCTTTGTTTTTCCTTCATGTTTTTATCTTCCTTTGTTGTATTTAGTGGGCCCTAATTTACCACATCATGCTTGATTTGTGTTTAATTAGAGCCCATTTGATTCATTTTTAACTGGTCTATGTGTTGAATTAAGGCTCATTTGTTCCATTTTTAACTGGTCAAGCCGATAGACCATTCTCATCAAAGAGTGGTCCAATACAACATTATATACCTGTCTAAAACACAAAGCAATGATATATTCTTTAGTATCTCACTGTTCCTTTTTCTTTTTGATATTTTCCTTGATTCTTTGGCTTTGAAGGAAAAAAATAAAATAAAATGGGCCCATGCATTTTGATATGGGCTGATACCGATATACAACGCCTATATCTTATCACCGGGCTGATACACACCCCCCATTACGAATATTCAGAACCATGCTGGGGACCGTAGTAGTTTCGAGAGGGCTTGTTATTCGGAAGCAGATTGAGGGGGATTTAGTGACTCCTGTGTGTGTTTTACCACTATTATTGACTGTTGAAATCTGGTATGTATGATCATTATATTCAAAAGTAATTTTCTTTGAAATCTGACTGCATCAACATGATGGCGTGGAGTGGTTATGTCTCATTATGTGACGATTCCGATTAATCTATGAGTGATCATTTAATCATCTTTATCATTGAACACAGGCTCCAATGACTTTGGCCAGTTGGGAGATGGAACTGAAGAGGGTAGGAAATACCCCAAAAAAGTAAAGCTATTATAAACAGAATTTGTGAAATCAGTTTCTTGCAGAGCACACTGTACAGCTGCCATTGCAGAACCTCATGAAAATGATGGAAACGTATCCACTAGTAGAATTTGGGTTTGGGGGCAAAATCAGGTGCTCATATTTACTCTTTTGGTTTGTCATTTCTATATGTTGTATTCATCTTCCAAGTTTACAATTCTTTTTTATCGTGTCAGGGATCCAAATCCGCACCTTTTTTGGGGAGCCTTTACTCCAAACACGGTATACTTTTATTTCTTTCTGGTCGATTAATTTAATTTTGTGATCAATAGTTTGAATATTGGCTGGATATTGATGGAGCACTGGCTTAGTTTGAGCAGGCTGTATCCAAACTTCTTTCTTTTCAAACGTGTTGTAAATTAGAGCGGCGATTAGTGGAGAGAGATTCTTATAAGCAATAATCTCTTGATGTGTGCAAACATGTAATATTGGTTTTTTATCGACTGAAAACATATTAGATGGTGAAATTATGAATATAATTGGTTTTAAAAAAACTTATTGATTGTAATTAACCTATGTAATAAACTATTAGATAGTGCTTCAGTGTAATCAACCTATGTAATTGTCTACTATATTGCGCCTGTGGGAGTTGTGTGCTCTCATTGCTGGTCCCCAGTCTGGATAAAGGAAGGCTGCAGGTTGGCAGCCGTCGTCAAACTTATGCTGAGGATAGAGCCTCAATAAAATTGACCAGGAAACAAGATTTGTTTGTAAAGCCAACTCGAGGTAGATAGGATAGGTCTGCAATGTTGGTGATGATGATGAAGAATTAGTTGCTGTTTACTCTTGAAACTCTTGATGCTGGAATTGATGCCGAATTTGATTAAACCTGTTGAAATGTTCGCAAACATACCCTGCAAGACATTGTCAGACAGGATATGGCACTGAAGCCTGAAGTCAATTTAAACATTATGGTTGCTGTGTTGTAAGCTTCAAGGAGAAATGGAGTCTGCTCTTCTGAATTAGAAATCTATAAAAAAAAATATGGAAACTGTAGGCTTATATCTGATCTGTAATCATTTATGTTAATTTCTAAGCGAGTCACATTATCATGGGTAGTAACTCTATAGACATGAACATGTACTTCTATGTTGAAGACTTATCTCTACTATAAATAACATGAATGGCTTTGGACAATTTTTCCCTCACCATAGTCTTCACAACATTCGTTAATAGATGATAAATGCGTTATAATGATGTAGCTACTTCAGTGTTTTAAATAGTGTCTAGTGTTTAGTGCTCTATAGTGTGTAGTGTAATACTGCTATTTTTTAATTAAAATAATTGGAAAACTATGAAAAATAGATAAATAAACAGAAAAATAGAGAAAAGGGTAATGAGACTTGACTTTGTGGAGCCGACCATGTGTAACTAGGTGATTGAGATTTTGCAAAAATTAGGTCCATCCAATCATCAGGTGGGCCACACGGCCCACATCATAAAAAAAAAAAAATTGATAGTCACCCTCCACTGTAGTGTGGTCACCCATTTGGTGGTTGGATCAAACATGCTCAGTTGGACAGGTTGGCTAATGGGCCTCAAAATGGAAAACAATGCACAACCACCATATAAAAATTAAAGAAAATCCTATCCAATCATCACATTTGCCACACCAAAAACAATGCACAACCACTCCGAAAATCACTATAGTGGTGGCCCACATGATGGATTAGATGGGTTGGATGCCATGCCATACGCTCATTAAAGTAGGCCACCCCACACAACAAAAGAGTTGTAGAGCAAAGCTTATTCTACAACGTAGCATAGGAACCAGCTTCCTAAAAGAAAAAAAAAAAGAAAGAAAGAAAAAAGCCAAAAAATACCTTAAATCTACATCCAAAATGAAATATAAAACTCATTAACAGAAATTAAGGGGAAGAACTTACCACTTTTGAGCTTTAAATCAATTAGAAAAAAAAAAAAAAAAAAAAACTTGAGCTCCACAGCTGTACGGACATAAAAAGGGGTCTAATTTTTTTGTCTTCGTTATGTAGTTTGGATAGAGCTAATTGGAGGGAAGAAATTTGGGGTTAGCAGTGAAGTTTGGTTGAAGGGCTTGAAGCATTAGGGGTTTTCTTTTAAAAGCCTTATTTTAAAAGGGCTAGCCTTGCATGTTACTTTTACTTTTACACTTTAATAAATGGTTATAACTCTTCAGCCGTACTCTTGGCATACCTGTATATGATTACAATTGCATGATGGGTGTGGTTATAGGGATGTGCTCGATACATGGTCGGACCCACAGTTTGGATGGTCGGCTGTTCTTTAGTGGCACTTGTGAGGAGGATGATTCACCACCATTTTATAATTCATGCCAAACAAAAATGAAAGTTTGGAGCCAAAACTTTAAGGTTTTGGGGCTTTAAAATCGAACTCCATTGTAGCATGCGCTACCAACACAATACGCTACATGCCATATAGTGTACTCTACACCCTAAGCGGTTCAGTGTGCTACTTAGTGTTATGGCTACACTTCGCATGCTATTTAAATTGAGCTGCTTGTTCGAGAACAGTTGAGATTTTATTGCATAAGGGACAACATGAATTGCACCCATTTCCTTGCACTTCTTTTAATGGGTGTAGCTGACAACGATCTCTTCTCTTCTCTGAGAGAAGCCCACCATCTAATTAGGGAGAACAGTCAGAAAGGCTCCATGGGTCCCACCCGGATGGTTGTGTGACATCCACTATGTACATCTATTGTGTCAGATCATGTTATGATGTCATCCCAAAAATTAGGTGGATTGGGACTCGAGTGGGCTACATAGCAAGGGAAAAGAATGGGGAAGTTTCCAATATGTGGCTCGTACCTACATGTAACCCCAACTCCTCCCTCAACTTCTCTCTCCCCTCTGGATCTCTTCCCATTTCTCTATCCCCTTGCTCCACGTGTCGCATGTGCCATACCACCTAATATAATATGATTTCACCAATGCCCTCAGCTGAAGAGAGATACATGACTGGGTTCTAAGAGGAAGATTAGCAATGTAGTATTTTTTATTATGGATAAGATTATTTAGTTTAATTTCATGGGTGAAACGTTAAAGTTCTTATTACTTGGGGCATTGATGCCAAACAATCAACATTAAGGCATAGAAGCAAAACTGAGACCCTTAAAACTGATAAGGAAACAAAGTTTGATGAAATATGTTTATTATGCTCAGAGGCTTGGTGTGAGAAAATGTTCATCCTCTTTTTTATTAGTTGGTTCTTTTTCAGGATATCGGTGGGAATTTCCCTTATATCTCTTGGACTCGATTCCTTTATTTCTCATTATTTTGTAACTAGATGAACCATACCATGTCAAATTGCCAAAGCTGGGCCAAGCCAGTCAACTCTAAATTTGCCAATCCGAGCTGGTTTGGGTTTATTGTTGTGTGGCATTACCACTGTATCTTTTTCTTGTAGGGAAATTTTGGCCATATTTTCTCGATGCCTGAAGGCTTAAAGTTGAAAAAACAAGCTCAAACTTTTCTTTATGGGTTCCCTTTTTTTTTATTTTTTATTTTCCATCTGTTCTCTCTTCATACTCTTCTAGGCCTGAGTTTGTTCCTTTGACGTCTTAGCTTATTATGCACTTTGACATCTATACTGTTAGAGAGACAAGGATACAAATACAATTTTATGAGGTTGGGCATGTTGCTTTCTTGCAAACTTCAATCCGACCAGCATTATTGTGCTCTCTCTCTCTCTCTCTCTCTCTCTCTCTCTCTCTCTCTCTCTCTCTCTCTCTCTCTGTCCTCTCTCTCTCTCTCTCTGTCTCTCTCTCAAACCCCACTATTGATATACTTTACAATTGATCTGTCTATGAATGAATAAGTATGTTATCATATTCCTTTGTCAGAAACGGAAAGGCCTTTATTCAATTCAACAGAAAACTATTTTACATCGACAGAGAAAATGCATTCATATGAATAGGCTCCATCATGGAAAGTTATGGATGTAATAGTTTAAGCAATTGTTACACCATTCGACTTGGTCCTCTGGTGGTTCCTGGGCATTCGACTTGAGGCACCTTCCTTTTACTGCTTTCAGAATATATGATGTCTTGAGGATTTTACTGCATAGGTTGTTGTTCATGTTTGCTGGCCTCTATTTCCACCTCTCAGTAGAATTTGACATGTCATTCCCTGTCATCTATAATTTAGATTATTGCAACATGCCAGCATTTGAATAACATCCTTCATATTTTGCATGCTGCTTAATATTAACCTAGCCCCTGGTTTTGTTGAGTCATGGTTTTGGTTTGTGAGCTATATGCGTGTCTTTCATTAATGTCTCCACTATTTCCTATGGAAAAGTCCTAATAATAAAATATATGTTTTTACAGATTGTCCGTCAAGTCTCTTGTGGGGCAGTTCATGTGATGGCTCTATCAGATGATGGCTTACTACGGGCATGGGGTAATGTCATAGTATACTCATTACTGTTTTATTTTGGCTGCATTTGGTAGCTGGGTATAAAATGATATCGTGGTAGGAACATTTGCTGCAGGGGTGCAAGCATTACACCTTTTCTTTCTTTTTCTTCTAGTGATCATACTAATTTACATTTGTGCAATTTTTTTCTGATTGATCACTTTTTCCTCTTAAGCACTACAGATAAATGAAATGAATGAAAAAGGTGTAATGATTATGCCTTTTGCCACAAGTGTGCCTACCACAATATGTCTCTTGCTACTAAACAGAGCCTTGGTCTTTTGTGTCTATATTTAGGATTTTTTTTTTTTTTGCTACTTTTGCTTCTCTGTTTGAGAAAAGCTTGCACTGTAGTTCCAGGATTTTAATCACAAGCGTAAATTTGTTTAATTCCTAAGCTGAAATATATTATATGCTTGTTTACTATTTTTATATTCCATGCATGAACTGTCTAGGGGAAGAAACCCCTGAATATTACTGTGGTTTTGTGTTAAGAATTAAATGTTAATTGGAGTTGCATTACTGTTCTGATAAACCAGGCTATAATGAGTGTGGTCAGCTTGGCAGAGGTTTTACTTGTGAAGGACTGCAAGGAGCTCGAATTTTACATGCCCTTGAGGTTCCTTGATGAAGCCCCTGAGCTTGTGAAGATTACCCAAGTGTCATGCGGGGAGTACCACTCGGCAGCCATATCAGAACGTGGCGAGGTGTAAGTGATCTGAAAGGACATTGATAGCTGGAGATTCTACTATTGAGAAACATGTGGATTTTCCGCATGACACAAATAACATTTTTGAAGATTTTAGAAAGATCTTCTAGTAAAAACATCCCAGTTGGTGGATGAGTGAATACAAAGGAAAAGGAGTGCATCTGAACTCACCAGTCTGTGTTTTACGTCAGTTTCTTATGTATAGTTAACCCACTGACATCATACTTTTGTCATACCCAATTGATGAACATAGGGGAACCACTCACTGGCTTGGTTGCTTATGTACAGTTAACCTGGTGATTTGCTAGTGATATACACTTGTGGCCCCTGCTAATTGGCATAAAATTAAAGCAGTTTTCAAGCAATCTATTTCTGTACACATGGCATGCATAAATGAGATCTGAGCCATAATCACTTTGTATCTTTATATGTCGCATGCCTGCAATAAACAAATGGTTCACATGCTGAGGTGTGCATGATAGATTTTACTCTTATATGATCCTAGCTGTCAATCGGAGGACTTCTTCCTGTTGTATGAGGAACTTTGGTTGGATATTTTCTCTAATAATTTTTTTGAAAGATATTTTGTCTAATATTTTTTTTTTGAAAGATATTTTCTCTAATAATTATTTGTATATCTCAAAAATCCTTCAATTGTGGCTAAGGTCACCTGATTGTTTTTCCCGGTTATAGCTCATCCATGACACGGTCCAGCAGATGAACTCTGTATATAGATATAGAGGTCTGGTAACTATCTTAGATATAGTTTAAAACCAGATCCTTTCCTATTATTTTGTGATACATTTTTATTTATTAGTCCTAATAAATGAAGCATTGGGCAGCCTTTCTCTCAGAGCTTCATACATTTTATTCTATAGTTGTATGTACCACTTGCTTGTTAGTTTAGCTTACTAGCTTACCTAGGTTTTCAAGCACCCATAAGTGTTCAAAGCCAACAATATGCTAACCTAGCATGCAACCATCTTTCCCACCGTCATGTTGTATGTATGGGAAATTTGAGCCATTCAAGTGGTGGGCCCATCCATGAAGATCTTCTGGCACCTAATAGTAGTCTCGTTCACTCATCAGGCGGGCCACACCATGGACGTTACATATAACTGTGGCCCACTCATCCATTCTTGTTTGAGGCTAGAAACACAAGAGGCTAGAAACAGGGGAAGATCTGGCTCGTGATTCAAGGAATAAATCTAGTCAGATGTTCACTTTCCTTGCATAGTAGCTGGTTATTGTGCCAATTAACTAACGGAACAATTTATTTGCAAATGGTCAAGAGTTAAAGGAAAAAAGGAATGGAATATGAGAGCCCATAAACGACATCTGAATTTCTTTCTTAAAAGCAGCTGACTTACTTATATTAATATATTAAAGAGATTGAAACATGCTAAAGAGCCCACAGCCCCCGCTGCCGCTACTAACGAAAGCAAAAATTCCAACTATGTCCTAAACAGGAATTCTTATCAATGATAAAAAAAAAAAAAATGAATCAATCTAAAACCCTAGGCAATGAGATAAAAGATGGGCTAAGCCCATATCCACCGTCCAGGTGGGCTGTACGGCCCATATTATGTATATAACAATCATTATTACTAAAAACATTTCATCGATGAGTTTCTTTCTTAAAACAGCTGACCCATTCATTTGAATTAATTCATCATCATTATCTAAGCCTTATCCAAGTTAGTTGGGGTTGAAACTAAATTTTAATCTTATTAAACAGGGTATTGTTCTAGCCGACCCTAATTAACTGGGATAAGGCTTTGATGATGATGATGATGAAGTAAGTTATTGTTTTCCAGTCATTCTAGCATGTATCCCATGAAACTATGAGCTTTTATATCACTTCAAATTTTTTACAGCATCTGAGAGATGAGAATATAAGAAAATTACTAGGATTTTAAACACAATGAACCTGAGACGGTAGGATCCATTTTTAAAAAATTCTACAAAGTACCAGAATATCTTGTATGAGTATCATTGTCGTGTCATGCCTGACATGATATACTTAGCAGATGTGAGTATCTGGGTATCTAGCTAAGTGACCTCTGTAGTCTTCAACGCCCTCACAGGTTGACTCAGGTTCCAGCTTGTTATCCAAATAGTGAAATTAGTCATGGATTGTCACCCTTTCTGCTCTCAGAAAACCACATTTATGGGAAATAAGCTTCCTGTAATTTCTTATGTATGAATAATCAACCTCCTGGTTGCTCATGTAAACCCGCAAATCACTTTCCACCATGGATTGTCACCCTTTCTGCTCTCAGAAAACCACATTTATGGGAAATAAGCTTCCTGTAATTTCTTATGTATGAATAATCAAGCCACTATCTTCTTAAAAGTTGATTTGGTCAGACACCATGCCTGTTCAAGTTTTTATTTATTTATAATTATTTTTCTTTGATGTAAGTGTTCAAGTAATTCAGGTTTGAGAATTTTTTTCTTTTATTCATCCTTCCCCCCCCCCCCCCCCCCAAAAAAAAAAAAAAAAAAAAAAAAGAAAAAGAAAGAAAGCCAATAATCTTCTTTAAGATTTCCATCTCAAGATTAGAAAGCTTTGCTAAAAAGATTGCTAATAAAATAGTAGGCGGGGCTAAACATTAAGGCCTATTATGATCTTTATAATAGATTGGGGACAAGAAGGTGAGAAAGATGTCTTCAAACTTACAAAAATGAGAGAGAGGAAGGGTAGGGACCTAGATCATGTTAGATGCATTGAGTGCAATAACCGGAGGGTACTAGTAAAGGACAATGAGATCAATGAAGTTGGAGAAGCTATTTTCAAAACTGGTCAAATAGCAACCACTCTAAGAGCATAGGGGTAGAAGGAACCATAAACTTAAATGATGTCAAAGGCCGTAGATACTTCCGTAAGAATAGGATATTTGAAGTGAAAGAAGCTTTGAGAAAGATGAATACAAGAAAGGCCTTGGACCATATGGTATACCAATAGGTTTTGAAAGTGTACGGGAGATATCATATAAGGTTATTTGGGTTGACAAAGTTGTTTGACACGGTTGTAAGATCGAAGAAAATGCCAGATGAGTTGAGGAAAAAGCACCGTGGTACCTGTATATAAGAATAAAGGAGACATATAGAGTTGCACTAACTATCATGGATTTAAATTTATGAGTGACACTACGAAACTTGGGAGAGAGTGATCGAGCAAAGATTAAGGCATGGGATGAATATGTCACAAAATCAATTTGGTTTCATGTCTGAGGTCCATCACTGAAGCTATTTTCCTACTTGGATAATTGACGGACAAATATAGGGAGAGGAGGAAGGATCTCCACGTGATCTTTATTGACTTAGAGAAAGCATATGGTAGGTTCCTTAGAGAGTTAATTTGATGGGCGTTGAGAAAGAAAAGAGTTTCAAGAGGATATATAGTTAAAAATCAGTTTATAAGTATACATGAGTTTCCCACGCCTCCTCCCATATATACAGCACATATATCTTCTTGAACTTGCTGATCAGGCGTTGATAAACAGTTTTCCCACGCCTCCTCCCATATATACAGCACATATATCCTCCCAACATATACAGCTGTATGCATAACATATTAAGCCCATGTATCGTCCATCAGTTTTCCCACTCCCAAATGTGAGGAGGCGGAACATTAGAGTTTCTGGCTGATAGCACGTGTTGAGCCAGGCCCATTCATCATGTCGTGGGTGCTGTAATCATGTCATTCACCAAAAATCATGGTGGTACATATCATACATATATAAGCTTGAACTTGTCCATCAGTTTTCCCACTCCCACTCCCACTCCCATGGACGATATGTACATATCATACATATCAACGCCCATATGTATCTTATGGTAATGAGTAAACATATGTATCGCCCATGTATCAGCAGAACATATATCCATTCATACCCATGGACGGCGTGGATAAACCACATCCATTCACGGTGGCCCAAAAGAGTTTACTCATTACCATAAGAGCTTACTGAATAACTCAGTACGCATTCCGATTTCATTGTCTATTGCCAAGCGAAACCACGCGGTTTGGCCGGTGAGCTGCCACAGCCAGGTGGCTAGTGGTGGGTGCAATGTGGACCCTACCATGATGTATGTGTTTTATCCACACTGGCCATCCATTTTGAAAGATAATTTTAGAGCTTTATCCCAAAAATGAGGTAGATCTAAATCTCAGGTGGACCACACCATGGGAAAACAGTGGTGATTTAATGTCCACCATTAAAAACTTCCTAAGGCCCACCGTAATGGTTATTTGACATCAAACCTGTTGATAAGGTAATAGAGACTTGGATGAAGGGAAAAAATATATATAAGCTTGATCCAAAACTTTTGTGGCCCTAAGAAGTTTTTAATGGTGGGCGTTCAATCAACATTGTGCGGTCCACTTGAGATTTGGATCAACCTAATTGTTGGGCTGATACCATAATATGATCTGTAAGAATGGTTGGATGGTGTGGATGAAACACATACGTCACGGTGGAGCACTAGTAACATTTCTTTCCTTTCTTTGTGGAGCCTTCCTTGCCTGTCTTAAAACTCATACCTTATAGGAAGGCTGCTACATTTCTCAGTCCACCTGTTTCTTTTCAATGTTGGAAGTTGGCATGGGCCATGGAAGTATGCCCATGGTTCAGAGTACCGTACAATATGACTTGGTATTGTCAGATTCATATTGGTTTTGGTGGGAATTGGTTTGAGTCGGACCACCTATACAATTATGATTCTTTATTTTGGAATTTGAGTTGTGCTAGGTAATAACCCTTATAATCCTTCGTCTGCTAGTGGAGCACTAGTAACATCTCGTACATTTAAGGAAATTATCAGTCCTGAGTGCTCGGATTCCCCTGATTTTTTCTTATTTTTACCTGAATCTATTATTCAAACAATTCAGTTCTGTTTTCTTAATAGAGGAATTGGATTTTTTTCATCTTTTGTCTATGTTATTGACCAATTTTCATCTTGAAATTTTCTTTTGAGTTAATTCCACCCAGTAATTCAATGGTTTTCAAGCAGTCTTTGCTCGGAATTATTTAATGATGCCGTCAATTTGCCAAATTCCAAT
The DNA here is from genome assembly GCA_030180095.1 of Magnolia changhungtana. NCBI lineage: Eukaryota > Viridiplantae > Streptophyta > Magnoliopsida > Magnoliales > Magnoliaceae > Magnolia > Magnolia changhungtana. The sequence goes on from JASAUF010000037.1 coordinate 389,863, forward strand.
GGATTAAAAAAGACTCCTCTTTGATCCAGTTTTTAACTTGTTTATTTGAACAAAAGAATGTGCTTTTTTTCCTTGCTGGTACAGAGCCTTTTCCCCTCATTTCATATTTTCCTTTTTATCTTTAGCTTTTGATTTTCCCATCTGTCCCATGCAAGAAAAATGCTTTTACTTGCTATGGAATTATAGAAACCCATTCTTGATTTCTTTATTGCTTTTCCTTTTCTCCTAATTATTGATTTTTTTCCATTGTTGTTCTGCCTTCCATCTCATTCTAGCTGATGCTTGGAACTTCGTTGTTTTGTTTGAGAGCTACAACAACATCTACTGCAACAATGCTAAAGATATGGACATGATCATCTTTCCACCCAAAATTACCTTAGAAGGCTTTTCTTTCAATTCATAGATCACGGAAACATGGAATTTGTATGTTGGAATCTACAATGATTTTTTCTGCTTGATTCTTTTGATGGCTTAAATATGATTATAGATTAGCGTTCTTCAATGTTCAACACAAATTGTTGGTGTTGTTTTCATCCGGGGCCACTATTTCACACACGTGGTCCCATCAATCAGTTATTTTGATTGTTGGATGGGATTCATGCAAAACACTTGTTGTGTGTGGGGCCACCTTATTTTGCGTGTGACATATATTCCATCCACTTGATTGTTGGATAATAGGGCTGTTGCGCAGCACGCCAACAATGCAGTGAGCCTATATCCAATCTCAGGTCTCACCCACAAACAATAAACAGGAAGAAATATAAACTATAAATATATCAAAGCAATTCAAAACAAACCACAAGACAAGATATACGTGGAAAACCCCAAACTAGGGTAAAAACCACGGATGCAAACTTCCACTATAAAGAATAAAGATTACAAGGCAATATACTAACCTCTCCCTTGGAGATACAGAGAAAACCCTTTTCCCACACCTTAGAATAGCTCCCCAATATTCACCTTAACCCTAGAATAGCCCTAGAGACACCTATTTATAGTTTAGGCAACTCTCCTTTTCGCATCCCAGTTGCGAAAGGACTTGCGACACGAAATCCGGGCAAAATCGCGGAACAAATCTGCGTAACCTCGACTGGTTGTGCAGCCTCCATGACCGATCGAGAGGATGGTCCCAGATGTGGTTCACATCTTAACAATCTCCCACTTGGAGACACATTACCTTAAACCTTCGTCTTCTTCATCCGGAGTGCACCACCTCCCCGTCTTCAAGCCTGAAGACCAATCAAAGCTGAATAGAGCTTTAGCTTCTCCCGTGTGACCGCTTTGGTCAGCATATCCGCAGGATCTCACTTGTATGAATTTTCTCCAGAGTAATTGATCCATCTTCCAGTAACGAGCATATGAAGTGATATCTGATGTCAATATGCTTGGTCCTTGAATGAAAGGCTGAATTCTTAGCCAAGTGTATTGCATTTTGACTGTCACTGTACAACTTACAATCTGCTTGCTTCTTACCCAACTCTTCCATAAAACGTTGCATCCACACCATCTCCTTGCATGCTTCTGTAGCCGCAACATATTCTACTTCTGTCGTACTGATAGATACTATCTTCTATAATTGAGAGACCCAACTAACTGCAACACTACCCAGAGTAAAGACATAACTTGTAGTGCTTCTTCTGCTGTCAATATCTCCTACCAAATCTAAATTCACGTAGCCTTGTAACTGAATTTCTGATCCTCCATAGCAAAGCCCAACATCCTTAGTACCTACCAGGTATCTGAGGATCCACTTCACGGCTTCCCAATGTTCCTTCCCAGGGTTGTTCATGAACCTGCTAACAACTCCCACTGCTTGAGCAATGTCTGGCCTCGTGCTCACCATAGCATACATGAGACTCCCAATAACTGATGCGTATGGGACTTTATCCATGTAGTCCTATTTCTCCAGCGTCTTTGTCCTTGCTCCTTAGATAGCTTAAAGTGGTTAGCTAATGGAGTGTTAACCGGCTTAGCACCTCCTATATTGAATCGATCAAGTACCTTGGCTATGTACTCTGCCTGTGACAAAACTAGTTTCTTGTTTTTTCCTGTCACGCTTTATCCTCGTGCCTAAGATTTGTTTTTGCAGATCTTAAATCCTTCATGGTAAATTCTCTGAAATGTTTTGTCTGTTTGAGATCGAGATGTCCTTCATGCTTTGAACCGGCCACAAGCATATCATCAACATTCGTGAAGAAGAAGGATCATGTATGACATATCAAACTTCTTTCAAGTAACAACAAGATGGTCTACATGACATCTCCTAAAACCTTTTTCCGACATGAAAACCATCGAACTTCTTGTACCATACTTGCCTCGGGGCCTACTTCTTGTGCCATATAAACTCTTTCTTCGCTGCCACACCTTGTTCTCCTTTCCTGGTGCCACGTATCCTGTCGGCTGATGTATATATATCTCTTCTTCAAGGTCCCCATGAAGAAAGGTTGTCTTAACATCTAGCTGCTCTAGATGTCAGTCCTCTGTAGCCACTATACTTAAGACCATGCGAATCGTAGACAAATTCATCACAGGTGAAAATACTTCAGTGAAATTGATACCTACCTTTTGTTGAAACCCTTTTACAACCAATCTGACTTTGTACCATTTCGAACCATTGTGCTCCTCCTTTAGTCCGTAAACCCACTTGTTATGAAGAGCTTTCTTACCCTTAGGTAGAGTGACTAGCTCCTATGTACGATTAGACTCAAGAGAGTCCATCTCCTCATTCATGGCCTGCTCCCACTTAACCCATGTATCTGACTGTAATGCCTCTTCAAAACACTTTGGCTCACCATTATCTGTCAGCAGTATATAATATAAGGAGGGTGAGTATTGGACCGTGAGTCTCCTCTCCCGAGTAGACCTCCTCACAACCGGTGTATGCGGCTCTGCCTCATAATGCTCCTGTGCATGGTCATCCTGTGGCGCAGTAACACCCGTGTCCTGTAACTCTTCCATCTCTACGAATTCTTTCTCCTTGGCCTTATTTTCCTGTACACTGTTCTTATGCATCACTTTTTCATTAAAGACTACGTCCTTGCTTCTGATGATTTTCCTGTTTTCTGCATTCAAAAACATGTAGCTAAAATCATGTTGCCCGTAGCCTATAAACGTGCACCTCCTGGACTTCGCATCCAGCTTGTTTCTGTGCTCTGCATCAATGTGAACATATGAAGTGCAACCGAACACTCTGAGATGTGGAAGGTTCGCTTCTTTTCCAGTCTACGCTTCTTCTGATAGCCCAACATCTAATGGTGCTGAGGGACTTCTATTAATGAGATATGTGGCAGTATTCACAGCACCTGCCCAAAAGGTCTTGGGCAACCCTGCCTGTAACCCCATGCTCCTGGCACGCTCAAGGATGGTCTTGTTAATGCGCTCAGCCACACTATTCTGTTGTGGTGTCCTTGGAATCATTTTCTGATGTTTGATTCAATTTGCTGCACAATACTCCTTAAACCTCTTATTACAGTACTCTCCCCCATTATCAGATCTGAGACATTTTACTATTTTACCTGTCTCATTTTCTACCATAACTTTCCACTTCTTAAATACATCAAATACATCAGATTTGTGCTTTAAGAAATAGACCCACAGTTTTCTACTAGCATCATCAATAAAAGAAATAAAATAACGTGAGCCACCAAGAGATAATACCTGTGCCGGTCCCCACACATCAGTGTGTACAAGCTCCAACAGATGCGACTTTGGAGCGCGTCCCGTCTTCTTGAAACTTATCCTCTTCTGCTTGCCATACACGCAGTCCTCGTAGAATTCTAAGTTAATAGACTTCAGCCCTGGTAGTTTCCCTTTTGACAATAACACTTTCATCCCTTTCTCACTCATATGTCCCAACCTTTGATGTCATAACTGCCCATTCACTCCAGTTGATGCGACTGCGAGTGAACTATACGATCCTGAAGTCATGTACAAAGTACCTTCCTTCTTGTCTCGAGATATCACCAAGGCACCTTTAGTGATCTTACAGGAATCATTAGTGAATGTCGTCACATAACCAGTATCAACCAACTGCCCTACTGAAATCAGATTCCTTCTCAAACTCGGTACATGTCTGACATACTTCAATTTCAACATTGTTTCGTCTTTCTGATTCATATGAACGTCTCTCTTTCCAACAATATTGCACGGCTCATCATCACCTAGGTATACTCTCCTAAAGTTACCTGACACATAATTACGCAGAACTTCCTTGCATGAGGTGGCATGAAACAAAGCACCCGAGTCTATAACCCGAGACTCATTCCTCGCATTAAGAGATAAGATCAATGCCTCTGTGTCACTCTCCTCGGATAGATTCACTGAATCTTTCCCCGCCTGGAGAGCTTCCTTCTTGTTTCTTGGGTGCCCTGCAATCACGTTTCATATGCCCCTTCTTGCCACAATGTTAACACCCGTCTTTGTCTTTCGGTCCCTTGGACTTCTTCCTCGACTTAGAACACTCGTGTTTATTGCCTTCTTTGTTCAGCGATCTTCCTCTTCCTTCAACGTTTAGAGCATTCTCTAAATCCCCTGAAACTCCTGATGCCTTCCTTCTAGATTCTTTGCTAAAAATTAAACTGGCCACATCATCAAATTTCAGCTTTGTCAACCCTGAAGAATTGCTCACAGCAATCACCAAACCATCCCAACTGGTTGGTAAACTGGATAAGATCAATAACGCTCTGACCTCATCTTAAAAAATAATGCCAATGGATTCCAACTGGCTCGTGACTGTATTGAACTCGTTTAGATGTTCAGCCACGCTCCCACCATCTGACATCTTCATGTTGAATAAATTGTTTCATAAGATGAACCTTGTTGATGCCGAGGGCTTTTCATACATGGTGGCTAGGGCTTCCATTAATTCTTTTGTAGTTTTCACCTTGGATATATCAAGGTGACGCTCTTAGACAAAGAGAGTCGATCGTTCCTAAAGCCTTCTATCCAAGTAAAAACCATTCATCATCCGTCATCTTTCTCGGTTTCTTTCTTTTCCTCCTAGAGGAATATAGAGGTCTTTCTGATACAGATAATCCTCCATCTGCATCTTCCAGAAGGCAAAGTTTGAACCATCAAACTTCTCAATTCTAGTTTTCCCTTTTTCCGTCATCGCTCCCAATAGAACTAAACCAATAGCTCTGATACAAGTTGTTGCGCAGTACGTCAACGCAATGAGCCTAGATCCAATCTCAGGCCTCACCCACAAACGATAAACAGGAAGAAATATAAACTATAAATAGATCAAAACAATCCAAAACAAACTACAAGACAATATATATGTGGAAAAACCCCAAACTAGGGTAAAAAAACCACGGATGCAAACTTCCACTATGAAGAATAAAGATTACAAGGCAATATACTAACCTCTCCCTTGGAGATACAGAGAAAACCCTTTTCCCACACCTTAGAATAGCTCCCCAATATTCACCTTAACCCTAGAATAGCCCTAGGGACACCTATTTATAGTTTAGGCAACTCCCCTTTTCGCATCCCAGTTACGAAAAGACTTGCGACATGAAATCTGCGCAAAATCGCGGAACGAATCTGTGTAACCTCGACTGGTCGTGCAGCCTCCATGACCGGCCGAGAGGACGGTCCCAGATGTGGTTCCACATCTTAACAAGGGCTAGTTTTGGATATGTACGGTGAAAGAATGAGAAATATCACTTGATCAATGGAGTGGATGTTACACTCACAACATGGTGGGCCACAGGGTTTGATTTTTCTTTTATTGCGTGTAACAGTTATTGTAGCAGACTTTGGTCCCTGGTTGTTTATCCATTTGGTTTCACTTTGTATGGGTGTTGTTGATGAACCCTGTTTCATCGAATAATACGTCCTAGTCATTTAATTGGTGAAATTTTCTCTGTAAGATATATGATCATGGGCTTAGTACTATGAAGAGGATGCCATGCAAATTTGCATTAGATTAGAAAAACTGATTAATAAATTGATTAGGAAAGATGTTGAACATCTAATGTAGATGAAGACATGTAAAACTTGCATTGTTTGAATATTAGAATGATGATTTAAATATAAGACACCTTGTCATCCCCTTTCCTTTTTGCATTTTTCGTTCAATCTAATAACATTATCAATATTTTTAATCAAAAAATTATTAAAGAAACCCAAATGGTGAAAATATACATTAGTTTAGGAAGGCAATGGATAAGAGTCCCCACTATAGAGAGAAGATGTACAAAGTCTTCCTTAGCTAGTGAATTGATCATACTATTATATTATATATATATATATATATATATATATATATATATATATATATATATATATATATAATAATAATAATAATAATAATAATAAAATCCTACAATATTACTTGTTCATTCATTTCTTACATTTTACATTTTCCTTTTCTCTACCCAACTCACTCTCCTCTCTCTCTCTCTCTCTCTCTCTCTCTCTCTCTCTGGCATGTTGAGAGCCAATTGACAGATGCATGGTTGGACATCCAACGCATGCCGAGTGGCTCATGATCAATGGTAGATGTAGCGTACATTATGCATATGAAGACCATTAAAATCATATACTCATTAGACAATCAAGAGTTTGATACTCTAGTAACCCAAAAACATGGTAAAATGAACTATCCTGGCTACATCAATCTTCAACCTTTTTTCAGTCGAATGCATACTATTTCTGCATTTCTATTTTGGTATTGCCATAGATCAAGGCACACATGGCAGCCATATTGATCATGCTGCTGATTTGGAACCTCAGCCAAGTTGATGGGCCATAAGCCAAAAATTGCATTGGTTGGACAAAGTTCACTGTTCGTGATCGTCCCATTGAGTTTTGCCAAATGATGGTTTTTATTAGGGTGGTAGATCCAGGTGCCTCATTATATGGCCTATATATATCACTATATGGATATATATATATATATATATATATATAAATATATACTATGCGCTATCGCTTGGCGATGGGAACGTCTCATGAGGTCGAGCTGTGTGGGCCACACCACATAGAGAAGTTGAGAGGGGGCCGTGCACCATTAAAACATTCACTATCATTTTTTAGGCCCACCGAGATGTGGTTTGAAAATCCAGCCCATCCATTATGTGTGTCCCACTTGGATGAGGGTCCAGACCAAGTTTCAGACGCATGCAAATTTCAGGTGGGCCCCACCAAGTGCTTTTATATGTTTTAATGGTGTCTTCACATGATTTTAGATGGTATGGCCCACCTGAGTTCCATATACGGCTGATTTTTGGGATATCCCAGAATTTAAGGGGACCCATCAAATGCACGGTGTTGATGGTTGACACGCATCACGGTGGGGCCCACACAGCTCGACCTCACGGGAGCTTATCATGAGGTCGAGCGCACAATACCTTTTCCCTATATATATATGCAGGGAATGTTTGGGAAAAGGTACTATGCACTCGACCTCATGTTAAGCTCCCATGAGGTCGAGCTGTGTGGGCCCCACCGTGATGCGTGTCGACCATCAACACCGTGCATTTGATGGGTCCCCTTTAAATTATGGGATATCCCAAAATCACCGTGATACGGAACTCAAAGGGCCATACCATCTAAAATCATGTGAAGACACCATTAAAACATATAAAAGTACTTGGTGGGGCCCACCTGAAATTTGCATGCGTCTGAAACTTGGTCTGGACCCTCATCCAAGTGGGACACACATAATGGATGGGCTGGATTTTCAAACCACATCTCGGTGGGGCCAAAAAATGATTATGAATGTTTTAATGGTGTACGGCCCCTCTCCACGTCTGTATGTGGTGTGGCCCACGCAAGTCACGGATTGACTTGATTTTTGGGACCTAGGCCCACGATGGAATGGTGCATTTGACTGATGGGGTAGATGTTCGAAATGCATCACGGTGGGGCCCACACAGCTCGACCTCATGGGACGGACTAGTGAGGTCGAGCGCATAGTACCTTTTCCCATATATATATATATATATATATATATATATATATATATATATATATATATATATATATATATATATAAACTTTCGTTGTCTTGTCTTAACTTGAAGGATTAAACTTGAATGTGTAGACTTCTTCTAACAGTTCCTTTTAGAAGCCCAATGATATGATGTCCGCCACAAGCCAATCCCTTTTCTAATGGGATATGGCCTATCCACTTTGTGATCCACTAGGTACATAGTCAAAATCAACAAATGTATGTGATCCCTTGGGTTCAATTCATTATTCAAATATTTTTATGTTTTCTCCCACCGGAAGCCTACAATATGCAATAGTTTAGACAAGAACAAGTAAATTACATGTTTTTTTTAAAAATAATAATAATAATAATAATAATTCCTTTTAAATAACAAGAAATAGTTAACCACATAATCCACTACTAGTGACAATCTGGATAGCGTATCATGGAAAATAAACAAAAATTTATGCTCCACTACACCCTCCTCCATTGCCCTTTTTTTTTACCATCAAAATTGATGGCCACCATAATTGGTGGCAATCAATTTTAACTTATATACACGGCCTGAACTTGACACAAGTTGTCAATGGGTCGGGTTAGTACCCAAACTTAGGCTAGCGAGGTCTGTGTCTGGATCTTGGAGAGTTGTACCCGGATCTAAATAGGATTGAGATACCGATTGAGTACCTATGGGGTTTTTGGATCTAAGTTTGATTTGGGTTGGGGAAGATTAGGAGCATTTGCTTGGCCCTACACTATGGATGGATTAGATCACACACGTGTCACTTTGACACATGCATGTTGTGTAGATAGATTCTCTTGTATGTGTATGGAATATGTTCCTTTATTAGAATAATTGTAGCATATCAAATGTACATAATTTTTCGACATGAGCTACACCAAACTAGACCGAATATACCGATTGACTACCTATGGGGTTTTTGGATCTAGGTTTGAGTTGGGTTGTGGACAATTAGGAGCATTTGGTTGGCCCTACACTATAGATGGATTAGATCACACACACGTCCCTTTCACACACGCATGTTGTGAAGATAGGGCCTCTAACATGTGTATGGAATAGGTTTCTTTACTAGAATAATTGCAGCATATCAAATGTATTTAATTTTATAGACATGAGCTACACCAAACTGGACCCAAATTTAACTAAGCCAATTAAATGGATGTGATGGTCGATTCTCAAGCTCCTTGAAATTGTACACGTGGCATACATTAATTTAATCAAACCATCCTAGTATGACTCATATTGTTTAAGTTACTTTCCAAAGTTCAGATTGATCTACTGTTTCTAATCTCTGATTAGTAAGTATTTGTTTGTTGAATTTGGAGCATAAGCTCTTGCAAGGTCAAACAAGCATCGAACCATGCACTCACCCCCCATGCCATTTTGAAGCTAGGGTAGCAGAGGAAACATTGAATTTTATTTTTTTTTCCACATTCTGTAGCAACTACTTTAGCTAGACGTGTCTTTCCAGTACCAGGAGGGCCAAACATAAGAACTCCTTTTCATGGTCGGCAAATACCCTGTCAAAATGTAGGAGCAGAAAATGTTAGCCTGCCTATTAGATGTTTGCATGATGAAAAAAGACTCTGGATACTCAAAACTAAACTTGGTTGAATTACTCTATCACCATGATCTCAACTATAAGTCTAACAATTTTCATGACCAAGAACATTTTGGAAGCTTTCATTATCTTCCTACTATTCTAGGAATTTAGGTATCATAATGATCTCACCGAATTCTCGGAATTTGATTCAAGGGAAAAAAGGGGGAAAAAAGTCTGCAACTCCCTGGGGCAAAAGTTGAAAACTTTAGGACCTAAAACCATGAAGAATGAAACTGAACTTTTTAAAACTCTTGTAGCTCATAAAGCTAAATGGAAGAAAAAAAAAAAAGAACATATTATGTAAATTTGACTTGTAGATGAATCTTATGTATATCAGAACGCAGCAACTTGTGGCTCAAAGCAATCATTCTGCAATAGTATACAATATTTCAACAATGCATTAATATGAATATGAACCATCCCTTTCTTCAAGGTGTCAGAGTATGCTAAAAAGAAAAAGTGGATATCTTCATCAGCATGCCCCCTCAATTATGGCTGTAATCCTATAACCCTTATAAAAAAATCAAGTGCTCCTATAACCAACCCCAAATAGTTGGGACAAGGCCACAATGATGATGGTAGCAGTGGTGGTGATGAAGATGATGATCAACTGCTCCTGATCACATTAAACTGGGCAGGATAAAAGCTGATTACTGTTTGCTTTGGGGAAAAAATGGTATCAGAAATCCTCTGCCACCTTGCACAATATTCATGCTCAATTGATGATATGATTATCTTGTGTTTCACTCAACAATAAGAAATAAATAGAACTCCCTGAGTATATGATTGGCAGATGATGATGGTAGCGGTGGTGGTGGTGAAGATGATGATCAACTGCTCCTGCATTTCATCCATTACACTGGGCAGGATAAAAGCAGATTACTATTTGCTATGGAAAAAATGGTGCCAGAAATCCGCTGCCACCTTCCACAAGATTCATGCTCAACTAATGATAAGATTATCTTGTGTTTCCCTCAATAATAAGAAATAAATAGAACTCCTTGAGTATATGATTGGCAGGTCAAATTGAATGTATCATTAATGGTTTGCATTCAGGAGTAATGGAACTGTGACTGCCTGAAAATACTCAGGCATCCACAAAGGAAGGACCACAGCTTCCTCCAAAAGTCTTTTAGCTTCCAAAAGTCCTGCAACGTCATCCCATCTTACACCAGGGCTGGTCTCCAAGACATCCCTTTCAAGCATTGTAGCCAAGTCCGAATCAGGTCCTTCATACTGTCCCTTCCTTGACTTTCCTTCATCCGCATCACCATTCTGCCAACATCACATGTAAAACACAACCATGATATGTAAAGGTCAAATATTACCGAACATCTAGTAGACATGAAAACAGTATGAATAACCAAAGTCATAATGTGGAAATATAGGTTAATCAGGAATATGGCATAGCTAATGTGGATGGAGCACATATAACAAAAACAGAAATAAATTTTATTACATTCGATAGAAAAAATTGTGATCTGCAAAACACTCCTTGATAGAAAGGATTCTAACTTTTGCTCTATTAAGATAGCCACACTGTAGCTAATGTCAAACACATCTTGAACCAAAGAGACCAGCTATATTCCTCATCCTTAGAGAGAGAACATTGGCTAAGACGCCCTCAAAACAATGCATATGTTTCCACAAATATAAAAACATAATGATTCTACCATCAGATTAATGGTTGCAACCACAATATCCAACATATCAATGAAGCTATTGTAAGAGCAAGACTTGCCACTAAGAAAAGTGATCACAAGAGAAGAATGTGTAAATCACACTTAAATGTGTTCCTCATATACAAAATTTAATTATTTTATTGCAAATGAGTTCCAACAACTAGCATCAACCAGTGGCTCGGACAAAAACTGTCAAGGTTAATCATGGGCAAGAAATTGAAAACAACTAAAGAGATGCATCATGCTATATAATGCCCTACTGTTTGGTTGCTCGGGAATTCATTCCATGGTTTATGTTTCATGGAGAATGTTAGAGTTGGTATAGTATTTCTCCATGAATGACTTTTTTTTAGTTGATACAGTCTTTTCTGAGGAAACTGGCAAAAGTCAAGAGTTTTGTTTCAATTCCCTAGGTTTTTTACATTCAGGGAAAAAGGTGTACAAGCTACACTTTCAGGTGGGCTCCACAAAAAACATTGGGTCTCACCTATCATATCAGAAAATAGAAGACTGAAAAGGGGAATGAAAAAAATCAGAGCATGCCAAGCAGCCACTCAAAATGCAGAAAACTTCAGCTTTTACGCCTCCTTGCAAACCAGCAGCAAGGAGACAATTCCTACTCACCCACTTCTCGGGCCCCATACTCACCCTCTGCCAGCTACTACCCTTCACCCTGCATTATCCAGATACTCTAAATAAACAAACAAAAAACCTGCAGCCTAAGTCTCTGCAACAGATAGAGCGGATCTGCCCCGCCCTCCCATACAAAGTCTTTGAACGTAGCCCATCTGCTACTGAGAAAATCATTTCCTTTGGTGATTGCATCTTATGACTGAGCAACAATGCAGACAACTAGCAAAATTTGGAGTATTTTACCATAACTAGCAAAAACATATCATGGTAATTCTTATGCAAACAACTAATATAGCTGAAAGACATTGAAAATGCTTCAAAGAAACGATTTCCTCACATTTGAAGCACTTGAAGTGAGGAAAAAAACATTAAAATTAACAACTTGCTTGGGAGCAAGAAATAACGATACCTGTAATATTACAATGATGACATCCCAAAGTTTTAGTTGTCGTCTATAAGCCTTGTAGTCACATGAGAACCAGTTTGACAAAACATAAGATAAACTTAGCTTGAGCTCTTTTTGGAATTGATGTAATTGTGGATACCATCAAACATTATTCATACTATTGACCTCTACCATGAAAGAAACAAGTGTAATGAAAGATGGATTCTTCATCATCATCTACATGGGCAGGGGATACAAAGTTGTTGAACCTGAACAGAACATAATAGAGTATAAATGAAAATCAGTAAAAGAACAGACGTATGCAATGCCAATCATCTACACTGTAAGCAACTATGGCACTCCTTATCCTGTTAATAAAATAACAACATGAAACATTCCCTGTTGAGCCATTTCATCAAACTATTAGCATGCATGAAATATAGGAGGAATTTTTTTATTTTTATTTTTTTTCCTTAAAAGAAGAAAAAGAAAAGGAAAGAGGAACAATCCACCACAACCGAATCTACCCATACCCTACTCATCTTCGAGCACGCTGAGATTCAACAGCAAATCACCATCACCACATCTTCAACCAGCTGCCACAACTCTGCGGCACACAACTGCCAACCCCGTCAAAACCTCTGCTTCCACCCTCTCCATTTGGCATCACCATCAACATCACGACAACTCCACCTGCTGCCATTACAGAACATAAAAAATCCATCAAACCCTAGAAAACAAAAAAGGAGAAGAACAAAAAGCATACTGTCTACGCAGGATTAGGGCATCGAACCGGGTGCTCACTTGGCAACCATCTTCGTTGAAATCCTTGTATCTGATCCACTCGTTGAACTAGGGTTCGAGCTACGCGCTAATGCTGTTTAGGACATGACAGAAAAATACAGAGAGAGAGAGAGAGAGAGAGAGAGAGAGAGAGAGAGAGAGGTAAGGGGTTTGGAGAAGAGGGTTTTGGGAGAAGGGGTTTGGAGAGGAGGGTTTGGGAGAAGAGGTCGGAGGAGGGCATTTGTAGCATCGAATGATAAAAATGTCTTCTTTTTTTTGTTTTGTTTTTTTAGATGTTATAATCACCATATGTTGTACATCTCATGCATGTATACAGGGCAGTTTGTGTTGGCCGCCGGAAAATATGCGCCAGTTATGCTTATTTTTCTTGCCGTGATTGGCTCAAGTCCTATGATGCATACCTAAATTAACATTTATATCAAACAGAGATGATGGGATTCTTGAAGTAGTTCATGGTATCTTTCCATATGCATGTCATCAATACCGTCGGTGGTCGCTGGTCGAAGAAATTGTGAGGAAGTACAAAATTAGGGATTTACGGTTGGTTTTTGAGGATGCAACTTATGCAACAGATGGTTCTCAATTCTATGCTTGCTTGCATGAAATTCATGATAAATCTATAGAATCATGGAATTTTTTAAAGGATATCCTTATGCACTGGGGCGTATCTCACCTCCAAGAGACACATTGTGTTTCCGATATTTATCATGTCACCATGATGTCCGCTTGGGGTCTGAATTGCATCGACCTGCCTATCACCCATAATGCTCGTATGATGGATACATTTAGAAAAAGGTGTAAATGAAGTTCAAAGTGGGAGGCATTCTTCGTTCCTAATGCTCAAGAGGTTATTTCTATCGTAGAGAGACTGGGAGAGCCTGTTTCTGTGTTACCTTGTGCAGCAGAGTAGTTTGTGGTTGGTAAGCACATTTCAGATGCAGAGAAGGTGAATCTTGAACGGCGAACATGCTCATGTCATTACTGGCAAAACCTTGTGTTCCCTTGCCATCATGCCATTGTGGCTATCAGATACAGTGGACGTGATGTAACGTAACGTAACGTGTATGACTACTTTGATGTGCACTACACAGTTGCCAAATACCGTGAGACATATTCAAAGGGTATTCATCCATTGTCTAACAAAAAGGCAAACCCGAATGAAGAAGTACATATTTTGAGAGATGCTTTCTCTAATTCCATAGGGCACAAATAGGATGATGATGATGCTGATGAAAACGATGTTTTACAGCTGATGGACGGAGAGGATGTCACACGCAACACAGTGGGCACCGCATTGCTTGGGCGTTGTACCCATTGCCTATGACAGGTGTGGACCTGTGTGCATCAGTCTATTTAGTTTTTGGATGACAAAAACTGCCATGTCATAAATTAATGATAGACTATCACAGAAATTACCATGTCATAAATTAATGATAGACTATGTAAATTATTTTTTACTTCTTATTTATTTATTTATTTATATACACACAACAGTGGATATTGGAACCTATGACCTTGGTGTTTTAATTACTTCAATTAGTTATGATAAGGATTTATTAATATAAACTTACAAATCTATTTAATAATATCAATAAAAAGTGAAGAAAAACCTTAATTCAAGGGTACAAATATCAGATGGTTAAGATCATCTGCCATATGATTTTTAGTAAGCCATATACATGCATTACGGTGTCCACATTTTGGAAGGTACAGATTGGCCTAAACATATTAAATAATTATCTGATTATTTAAAATATTAACCACTTGACACTAGTGGCATTTAACATGGATAGTCTTACCGGTGCATTAAGTGGTACCAAACACAACCATATTGATATAGAACTTGCTCCTACTAATTAACAGAGGACTTGTAGTTGGGAAGGAACCCACATCCGTGCCTAAACGGCCGGTGGCAATGTAACCGTTTGTGCACCAAACGAAAAATAGCCGCTATTGTGCTTTTATCATGCGAATCTCACTTTGATGCACGCCAGTCCGTTATTTAGAGAAATCAGATGATCCTCCGCTCAATAACCTAAAGAAATTTGTGTAGTTCCTTGTCCGAGATTTCAGAAGCTAAAAAACAGTACAGGTCTTCCAAAAATGATTTTCCAACAACTTTGTCCGTGGACTTGCCCAAGTGTTGTGTGGGGTTTTTAGCTCATATTTCAACGAGTAGTGAATTAGATGGAATTTGCAAACCTGCATCCAAACACAATACGAATTGAGATTTTGCTTAAAATAGTGTTTAAGCATCGATTGACCCTTTTGAGGGTATGTTGAAACGGCACTTGGCAGTTTTTCAGTTCAACCACACAAGCACCAAAGGTGGGATGACTAGGATCTCTCATTCTAGGAAATTTTGGGTCGCGATCCATATTTGGTGTTAGTCCATCCTTTCAACAGTCGAGATTAATGAGCCATTGGCCAACTCATAAGAAATGAAGACCATCGATATCTGTGTCCGTAATATCTCTGCGCTCCATGTGGCATGTCCATGTTGAAACGGTAGCCATCTCCATATGTATGAACCAGTTTGATCAGGTTATTCAGGCCATTCAATTAATGGTTAGTACAACTCGCAGATATGGGAGGCAACATGCTAGGGCTAAGTAGGCCCATGCGAGAATAATGGATGGATAATCGATCTGTCCATTTGGAAGGCCGTAGTTGATGGACAACTATACGAATATTGCATCAATTGGGAAAATCATATTTGTCTAAGAGAAGTTTTAAAATGGATAGTTAAAAAGAAAACAAGTCAACAAGCCCACGTTCAAGAAGAGGAAAACCGGCCCT
Organism: Magnolia changhungtana; assembly: GCA_030180095.1. Classification (NCBI taxonomy): domain Eukaryota; kingdom Viridiplantae; phylum Streptophyta; class Magnoliopsida; order Magnoliales; family Magnoliaceae; genus Magnolia; species Magnolia changhungtana. Next base: position 405,730 of record JASAUF010000037.1, read on the forward strand.
TAGAATTGTCCATCTTTCATGGTTTTGTTTAGTCGTTCATCTTAGGTGGGTCAATAAAGATGGATGGTATAGATTACATATCCATGTAATATGTTAATAAATATAGACTTATAAAATGTGGCCTTCTTGTTCGGAGATTGATAACTGCCAATACCTGAGCTTGGCTTGTTACCTAAGAATTCAAGTTTTGTATGCATATTTGGATTTCTAGTCCTATAATAATGTCAGCATTTCTATACCTTGTTGGTATTTGGCTCCAAATCTGGTAGTTGGCATGTGTGTATTGTGATGGGATGCAAAACTTTTTATAGCTCGATCCGAACTAAATGCCTATGACCCCAAGCGTTGAGATAAATAGAGAGACTATAGGCAGTCGTTTATGATCGAGAACTAAAGTAGTTCGGCTATTAATTAAGCCATATGTATGTACAATCAAATGATTTTGCAAAAGGAATGGTTTGTCTTTCTAACGAATTCTTATTGTCTTTTAGCTGAAATATTTTTTTCTCAACATGATAGCAAAGATAGTCCGATTGCAATAATTGCATTAATTGAAATAAAAGTAAAAACTTACAAAAGCATCCTTAAGCAATCCAACATCTATGGCGTACATGGTGAGGCACTAGATTTAAGTCTTCATTGGTTTAGCGACTTAGGCGTAGGTGAAGAGAATTACATTAATGAAAAGTAAAAAAAAAACATTTTCTTACAATCTAGTGCTCGGCATAAATGGAAGAAAATTATACAATTTTTAATCTAGGTTGGTCCGGCATAGCAGCGTAGATGGACGGAATTACACTAATGATATGCTATAGCTTATCCAACGTAGTAACATAGACAGGTTGTCCTAAGTTAAGATAAGTTAAGATAAAAGATAAAAGATAAGTAGGGGTGTACTATAGGTTTGACTTTATATGTGTTGGGTTGGCAAGGGCTAAGAGCTTTATAGAGTTATGGGACAATTGCATGCATGGGACAATCGCATGCACAGATCTTCATATCCATCCCTGTTGTCGCTTATATGAAAATAATTGTCTAGACTCAAAGACAATGATGACCTATCATTGTGATTTTTGGATTAACACACACACACATATACACACAAATAACCTAAAATTAACATTCACATTATGCATGTAGTGCTCAGTATAAAAAAGAAATGTGTACTGTGGCTTTTAGAAAATTCAGGGCAGAGCATCATGTTCATTTTGGAACTTTCAAGGCAGAGCACCATGTTCATTTTTTTATTTTTTATTTTTTATCACAGAGCATTACAACCCATGCTATCATTCTGTCTCATGAATACATCACATACAACTAAAATAATTTTTCTTCATTTCAACATATCATAAGTACATATCTAATTCATTTAAACATGTACTCAATTCCTTCTCACATACAAATTTAAACTTAGAATCAAATATAAACATCTAGAATTCCTTAGCTATTCGTTGGATCCTTGGAGCACCTTTCAAACGACGTATAAGCTACAGGAAAAGCATCTTAGAGAAATGTTCATTTGAAGGGGTGGCTAGGCAATTTGGCCTATTATTCAATCAATCTTCGACTGCATCTCAATGTTAATGGGCCGCTATTGGTTATAAATTTCAAATATAATAAATTGAAAACAACTCACATTATTATTGTATAAAATATATTCAAGATAATATTGTAAATAAAAAATAACAAAAATTGAGAGGATCGCCCATTTGAATAGGTGCAAGATGATCTGGATTAATGCCGAAAATTATGTGCACTCACCAGGGTTCAATTATAATTAAACTATGTTGGACTTAGTTCAACTTAATGTGATTCGGTGCAACTCAGTATGGTTTTTGACGCACATAAGTGGAATCCCACTAGTTACTTATTTCTTACACTAAGGTTCTCCATCCTTTAGACCTAAATCTAATGGATCAGCACGTTGACTCAGTGAGTCATGGTATAAAAACAACAATTAAGGTTTATTTTCGAATCGAAGAACAAGGAGGGAAGGATTACCTCTCAAACGATGTTGAAGCACCTGAACCAGTCTGAGAAATAACGCGAATTCAAAAACTCAGTAGGTTGACTCGGCAAGTCCACTCAGTTGTTAAACCGTCTCTCTCTCTCTCTCTCTCTCTCTCTCTCTCTCTCTCTTTCTCTCTCTCTCTCTCTCTCTCTTGTTTTCCTTCCTCTGTTCTCTCCACTTTTCTTCTTCTCTTTCCTGCCTTCCTGAACCTCTAGCAAAGGATCTTTTATTCTTCTCTTTCCCGCCTTCCTAAACGTCTAGCAAAGGCCTGAATTGAACTAACTCAGTTGAAATTGATAACAAATCGAGTCGAATCTGTCTCTCTCGATCAAAACTCTCTCTTTCCTTCTCTCGAATTCTTTCTATTTCAATTCCAATCTCTGAGGTCTTTATAACCTTAAATAGCACTCTCTTTCGGTCTCCTTATCAAGGATTCTAGATGGAGAAGGAGACAAAAATAGTTCTTTGTGTTCGGGTTCTTAACAACGTGATTTGAATGCTAGTTGGGTGCTTTGATACATTCCCATGCCCTCATTCAAATCCCGTGTAATGAATGATGATCATATGTTATTTAAATGGGCCTCAATTCAGATCTTGAATCGATGGCTAAACAATGTTCGAAGGTGTTGACTGCTTCACGGAGAAGATGGTCGGATTGTTAAGGGCAGATTACAAGCTAGGGGTTATTTCTTCACTCTGATGCTATTGGACAGTCCAGATGGATCATGCAGAGTTGGAGGGTTAAGAAATCAAAGGTTGGGATGCATTTGACCCATGGTTCAGGAGGGAGAAGCCTTTGCGTTGTCACACACTTGAGAGGCCGAAAACGTGGAGAAGAACACGGGAGAGGGGAGTTTCTGATTGGCTCTTCAAGAATGGGGAATCTTGGATGGTCTGGATCAATTTTAAATTCACTAGGTGAGGTTATGACGGTCGTGAGAAATTAGAAAAAATCCCGTTTCAAACAAATTCTTTAGACGTTGGTGTGGTTAGGTGGGGTCCACTCTGATGTTTGCAAGAAATCCACTCCGTCTATTGAATACGCGAGGTCAAAATTAGGTAGGAAATCAAAGATGAGGCAGATCGAAGATTCGAGTGGACCGCATGATAGGATAACTATGGGGGAGACGTCCATCGTAAAAAACTCACTCGGGTAATAGATGGATGGTCTAGATCACTTTGATGGGTCCCATTTTTGCTGATCGAATGAGAGGAGAAGAATTTGAAAGGGAGAAGAAGATGGGGCTCTTCCTCAGTGCACACGTTGGTCTTTCTTTAGATTTTTGTTTTTTTAAAGACAGATATGTGGGGCCCACTTTGTGATGACTGAGAGGCATCCACATCAACCAATGGGATTGATGGGTTGAGATAGGGGAAGCGGATGACTGAGAGGCATCCACATCAACTATGATGCCGGTACGAAAATATGACAGATTCAAGAGACAAGTGGTGCATGATGATGGAAAAGACAATGCCTATGGTTGAAAGCTTCTTTGGGGCTACTAGGGTGATTACATGCCATCTGCACCGTTTATGGAGTTAATCTGGGGTCATTTGGCAACATGGATTGGAGGGGATTTGAGGGGGTTTCAAATCCCCTAGTTGTTTGGAAGCGTAAAGTAGTAGCCGGGGGTCTCAAATATAGGGGTTTCCAATCCCCTCTTTGAGGGGTTTGCAATCCACGTGAGGGCTTGGATTACACTTAAAATCATTTCAATAGTTACAAGTGTAACATGTGTGTCACTATACATTATTATTCTATTGGGCACATGGCCCACTAATGATGATCAGCACTGTCCAAACATTGTCCATATAAATCAGCACCATCCAAACAATGTCCAACACCATCCAAACATTGTCCATGTTAATCAACGATTAAAAATTGTTGGTTAGTCACTTAGACATGATCTTGTGTTTGCGGCCTATCCGAGACTTGGAAATTTCATCATTTTCAGGCAAAGCATATATTTCAGCAGGCTTATCACAACCATTGTGTCAAAAATTACATATCTCACTAATTAGATATATTAAAGTTGATTTAGTAATTAAATTCAAACCCCTATGAATATACCAGGTACTTTTGGATTAAAGTTGATCCATACCCTATGGTCCCAAACACACAGGGAGGATTGCAAATCCAGGGGGTTCCAAATCCACGTTCCTAAACAGGCCCGATAAAACTTTTGTGGCCCACGCACGTTGGAAGATCGATAGCCTATTGCTGAACTTGCGATGGTGTAAGGCCCAGTGAGAGTGGGTAGTAAGTTAGCTTAATCTAAACTAAATTAGTGTTCATAATAGTTTGGATCAATCAACAAGTAGGTGAGTAATGATTTATGAGCTCAAAACGGATATAAGGGTGCGTATATGCACATGAGAGTAGGATTGCTCGATAGCTTACCATGAGAGAGACACCTCACCCCAGGTTGATAAATTGACTGAATTTGAATTGATTGATGGACAATTAAATCCCAGTCCTAAATCCTAACCTTAAAAGCCTAAACCTTAGGAACCCCATTCATAAACCCTAAACTAGGCCCATTCAACCCAGTCAGCCTAACCCTAAACCCTATGAACTTAAAACCCTAAAGCCTTGAGTCAACTTGGTGAGTCAACTCACCCAATCAACCCACTGAGTCAGCTCACCAAGTCAACCTACCCAATCCAACAATTTAGTCAATTCACTTAATTAAGTGGAAACTCAATCCGAACCCAAGCACAAAAGCAAGCCTAATCAGAGAAATGGGTGAAACTTTAAATCGACAACCTTCATAGCAGATCCTCCACATGCTTGCAGGAGGCTACCTGTCACGCCTGAAATTCAGGAACCGAGCTCACTAAATTCTCAACCATAGAATTCGGTGCGGACAACCTTTGTTGTACCCCATTTGCAGCTCCCAGCTCCCATACACCAGGTTTCGATCCTGGTATCTCAGAATGAAGATTTTCAAAATGATTTTTTTTTTTTTTGGTAAATGATTATAACCATAAGTGTACTAAAGTCATAAAAACATCATCATCACCATATATCCACTAATATAATCTTTGAGTATAGTGTTGGAAGGGAAATACAAGATATAATCAAGAACTCAAAAGATCAGGTTCATACTCCGGGCTCAATGTTGTTGATACGCCCTGGCGTCACCTGCAGCATAAACAAACGTGTATAAGCTTCCTACGAAGCTCAGTAGAGTACGTATATAAGTGCATAATACATATGACAAGAACATGAATATTAGAGTATGCGGAAGATGAAGGAGAGCTAAGCTGTCAAGTCCATGAATGCTATTAGTATTACCATACAATGCAAGTCCTAAGTGGTCGAGTGTCATATGGTAGAGATGCAATGCAAACATACCAATCCTCAACTACTCTACATATCGAAATAGTTCGTTATTGGAAATATCACTTGAAATGGCCAAGCTATATGTCCTAGAGGGGGGGTGAATAGGACTATGCCAAATTACAAATTAAATACAGCGGAATAAATAACAAAGAATAGAACGCACAATATTTTAATCACAGTATAGGAATGGAAAGCAATCAAAAATTGTTCTAAGGACAACCTTACACCAAAAACCAAGGTTTATGGTAGGACAACCTTATTTCTAGAACAAATAGAGAAACAGAAGCTCAAACTAATAATGGAATAGTAAGAGATAAATTGTAGAAATATAAATTTAAACTATTACAACATTCCCCATTGAGCTTATAATGAAATGATTACAACATTCATATCCACATATACATCCCACAATGAATAATTAAAGATATGAAATAAAAACCAAATAACCACAAAACACAAGGGATTATAGTGGTTCGCCTGTGTGTACACCAACTGTTCAACAACAGCCACACAGCTACTTCACTTCTAATATCATCACACAGGGGATATTAGTGTTCACTATCAAAAGTAGGTTTTTCCAAGTTCACCTAAAACCTTCACAATTGTCTTTATTTGTGGGCTTACACAATTAAAAAACCCCACTTCTGAGTTTTTCTGGCTCTCCTCAGATAACCGATACAATGAGATTTTTCTGGCAAATCTCAAAAGAAAACTAAACTGAATTTACAACAAATGTAAAATACCTGATTATCTCCTTCGTTGTAGCAGCCCGGAAGAACCAAATCGGAGTAGAGATTTGAATGTCCAAGTTCAATGTCCAATACTCACTTTATAATGGTTCTAGGTTCTAATAGATTTTAAATTAAAACAGATGGGCTAGCTTTAATTGATTTTGATTCCAGAAAAAAGAAAACAACAATTCCTCTTTTCAAATTAGATTGGAATGTAAGAAACAAAATCAATTAAATAAAGCTAAAGAAAGAAAATATTAAATAAGCACACTTAGCTTGAATGGAGCACAGAACTATCTCTTAGAAGGTCGAATTAGATTAACTTGAATTACTTAATTTCTTCTGAGATTCGTGCTCTATTTATAGGTGAACAAATCCCGTCTTCGACTAGTCTAAGAAGCTCTTCGACTGGTCGTAGAACCAATAGATATTTGAAAATTTGGGCGTGATAAGATTTGGCAGTTTCACAACTGGTCGTTGGTGGTCTACGACTGGTCGTAGGTTCCGAATCTCAACGCTGAAGTTTGAGTCGTAGGTCTACGACTGGTCGAAGATGCAGTCGACACTGTTCCTTTGACTAGTCGAACAGACCTCAGGACTAATCGAAGCTTAATACAAAATATCCGAATTTTGTAACAAACTTACGACTGATCTAGGAATTTCTTAGACAGGTCGAAGCAGTGCTAGGACTAGTCGAACAAAGTCTAGGACTAGTCTTAGAACTAACTAAACTCACATATATCAAACATATGACTTATGTATCCAAAATGGCCTACTCTAAAGGTCATCCTAAGGTTAGTCATACCTCAATAGTGAAGTAAGGATATTGAAACTTAAGGACGAGTGACCTTTGAAGTAGCGAAGCTTGAAGTCTTGATGTAGCTCAACCTTGAAAGCTTCTTGAGATGAAACTTGTTGAAGTCTTGATGTAGCTCAACCTTGAAAGCTTCTTGAGATGAAACTTGTTGAAGTCTTGATGTAGCTCAACCTTGAAAGCTTCTTGAGATGAAACTTGTAAGCTTCTTGATATCTTGCATTATCTTTGCTTGACTTATGAGCAATGCTTGTCAATCGTAGTTGAACTTGAGTATAGCTTTGTACATCATATATGCAAGCTTCATAACAATGTCTTTGACACCACAAATTTGACAACAAAGAGGGCTATAAACTTATAGCACTTACAATCTCCCCCTTTGTCAAATTAGTGATAATACAAACAAGATATGTAACATAACATTATGTAAAAATATCTTGTTAAAGAATCATGAACCAGTTAATATCAACTGGCATACCTGCAAATCAATATTCAAAGAATCATGAACCAGTTAATATCAACTGGCATACCTGCAAATCAATATTCAACCACTTCACACATACTCCCTCTGAGTAATATACACAGTGCTACTCCCCCTCACAATCACATCATCGATAAATAACCATTTCTCCCCCTTTTTGTCACAATAGGACAAAGGGATTATAGAACTTATAATAGAGGAGAGATATATGAGAGTAACATTAGAAGATATATGAGAAAATATGATAAGAAAATTCACATAATTCAGATACTCAGCATAATCCAAAGATAGTATCAATCTCAAAACAAGTAAAACTAGTGCTAGAGTAATAAAGTTATTACAGACCAGTAATCATAAAATAACTAATCTGAACCAGATGACGGAGCAGGAATGGAAGGATCAAGTTGATGCATGCCTTTGTTCAAACGCCTAAGATATTTGCGCATGTACTTGAATTGTAAATCATGAGCAACAGACATGCTTTCCATCTTAACATTTATATTTTCAACTTTATCCTCACTCAGACGTGCATCAAACTCAGACGGCTCAAAATCTGGATCATTAGCAGAGTCCGAATCAAGTTCGTAAAAAATGTCATCCATGTTTACATCATCAGGAGGAAGATCACCAGCTTCTACCTCATGTTCAACTTCAGCCTGTCCAACACCATCACCTTAGCTAGGAAGGAAATCCAGCTTCATCTTATTGATATTGGAATTGTTAAATATCAGATGATGGATAGGTGCCTCTCCAACTGGCATATCGACTAACATATGTGTAGCCAACACAATCATTAAATAGGCAAAAGGAATTTCACTGTGACCCGGATGGAGTTTAAACTGAATAATGAAATGACAAATTAAGGAAGGTAAGCAAATGTGAGCAGCACTGGTAACAACATAGAGAACACGAACCATAAAGGACGTTAATTCGGATTTATTACCCGATCGAGGATACAAGTTAGACACAAATATTCTGTGAAGAACTCTATATTTGGGTAATAAATACCTTGAAGGGAGCGCATTCCCTTTATGCGTCCATTGAACATCCATATTACATAAGTCTTTAGTCAGCATTCGTTTTTCAGATACTGAGGGTTTATCAGATAAAGTATGGATAGGAATACCCTCATCATTCACTGGAATGCCCATAAGGGCTGAAATTAAATGACGATCAATGTCAAATGGCCTTTCTTTTGTGGCTATTGAAAAAGTTAAGTTTTCCAATGAGAAAGCATTTATGCATGCAAACATAGATTGGGCAATGAACCGGTATGCAGGCCCACCCCAATGTAATAAGTTATCCCATCCTACAGATTTAAGAATAGGAAGGATATCAAATGGAGCTACATGATCAACGAAAACAGGGTATTCCACAATAACATTACGTAATCTGATATCCCGAACATAAGACGGATCATCATCGGGAGCCCGAAGATGACGCTTAGTAATGGGGGCTGTTCTGGAGGAAGAAGACGGACCATGATACGTAGATTTTCTACCTCTAGAAGCCATTTGCAACAAAGATTTCAAGAAACTAAGGAGTTGCAAAGAATTGAGAAGAGGGTTTTCTCAAATCAGATTTTTTAAAAAATAAACCCCGAATCTCAACGAAATCTGAAATAGAAAGCTCCAAGAGAAAAATAGAAGTACTCTTGACACAAATCTATAAGAAAAACGTAAATGGAGCACTAACCTTGAAGATATGGAACGATGGGTTCGACTAGTCGGGGCTTCGGCTCGTTGGAGAGTGAAAAAGAAATGAGGAAGAAAGTGAAATCCCCAAATTTTAAGTGATTCACCGCGATCTACGACTGGTCGTGGATATGCACGACCGGTCGTAACACGACTAATCGTGTATACTCACGACTAGTCGAGTATCAACCAAAAATTCATATTTCTTGCATATTAATCAAAAATGAAATTTAAACTAGCAAATATATACAATATGGTACAGGTAGGCATAAATAATCATTTTAAAATGCACATGCCAAGATCAAATTTCATTTTGTTAAACCTGCTTTTGTCGAGCGGTTTAGTCAAAATATCAGCACGTTGATCTTCGGTAGGAATATATTCCAAGGATATAATGAAATCTAATGTCAATATGCTTAGTACGAGAATGCTGAATAGGATTTTTCAAAATATTTATGGCACTGGAATTATCACAATATAATAACATAGAATCCTGTTTAATTCCATAATCACTTAGCATACGTTGTATCCAAACAAGCTGCGTACACGCATTACCAGCTACGATATATTCAGCTTCAGCTGTTGAAAGTGATATAGAACTTTGTTTCTTGCTAAACCAAGAAATTAAACAGTTTTTGATATAAAAACAACCACCACTGGTTGATTTTCTATATCAAGATTACCAGCCCAGTCAGCATTCGAGTACCTAGTTAATTGAACACTAGTCTCATGAGAATACCAGAGACCGAGATTAACAGTACTTACGACATATCTAATAATCCGCTTGACAGCAATCAAGTGCGATTCTTTAGGATCAGATTGATATCTAGTGCAAATACCAGCACTAAGAGCGATATCGGGTCTACTAGCAGTTAAATATAATAAACTACCAATCATACTCCGATATAATTTTGGATCAACATTTTTACCTGCAGAATCTTTAGAGAGTTTCAAAGTTGTACTCATAGGAGTATCAAAGTTCTTACCATTCTCAAATCCAAATCTCTTAATCAAATTCATAGCATATTTTGATTGAGAAATGAATATTCCATCAAGTTGTTGCTTTACTTGCAACCCAAAGAAATAATTCAATTCCCCAACCATGCTCATCTCAAACTGAGATTTCATCAAATCTGCAAACTCAATAGTCATGTCAGTACAGGTAGATCCATAAATGATATCATCAACATAGATTTGTACTAATAAGATGTGCTCATTATGTTTTCTAATAAACAGAGTTTTATCAACACATCTCATTTGAAAATTATGGCTTAATAGAAACTTTGTTAGTTTCTCATACCATGCCCTAAGAGCTTGTTTTAAACTATAAAGTGCTTTTTTAAGGCGATAAACATGATCGACATTCTTGGGATCTTCAAAACCCATTGGTTGTTCAACATAGACTTCGTCATGCAGATCACCATTTAAGAAAGCACTTTTCACATCCATTTGATAAATCTTGAACTTTCTAAAACATGCAATGGATATAAAGAGTCTAATTGATTCAAGACGTGCTACTGGTGCGAAGGTTTCATTATAGTCAATACCTTCAATTTGAGTGTAACCTTGTACCACTAGCCTAGCCTTGTTTCTAATTATATTACCAAGCTCATCAGTCTTATTTTCGAAAATCCATTTGGTTCCAATGATGTGTTTATCTTTAGGTCTAAGTACGAGATACCAAACATCATTTCTCACAAATTGGTTAAGCTCTTCTTGCATCGCAAGAGCTTCTTTTACGTTAAATGGTTCTATCTGGGATGTAAAACATACGTAATTACATATATTCACAAGTTGTCTACGTGTATGAATACCAATGAGAGGGTTTCCAGGAATCTGTGTAGTTGGATGATCTTTAACAGTCCTCAGTTCAGAATCAGTCTGATTAGATAAAGTATCAGGATTATCAATTACAAGAATTTCATTATTATCTAAACTTGAGACAGATGTGTTTAAATGATCATCAATGACCACATTAATGAACTCTTGAATCACATCGGTCCTTTTGTTCAGAACCCTATAAGATCGACTATTTAAAGAATATCCTAGAAAGATCCATTCATCACTCTTCATATCAAACTTACCCAGATTTTCACGAGCTCGTAAAATATAGCACTTGCTGCCAAAAACCCGAAAGTATTTGAAAGTAGGTTTTCTATCGAACCACAATTCATAAGTGTTGAGGGTTAAATATTGCATATTAGACCCCAGTTATTACATGGATTTAAGAACATGACATTACTTAATGAAATATTTTAATTGTGTTTTTGTTGCAGGATGTAATTAGGAGCGTTGACTGAAAAAGAGTATTAAAAGCGTGGATTTGATGCTCCAAAGTCACCAGAGCAAGGGACGGACTTCAGAGGACCAAGATCAACGAATTCATACGCCAGGATCTGAGGAAATCAAGTCGTTCACGTTAAAAATGGCCCGAAACTGGTCCTGAATGCAAGATCACAGGGTTACTGCCATCTGATTGACACGAGACTTCATACATGGGATGTGAGCCATAAATTAACCGTACATATTAAATTTAAGCCATTGAAGATCTCGGGAAGTGGGCCAATGGATAGATCAACCCATTAATATTCAATTTGGGGCCCACCAGATATCTGAAACTGCCTTAACTTTGGTCTCGACGGTTTAAATAGTATGAGAAAAGGGGTGAACAGATCGGATTTCGCAGATACATCTCAGTGGGTCCCATTTGGGATAGTAGGTACACCATGCATGTGCAAGCTCGACGACCACCGAAACCAACCACCTTCCAAATCCAGCCTCCGCCTGTATCCCTTAAAAAAACGGAGCTTTCCGTTTTCATGTCAGCGAACGGACGGCCTTGGTCCGTTTTTCGAACGATTGTGGGCCCCACACATGCCTTATACGTCTGATCCACGCTGTCCATCTTGCAAAGGGCCTCGAATACTACAAAACCTTGCTAAAATTTTACACCCATGGGTGTACACGTGTGCGATACAAAGGCCACAAACAGGCGGTTCTGTGACGTTCAAAATTATTTTTATTGTAATTTCTTCTTTGGGCCGCGTCAATGGATGTTAAAAACCATCCATTCTTGACTGAAATTTCGTCATGAATGCAATGGACGTGGTGGATTTTCCTGAAAACACCTATGTGGGGCCCATCGATCACGACAGCGAAGGAGTGCGAAAGCTTTCGCAGATCCGCGAAAATCGACTTTTCTAGGTAGTTGTGGCCCACCATATTTCATCATATGGCAGATCGGAACCTTCTATCATGTAGAGGGCTAAAAATTGTCCTATGGGACGGTGTTTCTTGGGAAAATGAGCGAGGAAAGTAGGGAGTTTTGAAGCTCCGAACTTAACTGCGAAAAAGCTTTCGCTATGGCTGCGACAGCCCTCCACTGCCTCCAGCAGCTATAAAAGAAGGTTTTGAACATAGGGAGCATTCATTCAGATCTAGAGAAAGGGAGCTTGGACGTGAAGCACAAGGGAGAGTTGTTTGTTATTTTTGTTTTTGTTCTTCTTCTTCTTTTCTTTTATTTTGAGATTTAGCATGATCGGGCCTATGATTTGCTAAACCTCTTAGTTAGGGCTAAGAGGTGAAGCCTGTAGTGTGATGGGATTGGTTTTACTGCTTTGATTCATGTTACTTGAACTTTCTTTGGTTATAGTTTGATTAATAGGAATGCTTTCAGTTTTTAATGGTGTGTTGTGACTTAAATTGCAATGGATCTGCGATAGCTTTGAGTATGTTCTTAGCATTATAGGGTTGGTGAATTTGGGAACCCTGTTGTTCACCATTGTCTCCTGCCATGGTTGGATGATGAAATCCTTCCTAACATTCATACATCTCTCAGATTGGTTGTGGATTGGCTAAATTCTGTTGTTTTCTTTGTCTCCTGGGCATGGTTTTGTGATGGAATTCATTCTAATTTACATCCTTCTTATCTCTTAAAAACTAGATCAAAGGAAGTTCATATTTGATTTTTATGGTTATCTTCCAACTGGATGAAGATGGGACTCTAAGTCCAGTTGAGTTCTTGAATCAAGCATAAGATCTCCCTGATCTCTACAAGTGGATCCTTGGCACCCTAGTTTCCTAACTTTAAATTTTACCAGTTTTAGATTAATATCTTCACCATTATTCCTTCATATTCACTTGGTTTAGATTTCATCTCATTCTAGTTCTAGTTCTAATTAGCTTCAGATTACGTACAGGTTTCAGTCCCTGTGGATTCAACCTCGGTCTTACCGAGTTTATTACTATATCACAAACCTATACTTGGGGAGTGAACAAGTTTTTGGCGCCGTTGCCGGGGATTAACGATTATGTTTTTCTGAGATTAACTAGTTTTAGGATTAGTTTAAGATTAAGATTTTCTAATTTTATGTTAGAATAGTTTTTTTTTTTTTAAATTTCTAGAAACTAACCTGTTTCCTGTTTTGTAGGAGCCTGACATAAACTTCTAATTTATTAATCCCTTTCTAATTTCTCTACTTTTTCTATTTTTAGAATTAGGATTTTAGTTTTAAAAACTTTCTTATTCTGGGTTTCCTTTTTAGAAATTAACTTTTTATTTTTAGAAATTTTCTATTTCTAGGCTTTCATTTATTTTAGAATTTTTTTTCCTTTTTAGGAACTAACTTTACTTTCTATTTTTAGATTAAGATTTCTAATTTAGAACTTTCTAACTTTAGGTTTAAAACTTTCCTCTTTTGTTTTTAGAAACTAGGTTAGTTATGTTCCTTTTTAGAAACTCTTCCTAATTTTAGAAGCTAACTCATTTTTCCTTTATTTTTAAAACTTTCTAATTCTAGGTTTAGGAAACTTTTCTTTTTTAGAAACTAACTTTGTATTTTCATCTTAGAATTTTCTAACTCTAGAATTTCTATTTTTAGGAACTAATCTCTTTTGGTTTCTTTTGCAGGATCTTAACATAGGAACTTATCAATTGGTACCTTCCTTCTAACTTCTCATCCTCTTACTTCCCATACTGTTGTAGGATCTTTTCTTCTATTTTTCTTAGGATTAGATTCAGATTGAGGGTTTCACCATGTATATGCACGAGTGGGAACGTCAATATGTTGAGATAGCTTTTGAGCATGCGAAACAGTGCAAAGGGATGTATGAAAATGATGATAGACATCCACCTATGTCTCAAAATTTTTCTGAAACAATCATCGAGAACCGACCTGAGCATAATACTCCATCAGTTAAGAAGTCCTTACGCGATTATATACAGGAGAACAATTCCACCCCATGGACAGTACGTGAGTGTTGGAGTTATCATAACTATGGGAGTGAGAATTATTATCACCCATCTGATAAAAAGAAAACAATGCGTGATTATATTATGAATGATAATAAGTATTACCAACCATCAGATTCTCTCACTTATGATCCGTATGACTATAATCAGTGGAAACATCAATGTCAGGAAGCTGAACCAGCAATGTATCATAGTGATAATTCTTTTGGGTCCTCTACCTTTGAAACCCAATCAGAAACAATCCAAGAGGATTCACTTCAAAAACTCATGAAAGCACAAGAGCAGTTCAATCAACTTGTCATACAATCATATGATTGCTCAAATCCTCAATTCCAATAATTCAGTCACACCTTATGGAGAGGGAAGAGGCTAGGTTACCCCAACCTCATCCCAATCTAGAAGTACAATGCGAAGAAAGTGATCAAAACTCACTTGTGGAAGAAACTGAAATTACGAATGAGGAGCTGGATTCCATTAATGAGCATATGAGTCAATTTTCCGATGAGTTAATCTCGATGACTATCCAAAGGAATGATCAAGAGACGTGGGTATCTTTCAAATATAATGATAGTGACACACTTCACTTACATGACACTGCATATGATTACACTGATGAGGTAGATGTTAGTTTATTCGAATCTCAACCCAACCTAGGAATAGAATGTGAAGAATGTGATCTCATTCCAAGTGCACATTGCACGGAACTGGACGATGATGAGTATTGGGATTCAATCTCAAGTGTGGCCCCTGCCAATGATCAAGAGGTTCAGGAAGTTTTCAACCATAATGATCTACCCCACTTGTCTGACATGACTGATTTGAATGTAGAGAATGAACCACTTTCAACTAACCCTTCCAACCCTTATGATGCATGTTTGGACCACTACCCTGAATTGAATGATGATATGATTCGGGCGATGGATGATTTGCTTGATATGACTCTAGAATTTGAAACTGCCCAGTTGAGGCCAAAATCCGAGCTACACACTTTAGACAATTCAATGCCTCCACTGAGAAGCTTCAATGACCAGAGTCTTCACATCAATTCTTCGCC
Organism: Magnolia changhungtana; assembly: GCA_030180095.1. Classification (NCBI taxonomy): domain Eukaryota; kingdom Viridiplantae; phylum Streptophyta; class Magnoliopsida; order Magnoliales; family Magnoliaceae; genus Magnolia; species Magnolia changhungtana. Next base: position 421,112 of record JASAUF010000037.1, read on the forward strand.
TATTGATTGTCCATTTGTCTGTGAAGGGCAAGAGCAAGCAAGCATGCGTCCATCTACTTCAAAAGACGATGGAATCCTTAGACAAATCATCATAGACTTTGATGCAGGAGACGAGTCACTCTCAGCTGATTGTCCCAACCCTTTGACTACATGCGTGGTACACTTTGTGGATTCTGACGACCCCATGATACATGAAATAGTAGATGTCTCACAAGACAGTACCTCGGTAGTTGTCACGGACCGAGAAAACCCTTACTCTGACGCTCTTTCTTCCACAGATCCTTATTGTTTACCATTAAGGGAGGAGGAAATAAAAATTGAACCGGAGTATGAAACTTCGGAATGTGTTGAGACTTCATCATCTAATGAGATTATTTCTGAATTATATTTACATGTAGTCTCTGATTCAACATGGGATACTAACTTTGAGACTTTTTCTGACATAGGTGAATCATATATACTTTGGATACCTCAGGCGGATCAATGACAAATTTTTGTTGAGGTACATAAGTTTCTCTGGCCATTCATGCTCCAGGGCATCAAAGCCTATTGCAAAAAGGGCTTTTGGATGATCCTGTTGAGAAACCTACTGAGAAATTTATCACGATATTGGCCAGAAGAGGAACCTTGCGGCATGACTGAGTAGCTTTTCCTCTGCTTTCATAGGACTAGGGTATTTGGCTTTATGCCATTCTAGGATAGTCGGTTTTATGCCGTTAGGGTAGTTTGTTTTCTAAGCTATTTTAGAATAGGTTACTTTCGATTGGTTTCACTCTTGTGTTGAACCACTCTCATGCTGATATCTCTTTGGAAAAAGCCTATTGAGTCCTTCATTCAGGTACTATCTTTCCATCACTTCTCTTTCAATTTCATTGTCTCATGTGCATTGCATGCTCATATCTTTTGCATTGAGGACAATGTAGATTTTTGGTTGGGGGTGGGAGATTAGGTTACCTAATCAATGTTTGCTTAGTCTTGAGCAAAATTTGTGAAATTTTTTAAAAATTTTCTGGACCTTCTTGTGAATTCGAAGTGATTTTGAAGGATAGTCGTGATTTGAGAAGTATAAGATACGGAATGTTAGTAATTTACGACTCTTGGATCCAGTCATTCTGGTAGATTTCGCAGTTAAGTTCGAAATATTAATCCATAATTAAAAGTTTTAAATGTTGATTGAGTCATGATGCCACATCTCGCTTACACATTGTGGTTTCAGTTCGATATTAAAGGATTAATTTGGTGATCACTAAGCTTGAAAGGAACCTATCTGAGAAATTGAAAGGATAGGGTGAATGGTCTTCACCATAGGTTTGCTCCCTATAGGTATAGATTTAATTCCCCATGGTTGATATGAGAAAATGGTTGGGTATATGGTCTTCACCATAGGTTTACTCCCTATAGGTGAGGATTTGATTCCCATCCTGGGCGTTACTTTTAATGGAAAAATCAAAAGCTGAAAGAATGAAAAGATGATCTGTGAAGCAAGTTTTTCTTTAAGTTTTGGTTATCATGAATTCTCTTATTGCTTGCCAATGGTATCATGAAATAGCGAACTGAATCTTTGAAAGTAAGAAGTTGAGGTTACACTATACACCCATGGATCTTAATGTTTAGGGGTTTTCTAATTGGTGGATTAATAGCTTAAACTTAACTATAAAGTTTACAGTGCGCTTGAGTCTAGGAGAGAGTAATGCCGACATTTATGAATCTTGGAATTCTCATATCTGGATTGTTTTTCAAACACTCGATTTCATAGCAATTGTCCTGTAATTCTTAACTTTTTTTTCGCATACTTTTCTCGGGACTAGCAAGATGTTGGTTGGGGGTTGTGTTAAGGGTCAAATATTGCATATTAGACCTCAGTTATTACATGGATTTAAGAATATGACATTGCTTAATGAAATATTTTAATCGTGTTTTTGTTGCAGGATGTAATTAGGAGCGTTGACTGAAAAAGATTATTAAAAGCATGGATTTGATGCTCCAAAGTCACCAGAGCAAGGGATGGACTTCAGAGGACCAAGATCAACAAATTCACATGCCAGGATCCAAGGAAATCAAGTCCTTCACGTTAAAAATGACCCGAAACTAGTCCTGAATGCAAGATCACAGGGTTATCGCCATCCGATTGACACGAGACTTCATACATGGGATGTGAGCCATAAATTAACCATACATATTAAATTTCAGCCATTGAATATCTTGGGAAGTGGGCCAACGGATAGATCAGCCCATTAATATTCAATTTGGGGCCCACCTGATATCTGGAATTGCCTTAATTTGGTCTCGACGGTTTAAATAGTATGAAAAAAAGGGATGGACGGATCAGATTTCGCATATACATTTCAGTTGGTCCCATTTGGGATAGTAGGTACACCATGCACGTGTAAGCTCGATGACCACTGAAACCAACCACCTTCCAAATCCAGCCTCCACCCGTATCCCTTTAAAAAACGGAGCTTTCTGTTTTCACGTCAGCGAGTGGACGACCTTGGTCCGTCTTTCAAACGATTGTGGGCCCCACACATGCCTTATACGTCTGATCCACGCCGTCCATCTTGTAGAGGGCCTCGAATACTATAAAACATTACTGAAATTTTACATCCATGCGTGTACACATGTGCGATACAGAGGCCACAAACAGGCGGGTCTGCGACGTTAAAAATTATTTTTATTGTAATTTCTTCTCTGGGCCGCGTCAATGGACGTTCAAAACCATCCATTCTTGATTGAAATTTTGTCATGAATGCAATGGACGGGGTAGATTTCCCTGAAAATACCTCTGTGGGGCCCACCGATCACGACAGTGAAGGAGTATGAAAGCTTTCACAGATCCGCGGAAACTAACTTTTTCAGGCAGTTGTGGCCCACCATCTTTCATCATATGGCAGATCTGAACCTTCCATCATGTAGAGGGCTCAAAAACGTCCTAAGGGACGGTGTTTCTTGGGAAATTGAGCGAGGAAAGTAGGGAGTTTTGAAGCTCCAAACTTGACTGCGAAAAAGCTTTCGCTATGGCTGCGACAGCCCTCCACCGCCTCCAGCATCTATAAAAGAAGGTTTTGGACGTGGGGAGCATTCATTCAGATCTAGAAAGGGAGCTTGGACATGAAGGACAAGGGAGAGTTGTTCGTTATTTTTGTTTTTGTTCTTCTTCTTCTTTTCTTTTCTTTTGAGATTTAGCATGATCGGGCCTATGATTTGCTAAACCTCTTAGCTAGGGCTAAGAGGTGAAGCTTGTAGTGTGATGGGATTGATTTTACTGCTTTGATTCATGTTACTTGAACTTTCTTTGGTTATAGTTTGATTAATAGGAATGCTTTCAGTTTTTAATGGTTTGTTGTGACTTAAATTACAATGGATCTGCGATAGCTTTGAGCATGTTCTTAGCATTATAGGGTTGGTGAATTTGGGAACCCTATTGTTCACCATTGTCTCTTGCCATGGTTGGATGATGGAATCCTTCCTAACATTCATACATCTCTCAGATTGGTTGTGGATTGGCTAAATTTTGTTGTTTGCTTTGTCTCCTGGCCATGGTTTTGTGATGAAATTCATTCTAATTTACATCTTTCTTATCTCTTGAAAACTAGATTAAAGGAAGTTTGTATTTGATTTTCATGGTTATATCTTCCAACTGGATGAAGATGGGACTCTAAGTCCAGTTGAGTTCTTGAATCAAGCATAAGATCTCCCTGATCTCTACAAGCGGATCCTTGGCACCTTAGTTTCCTACCTTTAAATTTTACCAGTTTTAGATTAATATCTTCACCATTATTCCTTCATATTCACTTGGTTTAGATTTCATCTCATTCTAGTTCTAGTTCTAGTTAGTTTCAGATTACGTACAGGTTTCAGTCCCTGTGGATTCGACCTCGGTCTTACCGAGTTTATTACTACATCACAAACCTATACTTGGGGAGTGAACAATAAGCCGTTTTATTATTACCTTTACTAGTGTAAACCCGGTTAATAATATAACAAGCTGTATTGACTTCTTCAGCCCAAAGATTCTTAGAGAGCTTCATGCTATTCAACATGACATTAGCCATTTCTTGAAGCACTCTGTTTTTCCTTTCCACTATTCCATTTTATTGTAGAGTTTTGGGCGCTGAGAATTTATGTAATATTCCTTGGTCGTTACAGAACTTCTCAAAACCGTTATTCTCAAATTCAGATCCATGATCACTGAATCTTATTGATTTGAGAACCTTTTTCAGTTTGAATCCTTTTGAGAACCTTTCTTACTTCTTCAAGGGTTTCAGATTTGTCTCTTAAGAAGACTACCTACGTATATCTGGTAAAGCCATCTACAATTACCAAGATATATCTTTTGCCACCTCGACTTTCCATCCTGGTAGGTCCTACTAGATCCATATGGAGAAGCTCGAGTGGTCTTGATGTGGCATTGGAATTCACCTTTTTGTATGAGTTCCTTGTTTGTTTGCCAATCTGGCATTCACTACATATTTTATCTAATTTTTGTAATTTGGGTAAACCTCTTATAAGTTCTCGTTTGCTCAATCTATATAGATTTCGATAGTGTACATGTCCAAGACGTTTGTGCCATAAATCAGTCTCGTCTGTATGGACCATGTAACACGATTGATTAGATGAGCTGGATTCGCTAACAATATAGCAGTTTTCAGATGTTCTATGTCCAGTTAGTATTACCGAACCCTTGTTGTTTAGAATCTCACAGCTTTGATTAGAAAACCGTACACTATGGCTATTGTCGCATATTTGAGATATGCGAAGCAAGTTATGTTTTAGACCTTCAACATATAAAACATTTTTAAACAAAGGAAGGTTATAGAGTTGAACCGTACCTTGGCCCATAATCTTACAGTTGCTGCCATCACCAAATGTGACTGAACCATCAGTCATGTTTTTGAGATTGGTGAATAATCCTTTATCACTAGTCATATGCCTGGAGCATCCACTATCTAGCTACCACTTTGAATGGCTTGTTGCTTTAAAAGCGGTGTGAGTAACCAAACAGTCAACTTTAGGAACACATTTCAGAACTGTTTTGGGTTTGGGAGTATAGTTGGTCTTCTTCTGTCTGTTGTTGTAAGAATGACCTACTGAGTTAGATTTTAAGAGCTCCTTCAGTAATCTACTATCTTTTCAGCAAGAGGGTTTCGGTTCTGATTTTTCAAGTTGACATAGTTGCTTTTAAGTTTTTAAAAAGTTTTAGAAAAACCTTGATAAGTACCTTTTGCTTTTGAGTTTGAGAACTCTCCTTTCACAAACTTGGGAGGAGTATTCTTCTGTTTAGGAGGTATATTCTTATCATAGCCCAACCTGGATCGATCGCCACATTTTCTTGATTTGGATAATAGTTTTTCTAACTTTGGATCACATTGGGCATATCTCCATGTGTCCTTTAAACTCAAAAGAGAAGATACTTCATTTTTAAGTTTATCATTTTCGGATTTCAGATTTTCAATCAGGGAGGTTTTGAATTCTAAATCGCATTTTGATTTTTTTAAACAATCTGAAATTTAGGGTTTTTCTAAAACAAGTGATTCAAAACATTCTTTGAGTTTAAAAAAACTTTTCTTTTTGAAGTTTAAGTTTGACATCAATTTTACAACTTTCCTTGTATAGGGCGTTATAAGCATCTTGAAGATCCTCTTCATTTTCACATTCACTGTTCAGATTTTCTTCACTTGTTGAATCATTATTTGAAAATGTGAATTTGGCTAGAGTCATAAGGGCTTTAACTTCATTGCCCGACTCAGTTTCAGAATCTTCTGATTCAGAAGAAGCTTCAGAATTAGATGATTCATCCCATGTAGCCAACATACCCTTTCTTTTTGGTTTGTCCTTTTTAGGACATTTGTTTACTAAGTGCCCATACTCTTGGCAGTTGTAACATTGACTATCTTTCAAAGACTTCTAATTTTTAGATCTAGGTCTTATCATTTGATTTTTGAAAATCTACCCTTTTCTTGCTTTTGAAAATCTTGTAAAATTTCTTCGCTAAAAGAGCCATATCGTCTTCAGAATTTTCTAAATCCGAGTTTTCTTGAGAAATACCTTTAGTAGATTTGAGAGCAATAAATTTACTTTTAGGAGCTTTAAAGTTTAACTTATAAGTCTGTAATGAGCCAACTAATTCCTCAACTTTCATATTATCCGTATCACGAAGTTCCTGGATTGCGGTTACTTTAGAATTGAACCGTTCAGGAAGTGAGCGTAGTATTTTAACACATATCTTGCTTTCAGGGATTTTATCGCCTAGACCCTATATAGAGTTTACAATGTCATTCAATCTAGTATAGAAGTACATGAACATTTCATTTTCTTCCATACGTATTTCCTCAAATTTAGTTGTGAGAATTTGTATCTTAGATTTCTTGACAATTGAAGTACCCTCGTGTGTCATTTTCAATATATCTCAAGCTTGTTTTACAGAATCACAGGATATGATTCTTTTGAATTCATCCGGTGATAGTGCACAAGTAATTGCATTTAGTGCTTTAGCATTTGCACTACTCTTAGTTTTCTGAAGTGTGGTCCAAGAGAAATATGGTGTAGTTTTCATAGATTTTGAACTATCAACCCCAGTTACTTCCATGATAGGAGAGGTCCATTCATTCACTGTGGCTAGCCACATACTTTCATCCATGGATTTGAGGAAGATCCTCATCCTAGCTTTCCAATAGGCATAATTGGTGCCATCAAAAGGTGGAGGCCTAGTGACTGATAGACTATCAAAATTTGACATCTTTTATATAGCTCAGATCGTTAGCTTAGGAAATAAATCCAAATAAAAAGCAATAAGAATGAGCTATTAGGCTCTGATACCACTTGAAATGGCCAAGCTATATGTCCTAAGAGGGGGGGGGGGGGTGAATAGGACTATGCCAAATTACAAATTAAATATAGCGGAGTAAATAACAAAGAATGGAACGCACAATATTTTAATCATAGTATAGGAATGGAAAGCAATAGAAATTTGTTCTAAGGACAACCTTACACCAAAAACCAAGGTTTATGGTAGGACAACCTTATTTCTAGAACAAAATAGAGAAACAGAAGCTCAAACTAATAAAGGAATAGTAAGAGATAAATTGCAGAAATATAAATCTAAACTATTACAACATTCCTTATTGAGCTTGTAATGAAATGATTACAACATTCACATCCACATATACATCCCACAATGAATAATTAAAGATATGAAATAAAAACCAAACAACCACAAAACACAAGGGATTATAGTGGTTCGCTTGTGTGTACACAAACTGTTCAATAACAGCCACACAACTACTCCACTATCAAAAGTAGGTTTTTCCAGGTTTACCTAAAACCTTCACAATTGTGTCTTTATCTGTGGGCTTATATAATTAAAAAACCTCACTTCTGAGTTTTTCTGGCTCTCCTTAGATAACCAATACAATGAGATTTTTCTGGCAAATCTCAAAAGAAAACCAACTGAATTTACAACAAATGTAAAATACCTGATTATCTCCTTCGTTGTAGCAGCCCGGAAGAACCAAATAAGAGTAGAGATTTGAATGTCTAAGTTCAATGTCTAATACTCACTTTATAATGGTTGTAGGTTTTAATAGATTTTAAATTAAAACAGATGGGCTAGCTAGCTTTAATTGATTTTGATTCCGGAAAAAAGAAAACAACAATTCCTCTTTTCAGATTAGATTGGAATGCAAGAAACAAAATCAATTAAATAAGGCTAAAGAAAGAGAATATTAAATAAACACACTTCGCTTGAATGGAGCACAAAACTATCTCTCAGAAGGCCGAATTAGATTAACTTGAATTACTTAATTTCATCTAAGATTCGTGCTTTATTTATAGGTGAGCAAATCACGTCTTCGACTAGTCTAAGGAGCTCTTCGACTGGTCATAGAACCAACAGATATTTGAAAATTCGGGCGCGATAAGATTTGACAGTTTCACAACTGGTCGTAGGTGGTCTACGACTGGTCGTAGGTTCCCTTCGACTGGTCGTAGGTTCCGAATTTCAACGTTGGAGTTTGAGTCGTAGGTCTACGACTGGTCGAAGATGCAGTCGACACTGTTCCTTCAACTAGTCGAACAGACCTCAGGACTAGTCGAAGCTTAACAGAAAATATCCAAATTTTGTAACAAACTTACGACTGATTCAGGAATTTCTTAGACAAGTCGAAGCAGTGCTAGGACTAGTCGAACAAAGTCTAGGAATAGTCTTAGAACTAACCAAACTCACGTATATCAAACATATGACTTATGTATCCAAAATGGCCTACTCTAAAGGTCATCCTAAGGTTAGTCATACCTCAATAGTGAAGTAAGGACATTGAAACTTAAGGACGAGTGACCTTTGAAAGTAGCGAAGCTTGAAGTCTTGATGTAGCTCAACCTTGAAAGCTTCTTGAGATGAAACTTGTTGAAGTCTTGATGTAGCTTAACCTTGAAAGCTTCTTGAGATGAAACTTGTAAGCTTCTTGATATCTTGCATTATCTTTGTCTTGACTTATGAGCAATGCTTGTCAATCACAGTTGAACTTGAGTAGAGCTTTGTACATCACATATGCAAGCTTCATAACAGTGTCTTTGGCACCACAAATTTGACAACAAAGAGGGCTATAAACTTATAGCACTTACATCATTGAGGTCTAGTATACTCCAATACTAGCTACCTCCCATCGTTCACACGGCCAAGTGGAAGAGACTTTACTATTTGCCTTATCAGTGGTATGCCAATGCTCACTTGACTCGTCTACAGAGGACCCATTTCACGAGCTGGTCAGACTCAACTTGGCTTACAGCCCCCTAACCTCGGGCATATAAGGTCATATCCCTTTCCAACTGACCTTGACATAGTGGAAGACGAGACATATTAGTATTTAGCCCTCGAGTGCTCATGTTATCCACTCGGTATTGACATTGAAGCATCATACTGGTGTAATAAAGTTTAGGGACTTTCACCCAAGGACATCTATAATGCCTGAGTGCTAGAACACATATTCTCAGTATCTAATACGACCATCCACGATATGCCTGTAAAAGTCACAACCTCGATGTCAGTAGGGTGTAAAAGTGATCGTGACATATAGGATGTGAAATACATAAGTCATACTATTCAAGTCATGCATCAAAGTTACGCATACCACGCGATCATGTGAGGTGACCCTACCTCATATAAAGTCTCCTAAGTGTCTCAAGTTAAAGGGCATATGCCATGAACAACCGCCATCCACAGCATACATACAAATTATATGAATGGGCATATAACTAAGCATGATAACACCTAGATCCGTAGCTCAACTGGCAGACTGAGTGGAGATACCTCGTTTCAACACTTGAGGTCTTGGTATCGATCCCTAGTGGGGGTGACTAACATGGAGTGTGTGTACTGACATGGGTGTGTACTAACAAGCTAACCCTTATATATATATATATATATATATATATATATATATATATATATATATATATATATATATATATATATATATAACTAGGCATGATATCGTTACACTAAGCATGTTATCAAACATATCATGTGATAATCGACCTTAATTAGCACGTCATATACATAGAGTGAGACCTAAACGACAGGCCCCACTAGGAAGTCAGTAATCTATAGAGTGTGGCTCACATTAGACTAACATTGGCTTCTCATGTAGCATGTACATAAAAAGACTAATAACTGAATGTTAGGCATAGATAAAATACATATCCCAAGGTGGGGCCCACTGGGTGTGACCTGAGTGGACACCCACATGTGCAATATGTGTGCCACTAGGCTACCAATTTATTGGGCACATGGCCCACTAATAATATCGCAAAATAATTAGATTATCAACGGGCCAATGACATTACTATAATTACTTTAATAGGATGATCTGTACTGTTTGAACATTTTTGACCTAAACCGACGGTTACGGATCGTTGGTTAGTCACTAGGATGTGATCCTATGCTTATGGCCCATCCGAGTTTTGGGATTTCATCATTTCAAGCAAAGTATATGCCTCAATGGATTTACTACAACCATAGTGTCAACATTACATAGGTACACTAATTAGAAATATTAAACTTGATTTAATAATTAAATTCAAACCCCTGCAAATATATTATACATGTTACCTTAGGATTATAGAGGTTCTGAATATAGGGTACCCAACATAGCCAAGGGATTCCAAAAATCTAGGGATCCCAATTGCAAGGGACTCAAAATCCAATAGATCCCAAATAAACATGATTCCCAAATCTAAGGGATCCCAAGTCAAGGGGATTCCCAAATCTAAGGGATCCCAAAACAATCATATTTCCACCCCTACGGTTCCTGTGGTGTGAATCACCTAAGATCTGGATTGACTTGAACTTTGGGCTCATGGCCTAACATGTTCAGTAAAAAAGGTGAACAGCGTTGATGCACATAAACATCAAGGTGGGTCCCATGGGTGGGATTGCAATTGTTGTCAAATGGGGAAACCCTCCTCGCCCAACTGTTACCCTCGGTATGGTCCGCCTAAGATTCGGATTGGCCTGATTTATGGGTCCTTGGCCTAAAATCATAAGGATGAACGGAGTGGATGGCACATAAACATCATGGTGGGCCCCACACTCCATGCCCTAGTGGACGTCCGCCCTATGGAAACTGGCTACATGGCTAACACATTACTAGCTCTTTTTTTTGTTGTTGTTTTTTTTTTTATTTCTTCTTGCTTAGGTGGGGTCTATTTGGATGATCCACTCCATCCACTGGATTGGCCAGCTTGAGTGGGGATTTTGAAGGTTTTAACAGCAGGAATTTAATCCTCTCATTGAGGCCCAATCGAGACTCGAATCTTCCTCATTTTTTGGACCTTGGCCTAAAATGATATGAAGAAACATATGGACGACATGGATATACAAAATACATCAAGGTGGGCCCCACGAGTGGGAACCTACAACCCAACATCTGCATGGGCAGACGCTGACAGTGTGCGGGTGGTTCCCAGCCCACCGTTCCCTGTAGTGTGGTCCACATGATGGTTTTTTTAATCAGCCTGATTTTTGGGTTCAAGGGGCAAAATGAGCTGGGAAAATAGATGGAGGGTGTGGATCTAAGAAACACAACAAGGTGGGTCCCATGAGTGGAAACCCACCCCCACCTGCATGTGCCTGGCGTCTTTGACACGAGAGCTTTCCAACCCTTCCTGCTGCTCACGGTGTGACCCTCTTAAGATGTGGATCGGCTTCATTTTAGGACTTCAGAACCAAAAGAAGATGGACATTCGGATGGATGGCGTGGATGAAACATATGCATCATGGTGGGACCCATGACTGGAGGCCTCACCCTTCCCCGGCCCTATATCTTTTGGCATCTAGACAGTTCCAACGTCTCTGATGTTAAGAACGTCCAGCGTCTAGACTTCCTCACACATACATACACTTATATACAAGGGTCCATGTGAGAGATCCGTCCCGTCCATCAAGTGGACCAACTTGTGTTGGGCCAATGAGCTTTGGATTAACCTGATTTTGGTGCACTTCCACCATCCAAATCTGTATGAACCTATCAACATGTTGGATTGACAATAAACATCACGGTAGGCCATACAAGGTGATCTACACTGTGATAGCATGTGGGGCATGCTCTCCAACAGTGTAGCCCACTTATGGGCCCCACAACACAAAATTTAAATTAAAGAAAGGAGGAAAGAAAGGAAATGAAAGAAAAGCAAGGGAAGAGATCCAGCCATCGGTAATGAATGAAAGAAAGGAGGTCCCGCCACTTGGAGTCTACCATACACTCTATACATGGTGGGTTCCACCATATATTGTGGGCTCAACAAAAATAAGATAACACAAAGAAATGAAGTGTTTTTACTCATTTTTTCCCCTATTCTCTCTATTTTTTAACCACTTTTTTGGGCTCTCTTCTTTTGCAAACTTTTAAAATTCTGGCCCATTTCACAATTGGGTCCGGTATGGACATTACAAAAGCTCGAGAGCCTGACCTAAATTAGGCTCGGGCTAGACTATTTTGGCCCATCATGCACCTAGTCCAAGCATGGCCCTGTGGGTCAAGTTTGGACAGAGCTTGGCCCAGCCCTAGTCTGGCCTATTGACAACCCTAATTATTAAGTTGTTTATATGTCATCAAAATTGTTCATTAGTCCCAAACACCATATAAATAAGGGCAACCATCCAAAATCCTCCAAATTCACCTAGCGGGCCACACAGAGGTTGGATCAGCTCGAGTGTCCAATTATGATGGTAAGGTTGATCGGTTGGATCAACAGTTTGGGTCCATATACACAGCACCTGCAACATAGTTTACTAGAACTTTTGCGTGGACAAAATACCCTTTCTATGCATTAAAAAAAAAAAAAAATATGTAGGCTGAGGATACGTATTATATAAGAAAGCTTGTAGGCTGAGGATACGTTCAACTGGGCCCGCTATAATATGATGGGTCGGTGCAGGACGTTCTCTCTCTTTCTTTTTTTTTTGGGGGTTAGCTTGTTAGTACACACCAGTCCACACACTCCATGTTAGCCACCCCCACTAGGGATCGATACCAAGACCTCAAGTGTTGAAACAAGGTATCTCCACTCAGTGCAGGACGTTCTTTGTATCCCTGTTAGGCTGTTACATGCATCGTGTCCTACCCCCGCTCATTTTGAGCCACGAATTGAGAGATTTGAGAATAGTAATGGGTTGCATTAAATGCAAGAGTTATCATGGTGTGGTCCACTTAAGGGTTACCTACCTCATTTTTGGGCTCACACCTTAAATGATATAAGAATAGGGATGGACGGCGTGGATACACAGATACGTCACTCCCCCAATGGATGCTCCCTGGAGTCGGGTGAGGTCGGACGCAATCCGCTTCCTTTTCATAGAGGCTTTCAATAACCATTAACTTTTTTACAATGGAATGTTGGGGTTGGCTGGGCGGCTTGGGTGGTCTGTGAAATCCACCCCCACCATCCATCAGGTATGTCTCCCCATTTTAGGTCCAGGGCTTAAAATTCAGCACTATACATTATTCAAGTAGATCACGTACAGGACATTAATACTCACCATTTGAAATTGTTTCCCTTGATGTGAGCCATTTGAATCATATATCTTATTTTTAGGCACGTCAGATCCAACTTCCATAAAAAAGGTACTCAAGTGACAATTAGTTACATTAATAGGGGGGCTTGTTATAAACCTTTTTGAAAAAGTTAAGGGGTGTAAATAATACATTATTGAGGTAGCATTAGTTTTTTGTAAAATTCCCTATATAAAATAATAGAAATTTATTCTATGCCCACCCTTGATTTTTGATAGGGTTTACCCTAATGTGTATGTGGGATGCACTCCGACCATTAGATGTATAATTCCGACTTAGGCTAAGGGAAGAAAAATAAGTTGACTGGTGAATTAATCCAACACCAAACAAAACAGTTGAGAAATGTTTATCTTAGAACAGTTAGAGATGTTAATCCTTTTTCCAGGGTCCAATGTGATGATTATATAAATCCACTCCAACCATTAGATGGCACATCAAAATTTAGAGACCAACACTCGAAATTCAGGTCCATCCATAATTTAGCTAAACCACACCAAAGGAAACAATTTAAAGGGTAAGTGTTGCCTTGTACAATATTTCTAATTGTATTGTTCACTTGAATTTTTTGGATGAGGCTTATTTTTTCCAACTTGGGCCTCACATGGGTTGACTCACCTGATGGTGGGTGATGATTTTACATAAACATCACGATGGGTCCACCCAATTTTAATCATATTCTTAATTGAATACAAGTTGAACTATATTCTGTCCAATAAACATGCTATATTCTGAAAACAGTAAAAATGTATTCCAATCTAATGAGGTATGGAACCCATGGCATGGTAATCTAGACTGTGAGAGTTGGCCCCTAAATACATATAAATTTACCATTAAAACTGATTAGGCCCTACTGAATTTGGTCCTGGGTTTTAAATAATTAGATGTAAGACCAGATTGGGCCCGAACTTAGCAAGATCTGGACCGATTAACCGGAGTTTAGGTACTATGGAACCCAACCTGCTGACAGCCTCAGGGAATATATGGATAAGAAAGATCCATGCCAATCATTAGGCACTCCATTAATGCATGTGCCTTAACCTAAAACTTGAGCGGTTTGGCCATTTACGTATTTGATTATTGGGTCAAAGCACTATGTGTACATGTGTGGTACTACTGTACGGTTTGGTCAGTTGTCAAAATTCAACAGCTAAAATTAAATGATTTTTTACAAAGGATATCCATAGGCACTACATCGATGTGGGCCCGTGGCTTAGTAATCCGGCCATTAAGGCCATTAAGGGCCTGTATTTTATCCACGACGTTCATCATTTTTCTCAGATAATTTTAAGATACGATCCAAAAAATGAGTCAGGTGCAAGGCTTAAGTGGACCACAAAGTGGGGATAGAACGTACACCATTAAAAACTTATTGGGAGCTGGAAAAGTTTCGGATCAAGATGATATTTGTGTTTTCAGTTCATCCACGTCTACATGACCTTATTAATAGGTTGGATGATAAAAAAAAAAACATCACAGTGGCCCTTAGAAAGGTTTCAATGGTGGGCATCATTATCACTACATCTTCCTTTGGTGTGGTCCACTGGAGCTCTGGACCTTCCTCATTTTTAGGATCACATATTAAAATAATCTTATCAAAGTGATGAACGGTATGGATAAAACACTTACATCATGGTGGGCTCCACAGAGCCCTGCCCAAACGGATTACCGTATGGGCGGGGCAGGACGCAATCCGCGTCCATTTGGATACAACCAAACAAATTACATTTTAACTTATTTTATGTTACTTTTTAACACTTGTTAGTTTGGTAAGCACAAACATAAAAGTGACTCAATGCTAAAAGTTATTTCAGCATTTTTTTAAAACTTTTCTACTTTTCTCACTCGACCATGGTCCATGTCAAAGCACAGAGCTCTCTCATTGTCGTTATTAAGGGAGGCCACTGTCCCTGTCAAAGGTGAGCCCACACGATGGACAGACCACATCAAAGGTGGGCCCCACATGATAGATGACCTTGTATTAATGTGGGCCGACATAATGAATGGTCCAAGGTTGACCCGTAATGATAAACAGAACACATTCAAAGCCGACTGGTATAATGGACAAACCACTTCAAAGGTGAGCCTACATGATGGATGGTCCACATCAATGGTGGGCTCTTCATGATGGGCAGTAGAGTATAATGGACAAACCACTTCAAAGGTGAGCCTACATGACGGATGGTCCACATCAATGTTGGGCCCTACATGATGAATGGCCCACATTGAGGTGGGCCCTAATGATGGACAATCCATATTGAATGTTTGGTTATTAATGATAAATGGCCGACATCCAAGGTGAGCCTTGAAGATGGACTACCCTCATTGAAGGTAGGGCTTGCATGATGGACAGTCCACATTCAAAGTGGGCCCATATGATGGATGGTCCACATCAAAGTTGGGCTTCACAAGATAGATGACCTCACATCAAGGTGGGCCCCACATGATGGATGGTCCACATCAAAATTTGCCCCTAGCAATGAGTGGCCCACATGCAAGCCGGGCCCACATAATGGACAACCCACATCAAAAGCAGGGCCCTCACGATGAATGGTTCACATCAAAGGTGGGCTCCAAGTGTAAGAGCCCAAAAATGAAGTAGATCCAAGGTTCAAGTACATTACAGGAAGTGGCTGTGATTAGAGGTGTACATGAGTTGAACCGAGTCAAGCTTGGCATATCTCGACTTGGCTTAGCCACTAACTGACCCCAGCTCGAACTCGGCTCGACTCGGTACTCGAGCCTGATTGGCTAGCTTAGCTCAGTTTGGTCAGTAACTCGGGTCAGTTTGAGCCAAGATCCAGCCTCTACAGTATTTTCTCAAACACGTGGAGTGCACCTTCAATTTCTCACGGAATGTAAAGCAGCAACATCGATTTACAGGTATTTCATCAAACACTCATTAAGCAATATAAAAATTAAGATATGAGTGTATTTGTTTCATATCCATACCTTCCTCGCCACTAACCAACACTTCATTGAATCATTTCATCAAACACTTGCTGAGCAATATTAATATCAAAATAATTGAGTCAGTGAACTAGTTCAATCCGAGTTCGATTCAAGTTGGGGTTCAATCCGAGTCGAGTTGAGTTGAGCTCAAGCAAGCTCAAACTCTGGCTCGAAATTTTTTTGAGCTA
Source organism: Magnolia changhungtana (assembly GCA_030180095.1). NCBI lineage: Eukaryota > Viridiplantae > Streptophyta > Magnoliopsida > Magnoliales > Magnoliaceae > Magnolia > Magnolia changhungtana. The sequence continues at coordinate 437,316 of JASAUF010000037.1, forward strand.
AAAAAATCAGCTCGAACTCGGTTTCAAACCGAGTCAAATCGAGTCTTGCGAGCTAACAAGCTAACTCAGTTCGAGTACAGCTCTAGTCGTGATAATGACGCCTACCATTGAAACCTTCCTAAGGCCCACTGTAATGGTTAATTTCCATCCAAGCTATTCGACTTGGATGAAGGGAAAACACAAATATCAGCTTATCCAATACTCCCATGACTCTCCAAAAGTTTTCAACAGTCGGTGTTTAATCCCCAATGTGTGGTCCACATGAGCATTGGAACTGCCTCATTTTTTAGGTTATGCCCTAAAATGATACGAAGAAATAGATGAACGGTGTGGATGAAACCCATACATCACTATCACCCTCAGAACACCCGACCCTTACCAGCTAAGGGACTGAGCGGGGTAGTACCCAAGCGGTTTCGATTCATAGGGCAGAGACTGCAGTCAATCTTCCAGGGAGAAGGTTTCGAGTCGGAGCAGTTGGATTAAAATAATTTCTAAATTTTCATGTTCATGAAACATCCAACACATGATATGTTAGCTCCCATCATAAGGATCACCTTGATCAAAAGTCAGCTTATGCTCATGTGATGAGCATTTGGGACTTATTTTTACATGATGTGATCCTCACGGTGGGGCCATCCTATTTGAAGAATGGATGTCGCATTTACTCGATAGGTTGGGAAGTTGTCCTCTCCTTGAATGGTAACTTGTGGTACAAATGGCGTAGCTTGAAACTTCTCATTCCTTATCCAAACCATACGAGAATCGGAAGTAGCTGCCCCAAGCTTAGTGGGGCCCACCGTGATGAATGCATTATATCTATGCTGTTCATATATGTTTATTCGTCCAAATTTAGGGCATGATCCCAAGTCTAAATCTCAAGTAGACCACACTGCAGAAACGATGAGACTGATGATGCTCGTTGTTGAAACCTTTTTACGGCCCGGGTTATAACTTGCTCATGAGGTCGCTATGAATTGGATGAAAGGAGGATAAAAACAAAAACAAAAATTAGATTGGTCCAAAACTTCTGCCGTCCTCAAGATTTTTATTGCTGGCCCCTAATCCCTCTTTCTTGTGTTTTGGTCCATCTCAGTGTTTAAGCTAATGCATTTTTGGGTCCATATCCTAAAATTACATGGACAAATAGGGGAAGGGAATAGATAGAAAGTATACATTACGGTTAGGGCTGTTAACGGACTGGGCTTGGGATAGGTCTCGGCCCAGATTTTAAACAGTTTTGGGCTGGCTGTCGGGGCCGGCCTATTCAAAAATCTGATTTTTCAGGCTCTGTCTGGCCCATTGATACCCCTAATTATGGTGGACTTGCGGTAGGGAAATCGGCTTCTTTTAATACTCTAACATAGTATGATACATGGTACGTAAAGCATTTAGAAGTTACCTAGACATTATTTTACATATAGAATACAACTACTAAAATTAAACGGTCCAAATTATGGTAACTAGTATAAATGTATCATGAATTAAACATCAAGCTTATTTGACCATTAGATTGGTGGACATTTATCGGACAGTGGTAAAATGAAAACTATCCAACAGTCCTTAATCCCACCAACAAGTGTCCAAGTCCACGAATGAGAGGTCAGGATTAATGTTAAAAAAAGGAAATCTGATACTGCGACAGTAGAAGAAAATCTATTAAGTTTTATTTGAATTAATATATGCCACGTGTTCAATTCTGAATTCTGCGTATCCAGAATCTCACGCAATCCAAACAAGTATCAAATAACCGGAGGTTAGCTTATTTACCTATGCTGGACTAGCCTGCTCTTAAAGTCTACTACTCATGTAGACCACACCAGTTAGCTTATTTCCCTATGTTGGACTAGCCTGTGAAAGTCTACTACTCAAGTGGACCACACCACGTAAGAATGGGAATGGGATGTCATAAGTTTACGTGCAGCGATACCATGATGTGCACGTTTCATCAAACCTATTAATCAAGGGTAACTAGCTAAGATGAAATAATAAGGATGGAGATGCACATCATTGAAGCTTTCCCAGAGCCTACATATGCATCCGTGTAGGAAAAATAAATAAATAACCCACACCGTTCACAATCTAACCTGCGCATCAAGCATGGCACTAAGCTCTAGTATCAAGCCTGCGAGCAAAAGCTAAACATTAGGAATGGATTAGTCAGGTCCGGTAACGCCCATTTTCGTTTGGGTGTGACCGTGAAAGTCTCATTTTGATGTATATATCATATATCTACAGTGTCCATCTTTGTAGATAATCTTAGAACATGGGCACAAAAATGAGGTGGATCTATATATCAGCTGGACCACACCACGGGAACAGTAGTGATTGAATGGCTGCTGTTAAAAAACTTACTACGAGCGTATGGGCCACAAAAAGTTTTGGATGAAACTGATATATATATATTTTTTCCCTTAATGCATATCTGTGTGATCTTATCAACTGACGGGATGGCTAGAAAAAATTATGATAGGTCCTAGGATGTTTTTAATGGTTGGTGTTCAATCACCAATGTTTCCTCTGATGTGGCTCACTGGAGATTTGGATCTTTTAATTTTTGGGCTCATGTTATAAAATGAGCTGATAATGTAGATGCACAACCTGGATATACAACAATACATCAAGGTTTGGCCCTACAGTGACGGTGATACAGAATGCTCCCCTCATTGCCTAACACGCAAGCAAGAGTCTAAGGAAGCAGATTGCCTATGACAGCTTGTCACACTAGCTTCATAAGTGGGGAAGCTCTGTTATATAGGGCCACTATAATGTTCGCTAGAAGCCCATCCAGTCTTCTCTTCTTACTTTTATTTATTTATTTATTTATTTATTTGCATATCAAAATGAGGCAGATGCAAGACTCAGTGGGTTATAGGACAAGGTAATGTGGGTTGAATGCATGTCTAGCATTGGAATATTTGGGAGGCCAAGGGAGTTTTGGATTAGGCTAATACCAGGAAGGTTTCAACCCAGGGAGGTTTCAATGGTAGGCATTTACCCACACGTTTTTATTGTGTCGTGTGGCCTACTTGAGTTGTGAATTGCCTAATCTTTGGGTCAATGTTTTAACATGGTCGTGAGCGATTTAATTTAATGATTTTCTCACCATCGTAAGCCCCACTTAGCTTCCTGTCTAGTGAGCAATTCCTATCCAGCCCAAAAACACAGCAGATCCAAATCTCAGTGGACCGTGCCAGAGAAAATAGTGGTGATTGGCCATTAAAAACTTAGCTCGGCTACAAAACTTTTTAATAGAGCTGATATTTGTGTGGCCATTTCATTCACATGTTTTTAACCATTATCAATGGTTTGAGGGCAAAGAAACATTCCAGTGGCCCTCAATATCCTTTTAAGGGTGAGCATGAAGATCCTGTAGTGTGGTTCACTTGAGATTTAGATATGTTGTATTTTTGGACTTATACCCTAAAATGTTCCCAAGAAATGAATGGACTATGAGACACATGCATAGCCCCACAGTGAAGCTCAGTGGGTCTAGAGATTCAACAGAGCAGCGTCCTTCTCTATTTTTGAAACCAGTGCAAATTATGTGCAATCTGGCATCACCCATAGTAGTTGTGGCCCTGATTGTGTGGAGGGCACCCATTAGGAACTTTCAAAAGAAAATACGTTTATAAAATTGTTTTTCACAAATAAATTAAAATGTTTTGTTTTCTTTCAGATATCAGTGTAGTCCAATTGGGAGAATGTAGGACTTCAACAGGTGGGACCAATGGATTATTCAGATTGAGCGATTCAGTGGGCCCTACTACAGTTGTGATCATTGTAAATAGGTTTTGGGCGGGACACTTGAACCGTGGTCCTTATATACGGTTATTAAGTCAGATATGGAAACTTACGGTATGGAGACCCTAGAGGTGAGAAGTGTGATGGGTAAGCTTTTAGCCCTCTTTCTTATAATTAAATGTCTTGATCCCCTCACTAACACAAGTGACAAAACCTTAGTCCCATTAAGAGGTTCTCCTCAAGGGTGTGAGGTGTGTAAGATCAAGATTCCTGTCAGCAATATCAAGGGATTGGGAATGTCTTCCCAGTTAGGCACACTTTTACGTTATGAGATTGAACCTCCATTATTGATGCATAGACGATACATCAATTCCGCAATACAGATCTAACTGTTGCACATAGGCCAGTGGGGCCCACTCATGAGCAATCACTGGTGGGTGGGTCCCATATGGTTAGGCTTCTTTCGATTTTTTTTCCTTTCTGTTAAAATATCAAATTCAATTTTGAATTTGATTTTGGATAGGAGATAGGTAGAAGAAGGGATAATCTGGTTTCATCCCATCTCCTTCCTTTCCTATAAAAAGGGATAGCCTTTCTCTCGTAAAAAGCACTGAATAATACGAAATACCGAGAGTATACAGAGATATAGTGTGCACTATAATTTGTCCATTTTGACTTGTCCTGAGGACGATCTAATTCATATATCGCAATCCAGGGCCACTTATACCGTAGGATCAGAGGTGTGAATAAATCCATTTGCTCCAGTAGTAAATAGGCGGGCCGTTGGAGCATCAATCTTCTGCTTTGTGAGGGTTCCAAAACTTGTGTAGATCGTCAGATCTGAATAATACGAAATACCGAGAGTATACAGAGATATATAGTGTGCACTATAATTTGTCCATTTTGACTTGTCCTGAGGATGATCTAATTCATATATCGCAATCCGGGGCCACTTATACCGTAGGATCAGAGGTGTGAATAAATCCATTTGCTCCAGTAGTAAATAGGTGGGCCGTTGGAGCATCAATCTTCTGCTTTATGAGGGTTCCAAAACTTGTGTATGTTTATCGTCAGATCTGGAGCGCTCACCTTCCGCGCTTCTCAATAGTGGTATCAAAGCGTTAATCGCTGAACAGCTGAAAGGACAACATTTCGATGGTAACAACTACGAAGACTGGTCCCGCGTGGTGCGAAGCCTTCTGGGCGAGGACGACATATCACACACACTCGATGAGGTTCAAGAGGAACCTATATTAGCTGAAAACGAAAATTTATATGAATATAGGGTTGCGATGACTCGCTACAATAAGTGGCGAAAACAGAATCGTTCAACCTGTAATGTCCTTCTTAGCACTATGCACAAATAACTCATACCTACGTATGAAGTGTATGAAACTGCTAAAGGAATCTGGGAAGCACTGACGAATGCTTATGTGTAGAAGTCAGATGCGAGAGTTCGGGCAATGAAATTAAAATTCCAGGAGTATAGGATGTCAGTCGGCTACCCCATCAAAGATCATATCCGTAAAATGGAGTAAATGATAGGTGCTCTTAGGAATGTTGGGTGTAAATTGACTGAAAATCAAAAGATTATAGTCATGTACCGTTCCTTGCCTGAATCTTGGGCCCCAATTAAAAGAATTCTAAACCATACTGATTTAATCACTACGTTCAGAGACTTTTGTGGCCACTTGGTACGTGAGGTTGAAATAAATGCAATTCAGGCAGGTTCGGCTAAGGCCTTTGTAGCAGAGACCAATAAACGGAAAACTAATAAGAAATGGTTCAAAGCTCGCAAAAAGGCGAAAAAGATTAACCAAGAACAGAAGACCACAACACCTCTTCCAAATCTCAAGAAGGAGAATGGAAAGAAGAATCAGAAAAAGACAAATATAGTCTTCTTTGTCTGCAGAAATTCTGACCATTATGCTCAGTAGTGTGCCCATAAAAAGATGATAATTCCTAAGTTACTAGATACTTTGTATGTAGGCGTTTGTTTTGAAATTCTTTCCATTGATACTATATCTAATGAGTGAATTTTGGATTCAGGCGCAACAAAGCACGTGACACGGAGTTGTTGAGGACTTGAAAAATTCCGGCCTGTAGTCAAGGAAAGTTACAAGGTGTATATGAGAAATAATGCTATCGAAGATGTACTAGGGATTAGCGTTTCCCATCTCCGTACGCGCATAGGGCAAACAATAATCCTCCGTGATACTCTTTATGCACCAGGGATGCATCGAAGTTTAATTTCTATTTCTAGGTTATTAATTGATGGTTTTGATATTCGATTTTTTGGAACAAGAGTTTCTTTAAGACTAAAATAACCTCATCTTTGCATGGAAAAATTTAATTTCATATTTATTTATTCTAAACGTAGATACTCATAATGCACCTCTTGCTTTATCTGCTATGTTGAATGAAACTGTAGTATCTGAATCTCAAAAATAGCATGCGAGGTTAGGTCACATTGGAAAGGATAATATGACAAGACTAGTATATTCTAGTCTATTAGAGTCCTTATCCAAAGTCGATTTGCCATTTTGTGAAAATTGTGTATTCGAGAAGACTTCGTAGAAACTATTTCCTAAAGCGGCTAGGTCTAAGGGCATATTTGAGATAATCCATTCAGATTTTTGTGGACCCTTCAATGTACATACCAGGAACGGATGTCAATATTTTGTCACTTTCATTGACGATTACTTGCGCTATGGATATGTGTATCTCATCTCACATAAATCTGAGGCTCTTGATTATTTTCTTAAATATAAAGCTGAGGTGAAAAATCAACTTGAGAAAATGATTAAAATTCTTCGATCTGATAGAGGTGGCGAGTATACATCTGAAACGTTTAAATCATATTGTGAAAACGTTGGAATTGTTCGGCAGTACATAATGGCTTACACTCCACAACAAAATGGTGTTGCAGAGAGAAGGAATAGGATACTATTGGACATGGTTAGATCGATGATGGAACAAGCCAATCTCTCTACCACATTCTGGCGAGACGCACTGTTAACAGCCGTCTACGTCCTTAATAGAGTCTCATCTAAATCCATTCCTAAGACCCCATATGAGATGTGGTCTGGAAGGATTCATTCTCTAGCCAACCTACGCCCTTAGGGATCTTTGAAATATGTTTTGCTACCTACTCCATATAGAGGTAAACTTGATAATAAAATCATTGAATGCGTGTTTATAAGGTACCCTATGCATTCAAAGGGATATGTTCTAGTTTATGAAGACCATGGACGATGGATTGAGATAGAATCCCGAGACATGACCTTCGTTGAAGATAATACCCAAGCTGAATGAAGCAAAAGGCTCTAATAGAACTTTTTGAAATACCCGATGTATCTCAGGAGAGTGGGAGTTCTGCTTCTTAAGATGATGCTCCTATAGTTCGTCAGGACAATGTGAGAACATCTCAGCAGGCTCTTGAGTTACGTCGAAGCAAAAGAGGATTGATTCCCCGAAGATACTTCGATATTGAGGGGCAAACATTATCTTGCGTTGCAGTTGATGATGATGAACTTGATTCGTATCAGGATGCATTATTATCTTCTAAGTCGGCTGATTGGGTGAATGCTATGGACGAAGAGATCGCTTCCATGGAGAAGAATAAAGTTTGAGAACTTATTGATCTGCCTTCCAATTGTAAAGCGATAGGTAATAAATGGGTACCGATGATCAAAAGAAAGGCAGATGGTACAGTGGACAAGTATAAAACACGATTAGTTGCAAAGGTTTTACACAACAAGAAGGCATTGATTACGAGGAAACTTTTTCACCTGTTGTAAAGTTCTCCTCAATCCGCATGATCTTGTCCATTGTCACAAGTTTAAACTTAGAGTTATATCAGATGGATGTAAAGACTGCATTTTTAAATGGTGATTTAAGTGAAGAGATATACATGCAATAACTCATGGGTTATGTGGACAAAAAGCATCCAAAGAAAGTCTGTAAGTTGTTGAAATCTATCTATGGGCTGAAGCAATCTTCAAGACAGTGGTACATGAGGTTCCACTTGGTCATCACCACTTTTGGACTCACGATGAGTGAAGAAGATCATTGTGTATACATGAAACGGTCTGGAAGATCTTTTCTGATACTATCTCTGTATGTAGACGATATCCTGCTAGCTGGTAATGACATGCAATTGTTGATATTGACTAAAGATTGGCTATTCTTGAACTTTGAGATGAAAGACCTCGGTGAAGCCAACTTTATTCTTGTGGTAAAAATCATCAGGGATCACCCTAAGAAGTTTTTAGGCTTGTCTCAAGCAACCTATATACAAAAGATTTTAGAGTGGTTCAAGATGAAAAATTTAAAAGCTGTTGAAACCCCTATGGATAAAGCTACCACGCTAGACAGGAAATCGTGTCCCTAGACTGAAGTCGAGAAATTGGCTATGTACTCAGTACCTTATGCTAGCGCAGTAGGGAGCTTCATGTATGTTATGCTTTGCATCAGACTGGATATTAGTTATGCAGTTGGTATAGTCAGCTGCTATCAAAGTAACCCGAGACAGTCTCATTGGCAAGCCGTCAAACGTATATTCCACTATCTCAGAAGAAGAAAAGACCTAATGTTGTGTTATGAAGGCACAAACCTCGAGCTTAAAGGATATTCTGATGTTGCTTGGGGTAATGACACCGACGAGAGAGTTTACTTCAGGATATGTATTCTTACTCGGAGGAAGAGCTATCTCATGGTCGAGTAAGAAACAGACATCCACAGCTTTTTCATCTATGGAGGCCGAGTACATTGCATGTTGTACTGTAGTTCAGGAGTGTGTATGGGTTCGTAGATTTCTATTGAGTTTGAGTGTTGTACCAAGTGTTCGTCAGCCTATATCGCTGAAGATAGACAATATTTCTACCATTGACTTGGCAAAGGACCGTAAAAACCACCAGAAATCTAAGCACATTGAGATCAAGTATCATTACGTTCGTGATCAAGTGAGAGATAAGAAGATCGCCCTCAGCTACATTTCTATTAAGGAGATGATGACTGATCCCATGATGAAACTTATAACTAGAGATCTATTTCAGGTTCATGTCAGGCAGATGGGATTGAGGAGAGCTTGAGTGATGTACTTGTTTCGTAGTACCTTTGATATTTCATTAATGAATAATACAATCCATTTATTCAGTATTGAACACTAATATAAACTAAGTAAGTAGATCATCAGCATTTACTTTGAAATCATGTAGGATTTCTATTTTTGTCGGCAGGCAGGTCACCTACTCGCACAGGTTGACCAACCTTGAATGTACAAGAGAGGTACATTTGGGGCCATGTTCATACACTGAGGTATGAACTTCTCTTTATTGTGAATAATAAAATATGAGGATATGAGTGAGTCGTATCCACCTACAATATTTTAAGATTGAAGATGAGACTGATAAAGTCGAATAATATAATCGTACCATTCTTTTATTATGCGATCAATGTTATGGCTTGAATTTAAAACCAGGTTATGAGGTTATGAGATGAGTCGTACCTTATGTAAAATGACCTGCGTATTGTAAACCCGACGTTCACCTAGTATTGTCTACTTTGCGACATGAATTTTATCCACGTGCTGGGACCTTTTACCTACATATTGCTTTGACTCGATCTAATCATTGCAATGTGCGAGTAACTAGTCCCGTATGTGACTCTTTGTGTCCTTAGCTACCCTCCTCTTGTGTATATTGATGTTTTATTTAAACCAACATGATTTAAATGATTTTTAAACTCGCAAGTATACGAATCAGATGTAGATATGGTACGTATTACGAGATCGTTCCCACGAGGACTGGTCGTCACAATTCAAATATATGATTCTCCTTAACTAATCCAACAAATAATGGAACGAATTACTAAGCACAATTTTATGAAAAAAAATAGGGAAGAAAATTCAATCAGAGAAAGAGCACTAAGACTTTCGAATCCACTTATAATTATCCTAACCCTTGTTTTGTCTGTTGATTCACCCTAATGTAGATTGATATAACTTATATAGAGAAAGCACAATTTGTGTCCTTAATCGGGCATACAGAATGTCTAATTCCTTTAAGCAATGCCATGAATAACATATCCCATGTCCTTGGTCGGGCACATGAAATGTATAGTTCATTAAAGCACCCTGTTTCTTCCTCTATAGGAAACCTGTTCATGATCAGACACAAGCACCTAGAATAAGCATCCAAACAACATCCATATATATACTTTGATCAAGTTCATAGATAGAGAAGTATAGAATTTAAACCAATCAAGCCCACTTAGAGAAAGAAACACACCAATCAAATCAAAGTAAAATCAAAATATAATAAGAGTATTCAAATTAGGGGCTTCATCTCATCCCTAGCTGAAAGATTAGCAATCCATAAAATTAATTAGGAAAGAAAGACAAATAAATATGAAAAATAGGAACATCTCCCTTCTTCCTCTCTCTCTCTCTCTCTCTCTCTCTCTCTCTTTCTTGTCTTTGGCTCTCCTCCCCAGCTATGCATGCCCTTCCTCACGTTTTGCAACTCTATAGCTGATGGAGTGGTGAAAATCGGATTTGGAAAGCTGTCGCACGCGCAGCGAAAGCCTTTTCGCAGCCCAGTTCGGGCCCTCGAAACATAGCATTTTCCTCGCTCAAATTCCAAACAAACACCGTCCCTTAGGACTTTCTTGGATCCTCTACATGATGGACAGTTCAGATCTACCATGTGATCAAAGATGGTGGCCCACAATCGCCTGAAAAACCGGATTTCCTAATATGTGCGAAACCTTTCGCACCCCTCGCTGTCGTGATCGGTGGGCCCCACAGAAGTATTTTCTGAAAAATCCACCCCGTTCATTGGATTCAGGATAAAATTTCAGTCGAGAATAGGTAGTTTTGAACGTCCATTGACGCGTCCCAGAGAAGAAAACACAAAAAGATCAGATTTGAACGTTGCAGGGCAGCCCTTTTGTGGCCTCTGTACCGCACACGTGTGCACGCATGGGTGTAAAGTATCAGCATGGTTTTTAAGTTTACGAAGCCCTCTACACTATGGACGGATTGGATGAACCATATGGGTGATGGGTGGGGCCCACAGAAGTTCGAAAAAACGGCCCAGCCGTCCGTTCGCAGACAGCGCAAAACGGGGACGCGGATCTCTTCCGCTGTCCGTTCTGGTGGGGCCCACTTCAATAATTTTTTTATCAATCCAAGACGTACATTGGATTCCTCTCGAAAAACCGTTCGGGAAGGGATAGTTTTGGGTGTCCATTGATGCGGTCCACCGATTTGTTCCACCGTCCAATATGTGTTTGAATGGTTAAAAACCAATATTCGTTGTCTTCTGAAATACTGCCACCTAGGCGATGGTAATATGGACGTTGGAAATCTAATGGACGGTCTGGATCACACTTTTGGAAAATGGGTGGGTTCCACAACTGCATCCGATCCCCGGACGGTGTTAACGCTGTTGAGAAAAATGGAAATTTCCGTTTTCTTCGAGAGGAGGTCAGTCAAACTGACTTTGACTGTTTCGTGCGGTCCAGTGTGGCGCGGCTATACATGTGCTCAATGCACACGCCACACATACGGGGCCCACTATGATGTTCTTAAGAAATCCAATCCGTCCATCCTGTTTATCATCATATTTAAACCGTTGAGGCCAATTTTTGAAGCATATCCAGATTATAGGTGGGCCTAAAATTGGAGATTAATGAGATGATCTGTCCGTTGGCCCACTTCTCGAGATGTTCAATGGTTGAAATTTAATATTTGCGGTTTATTTATGGTCCCCAAGCCATGTATGAAGTTTCGAGCCAATCAGATGGCGGGAACCCTGTGAACTTGCATTCTCCACCAGTTTCGGGCCTCTTTAATGTAAACGACTTGATTTCCTCGGATCCATAGCGTGTAAATTCTTCAATATTGGTCCTCTGGAGTCCTTCCCTAGCTCTGGTGACTTCAGATCGTCAAATCCACGCTTTTAATACTCTTTTTCAATCACCGCTCCTTATTATATCCTGCAACAAAAACATAATTAAATATCGACATTGGGCGTTATCATGTACGTAAAATTAGGCAGTATTCAGGGTCTAAGATGCAATATTCGACACTCATCACAACCCCCGACCAGCATTTTGCTAGTCTCGAGCAAAACATGTGAAAAATAATTTCAGAAATAAAAGGGTAATTCCTGTAAACTCGAGTGACTTGTGAACAAATAATTGAGATATGAGAATTCTACATACATGAATGGTGAGTGGAATTTTCTCCTGGAATCAAGCTCACGGTAAACTTTATAATCAAGCTCAAAATATTAATCCATTAATTAGAACAATTTTAAACATTTAGTTCCATGAGTGTATAGTGTAATCTCGGCTTACAATCATTAAAAGATCCAATTGTCAATTTCATGATATCATTAGTAATTAACAACAGAATTCATGACAACCAAAACTTGAAACCAAAACATGCCAACAGATTAATTTTTCAGTCTACCAGCCTGTGATATTCTTTATGAACAGTAACGCCAATGAGGGGAATCAAATTCTCACCTACAGGGAGCAAACCTATGGTGAAAACTTGTCGCCTAACCTTTTTTTTTTTTTGCATATGTCAACTATGGAGAATCAAATCTACACCTATAGGGAGCAGACCTATGGTGAAGATTATGTGACTTAGCCTTTCTTTCTTCTTCTTACTAAATGAAATTTTTTTTTTTTTTTTTTTTTCGTGCTAGGTTCTTTCATGCTTAGTGATTATCAGTTAATCATTCCATGTGTAAGTTTAGATGTGATATATGAAATCATGACTCAATCAATGTTTATAACTTCTAATCATGGGTTAACAATTCAAACTTAATCTGTGAAATCTACCGCATTAACCGAATCCAAGAGTCATAAATTACTCACATTCTGTATCTTGTAATTTTAAAATCACAACTATCCTTCAAAATCACTTCAAATTCATAAGAAATTCCAGAAAAAAGTTTAAAAATTTTCACAATTTTGCTCGAGACCAAGAAAATACTGATTAGGTAACCTAATCTCCCACCCCTAACCTAAAATCTACATTGTCCTCAATGTAAAAGAAATAAGCATGCAATGCACATGAGACAACGAAAAGAAAAGAGGAGTGAGGGAAAGATAGTACCTGGACGGAGAATCAAGAGGCTTTCCAAAAAATATCAACGTAAAAGGCAGTCAGCATAAGAGAGAAATCAGTAAAATACAAAAAATAAAAGATCCTACCTATACCACTTTCGCAGGTGCTCTCGATTGCATTTAGCGTATGCAACAAGCCTTTAAACCCCTAGGTTATCCCTAGTGGACGGGTTGTAGTCTCGTGAGGGTTTGCAGTAATGTTATCCACAAACATTGAACTAACTAACTAGGAAAAAGAAATAAAATGAAACGCTGGGTTGCCTCCCAGGAGCGCTAAGTTTAACGTCTTCAGCCAGACAAGAACGGACCATGAATTAACTAATCTGTATAACCAGGGTCCGTCAAAGAAATTACCTCAACACTTTGATTAACCAATCCCAGACAAGTAATGTGAGTTCCCATGAACTGTGCTATCTGAAATGAGGTAACTGATACTATCGTCAAATAATTTAAGGACTTCTGCTCGAACGACTTCTTCCATGTTAGGATCACGCTTCCTTTGCATTTCACACGACTTTCCCTCAGCATGATCCATACATACAGTGGGGAATACTCCCTGTATTTCCGCTATCTTCCGTTCAATTGCTGCCTTATATGCTCTAAGAACATTAAGCAACCTGCTCGCCTTTGCCTTCTCAGAGTTAGAAATTGTGCTGTCAGGCAGAGCCTCAGAGGGACCTAATAATGCATACTCGAGATCTGTAGGTAATTGTTTAAGGTCAAGTGCAGTTGACTTCTCAATACATGGGACCGGTTTAGACTCAGAGGGATGAAGAGGTTCCACTTTCGCTCTCCATTTTTCAGTCTCCAATATAGGAGTAGAGTCGAGCAGTGCATTGACTTCATGGATGGGACTATCTATGTCAAAATCCATGCCATATTGTGCTAAGTAGGTCTCAAGTGGATCTTCAAAAGATTTACGGAAGGAGTTATGCACTAGACTCTCGATTATGTCCGCTTCAAATATGTCATCCAAATCTGCGGATTGTTGTCCAGCATTAAAGACATTGAGTTTAATATTCATGTTACCAAAGGACAACTTCATAACTCCATTCCGGCAATTTATAATAGCATTAGATGTGGCAAAAAATGGACGACCCAAGATAATTGAGATCTGACTAGTCGGATTCCGGACAGGCTGGGTATCTATAACTATAAAATCCACTGGAAAATAAAATTTATCAACCTGGATTAACACATCTTCAATAACACCCCGGGGCACCTTGACAGATCTATTAGCTAGTTGTAATATTATTTTAGTCGGTTTCAACTCACCAAGTCGTAGCTGCTCATAAACCGAATATGGTAACAAATTGACGCTCGCCCCCAAGCAATGCCTTCCTGATCTTATGATTTCCTATGCCGCAAGAAATAGTGGGGGCTCCTGGATCCCTAAATTTAGGAGGGGTGTTATGTTGAATCATGGAGCTGAGTTGCTCTGCAAGGAAGACTTTCTTATGAACATTCTGCTTACGCTTTTGAGTGCATAAATCTTTAAGAAACTTAGCGTACGCAGGGACTTGCTTGATGGCATCAAGTAACGGAATGTTGACTTGCACTTTTTTAAACACATCCAGGATTTCATCAAAGTTGTTTCTTTTCTTCATTGGTGCCAGACGTTGAGGAAAGGGTGCTTTGGGCACATAGGGTGGCACATTAGTGGCTCTTGGAGAGTCAGAGAGCTTTTGGACTTTGGATGCATTAGTGTGTCTCTCTGCTTCATCTTGATCTTCCGTTTTGGAATTTGATTCATCCCTAGGTATCTCTATTCTGTTGTCAATCTGTTTGCCTGACCTAAGGGTAGTGATCGATTTGGCTTGCTCATGATATTGCCCTTGGTTGGAATTAGAGCCAATCTCATACTGTCCCTTTGGATTAGCCACAGGTTGGCTAGGGAACTTACCCTTCTCTCTCTCACTCAATGTGGCAGCAAGTTGACCCAATTGTACTTCCAGCTTGGCGCGCATTTGCATGTAAGCTTTGCTGGTTGGCTAGTAAGGTTCGTTGGGTGTCTTTTTGGAATTGGAGAGAACTCTGCATAAAAAGATTGAGTGTATCCTCAAGAGATGGTTTCCTTGATTGTGCAGGCAGTTGTTGATATTGCGGAAACTG
This sequence comes from Magnolia changhungtana, assembly GCA_030180095.1. Taxonomy (NCBI): domain Eukaryota; kingdom Viridiplantae; phylum Streptophyta; class Magnoliopsida; order Magnoliales; family Magnoliaceae; genus Magnolia; species Magnolia changhungtana. The sequence continues at coordinate 452,316 of JASAUF010000037.1, forward strand.
TTGAAGTTGTTGACTGCCAACTTGGGAGTGCGGTTGCATGGGAGGATTTCCAGATATTCCTCCTTGTTGTGGTCCTTTTGCCCAAGAGAAATTTGGATGCCTACCCCAACCTGGGTTGTAAGTTTCTGCGTAAGGATTATTCCTAGGTCTTTGAAAAGTGTTCATTGCATGTACTTGTTCAGAAAGAAGTTCTGGGGATGCTGCACCAGATGGACAAGATTGCATAGGATGGGCAGGACTAGAACATATGGCACATGCCTCGACTTGAGCTGTTTGTGGAGGTCCATTATGCAACATCAGAGCATTAACTTTTTTTGTCAGGCCATCAATCTTGGCATAGAGATCTGGTGTGACTCCTATCTCATATATTTCACTTCTCTTCTGTGGTTGGGGACTTCTGTCACCTCTATTTGAATAGTCCCATTTCTGGGAATTTTCACACAAGGTTTCAAAGAAGTTCCATGCTTCAACATCACTTTTGGTCATGAATGACCCTCCACTGGTGGCATCAACCATGCGACGGTTTTGGGGTGTCAAACCATCATAGAAATATTGAACCTGTTGCCACTTTTCAAAACCATGGTGTGGACATTTAAGAAGTAAGTCCTTCCATCTTTCCCAACATTCATGAAAGTGCTCTCCCTCTTTTTGTGTGAAATTGGTAATTTCCCTACGGAGAGCATTAGTTTTGTGAACAGGGAAGAACTTGTTTAAGAACTTCCTAGACAATTGGTCCCATATAGTGATAGACCCAACTTCTAGAGAATTCAACCATGCTTTCGCCTTATCCTTCAAAGAAAAAGGAAAAAGGCGCAAACAGATCGAATCGTCTGAAAAGTTTTGAAACCTAAAGGTAGAGCAAATGTTTAGGAATTCTTTCACATGATGATATGGGTCCTCCTTGTCTAAACCATAAAAAGAATGCAACAACCGTATGACCCCAGTCTTGAGTTCAAAGTGTGCTACCGTGGTGGTGGGCAACACTATGCATGAAGGCACATTGAATTGGACAGGAGCTGAATAATCTCTAAGAGCTTTAGTTCCATTCTCTTCTGCCATTTCAAATAGGATGTTTCTAAATCTTCTACGAAAAGTTCTTTCTATTTCTGGATCAAAAGGTGCTAGTTCTATGTTTAGAGATCTACGTCCTAGCATAAACTATGTTATTGCAATGTAAGAAAGAAAACTAAACTAAGAAGCAACCTAAGAGAAATAAAACTAGAACTAGAAACTATGAGATTCTAAAACAAGTTAAAACTATGTAAATAAAAATGGGAAGAAAGAACCTGGAAAAGGAGATGATTGATGTCAGAAGATTTAAGAAGCTCCACCTTCACTTAGTAGCTTCTTTCCTCAATTCCTGTAAATAAAAACAAAAACAAATTAAGTTTCCTAAAATAATGATAGAAAAATCCTAAGCAACGGTTAATTTCTAAAAAAGAAAGTTTCTAATCTTAGAAATAACAAGCTAAGTTAGTTTCTAAAAAGGGAAGAATTTCTAAAACTAGAAAATAGAAAGTTACTTGAAAGAAGAATCTAAATCTAAAATTAGAAACTAAAAAAAATTTCTAAAAAAATAAAACCCTAATTCTAAAAATAGAAATTAGAAAAAGTAAAGAATTTAGAAAGGGATTACCAAATTAGAAGTTTATTTCAGGACCCTACAAAACAGGAAATATGTTAGTTTCTAAAATAAAGAAAAGAACTCTAAGTCAGTAAAATCCTAAGCTATGAATTATGATAAGAGAGAATCCTAAATTCAATTTGGAACGAAATAGTCCCCGACAACGGCGCCAAGAACTTGATGTTTTATTTAAACCAACATGATTTAAATGATTTTTAAACTCGCAAGTATACGAATCAGATGTAGATATGGTACGTATTACGAGATCGTTCCCACGAGGACTGGTCGTCACAATTCAAATCTATGATTCTCCTTAACTAATCCAACAAATAATGGAGCGAATTACTAAGCACAATTTTATGAAAAAAAAAATAGGGAAGAAAATTCAATCAGAGAAAGAGCACTAGGACTTTCGAATCCACCCATAATTATCCTAACCCTTGTTTTGTCTGTTGATTCACCCTAATGTAGATTGATACAACTTATATAGAGAAAGCACAATCTGTGTCCTTAATCGGGCATACAGAATGTCTAATTCCTTTAAGCAATGCCATGAATAACATATCCCATGTCCTTGGTCGGGCACATGAAATGTATAGTTCATTAAAGCACCTTGTTTCTTCCTCTATAGGAAACCTGTTCATGATCAGACACAAGCACCTAGAATAAGCATCCAAACAACATCCATATATATACTTTGATCAAGTTCATAGATGGAAAAGTATAAAATTTAAACCAATCAAGCCCACTTAGAGAAAGAAACACACCAATCAAATCAAAGTAAAATCAAAATATAATAAGAGTATTCAAATTAGGGGCTTCATCTCAGCCCTAGCTGAAAGATTAGCAATCCATAAAATTAATTAGGAAAGAAAGAAAAATAAATATGAAAAATAGGAACATCTCCCTTCTTCCTCTCTCTCTCTCTCTCTCTCTCTCTCTCTCTCTCTCTCTCTCTTTCTTGTCTTTGGCTCTCCTCCCCAGCTATGCATGCCATTCCTCACGTTTTGCAACTCTTTTTTATAGCTGATGGAGTGGCTGGAGTGGTGAAAATCGGATTTGGAAAGTCATGTCAGACGCGCAATAAAGCCTTTTCGCAGTTCGGGCCCTCGAAACATAGCATTTTCCTCGCTCAAATTCCAAACAAACACCGTCCCTTAGGACTTTCTTGGATCCTCTACATGATGGACAGTTCAGATCTACCATGTGATCAAAGATGGTGGCCCACAATCGCCTGAAAAATCGGATTTCCTAATATGTGCGAAACCTTTCGCACCCCTCGCTGTCGTGATCGGTGGGCCCCACAGAAGTATTTTCTGGAAAATCCACCCCATTCATTGGATTCAGGATAAAATTTCAGTTGAGAATAGGTAGTTTTGAACGTCCATTGACGCGTCCCAGAGAAGAAAACACAAAAAGATCAGATTTGAACGTTGCAGGGCAGCCCTTTTGTGGCCTCTGTACCGCACACGTGTGCACGCATGGGTGTAAAGTATCAGCATGGTTTTCAAGTTTATGAAGCCCTCTACACTATGGACGGATTGGATGAACCATATGGGTGATGGGTGGGGCCCACAGAAGTCCGAAAAAATGGCCCAGCCGTCCGTTCGCAGACAGTGCAAAATGGGGACGCAGATCTCTTCCGCTGTCCGTTCTGGTGGGGCCCACTTCGATAATTTTTTTATCAATCCAAGACGTACATTGGATTCCTCTCGAAAAACCGTTCGGGAAGGGATAGTTTTGGGTGTCCATTGATGCGGTCCACCTGATTTTCTGTTCCACCATCCAATATGTGTTTGAATGGTTAAAAACCAATATTCGTTGTCTTCTGAAATACTGCCACCTAGGCGATGGTAATATGGACGTTGGAAATCTAATGGACGGTCTGGATCACACTTTTGGAAAATGGGTGGGTTCCACAACTGCATCCGATCCCCGGACGGTGTTAACGCTGTTGAGAAAAACGGAAATTTCCGTTTTCTTCGAGAGGAGGTTGGTCAAACCGACTTTGACCGTTTCGTGCGGTCCAGTGTGGCGCGGCTATACATGTGCTTAATGCACACGCCACACATACGGGGCCCACTATGATGTTCTTAAGAAATCCAATCCGTCCATCCTGTTTATCATCATATTTAAACCGTTGAGTCCAGTTTTTAAAGCATATCCAGATTATAGGTGGGCCTCAAATTGGAGATTAATGAGATGATCTGTCCGTTGGCCCACTTCTCGAAATGTTCAATGGTTGAAATTTAATATGTGCGGTTTATTTATGGTCCCCAAGCCATGTATGAAGTTTCGAGCCAATCAGATGGCGGGAACCCTGTGAACTTGCATTCTCCACCAGTTTCGGGCCTCTTTAATGTGAACGGCTTGATTTCCTTGGATCCCTAGCGTGTAAATTCTTCAATATTGGTCCTCTGGAGTCCTTCCCTAGCTCTGGTGACTTCAGATCGTCAAATCCACGCTTTTAATACTCTTTTTCAATCACTGCTCCTTATTATATCCTGCAACAAAAACATAATTAAATACCGACATTCGGCGTTATCATGTACGTAAAATTAGGCAGTATTCAGGGTCTAAGATGCAATATTCGACACTCATCATATATGAGGATGAGATTAAGTGTCGTTACTTTAGTGTACTATGACGAAAGGTCCTTGATTGGCCAGATTCAGTTACGCTAGGAAAGCGGCTTGATTAATTACAAATTATACATCTGCGTGGGGAAGATCCCATGACAGCTACACCAAGTTTCTAGAACTATAAATACGCACTTGAAGACTTATCCACCGGCTATATCGAGTTATTTTTATTAGAGTTTTACAAACAATATTTTTCTTAAAAAGCATATATATAGTATTGCTTTAAATTGGTTTTAGTCGAAGTTTGTGAAAAATCAAGTTTTAAGAATAACTCGATAAGTTGGATAAGTGCGTATGTTGGCCGAGTACTCCAGATCGGGAGTTAACTCCATTTGGTGTGGTCATGCGGACTAGGACAGGCATTGCAAAGCTTGAGTTATTGAGTATTAGTTAGGTGGTCACTTAGTACTTAAGCACCTGTCAGAAGATTACGGTGATCCAGCTGGTCCCACGCCTCTGATTCTTTTGATCGCGATGTTTGGTCTTTAATTATTATTAGGAAAGTTAGATGGACAATTTTTATGTGCTTATCCCATTATGTGATTGAGTGAGAGATGTTGGACGTACGCCAGTGGGGCCCACTCGTGAGCAATCACTAGTGGGTGGGTCCCATACGGTTAGGCTTCTTCTGATTTTTTTCCTTTCTGTTGAAATATCAAATTCAATTTTGAATTTGATTTTGGATAGGAGATAGGTAGAAGACCAGATAATCTAGTCTCATCCCATCTCCTTCCTTTCCTATAAAAAGGGATAGCCTTTCTCTTGTAAAAAGTACTGAATAATATGAAATACCGAGAGTATACAAAGATATATAATGTGCTAACTGCATCTCACAATAAATGGGTCAAAATATTAAAATAAGATTGATTTAATAACCCGTTGATTGACATTCGTTTGTTAGTCAAGGACAGTTAGTTTCTTCAGTCACCACTATATCTTTGGATATGATTCCATATATTTTATATTTTTTTGGAAATACTTTAATACTCTGGCAGTGTGTGATGAATGATACACAGGCAGTAAGAAATTATTGAATATATGATATAAATTAGAAATAGTAAGTTCCATAATTTAATGGCTTTGATACCACTGTAGCAGCCCTTAGGACGGCCCGCTCCGCTGCCCGACCTCTAGTCGGGACGGCGGCGTCGCGGGCGTCGCGAAGGGCTGCTACACTAACATCTCTCTCTTCTTTTTTTTTTTTTTTTTTTTTTTTTTTCAATTTTTTGTAAATGCATGTATGCGTGGAGGTGGGGCATTTTTACGGCACCTTTGTCTGTTATTTATTTATTTATTATTTATTTTTTAACTTTTGGTAATGTGAATTTTCGATGAATGAATGGGGTTTGTGTCTGTTTGGATGCTTGAAATTTGTTGTTCATCCCATCAATGTTAATTTCAATCGGGGCTAACAATCACGCAGAGAGGATTTGCCTGACCACTGATTTGTTCAGTTGAAACGTGAGCCACTAAGGATTTTTGGGGGCTGAGGGCCATTTTCCGTGCAGGTGTTGGAACCTGAGGTTTGTTGACTTCCCACCAAGTATTTGATGCAAATCCGTAATGGTCTCTTACCATGTTGATTGAGCAGGGATATTGTGGGTTTCTTCTTTGTTGGAAATGGCCTCCTTTCAAATGTTCGATGAAAATCCTCAATGGTCTAATACCGTGTTCATTGAGCATGCAATTTTGTAATTATGTTTCTCTCTAGAAACTTAGTTGTTTATGGAAATTGATTGTTGAAGTAATGTGGCTGTTTATGAAAAAAATTCTGTTAAATTGTGTTTCTGAGTTTTCTAGCTGAGTTGATCAAGTCCCAAGCATTTGCCCTTTTGGAATTATGCCCAGTCAAGTTGGCACAGGACCAAGCGGAGTCAAATTGGCCGAGTTTCAAGTCAAGCCACCTGATTTTTGGAATTATGCATGGATAGAGCATTTGCCCTTTTATGTGAAGAAAGAGTTGCTAAAGGCATCCATAGAATAACGGATGATACAACCGAATGCACTTTCAAGGCTTTGAAAACAATGTGGTCTCTTGAGTGGGAAATAAATGATGCGTATAATGCAGAAGGAAGACTGTTGGCCCAGGTACCTGCCAACTATTTCTTCTATGTTCCTTAAAAAAAAAAAAACTAGGAAATTATTCCCATCACTAGAAGAGTTATTGTTTGATTCTACTACAATACGTACTGTTTATATGATATATTGAGTTGAAATTGGTATTTTTCAACTTACAGGTAACTTTCTTACTGGGAATGGCTAAGTTTTCCTACTTCAGAAAGATCTAGCAAGGTGTAATCTCTTCTCACTTGCCATTTCCGTCACACTGCATCGAAATGGCAAGTGGATTGCAGGCTGTCGGCATCCTTATCTTTAGTGTATATTGACTGTATTTCTGACACAAGGGATAAATAAACTAGTGATATGGACGATAAAATGACGATACCGATATATTGGTGATACTCTCGATAATATCGCTGATATGTGGGAATAATGTATTTTCTGGCAGTTTTGATATCGTCACCCTGGAGCTACTGATAATATTGAATAATATCACCAATGTTTTGATCAATAGTTGCAACCTGATTTGGGATTTGACTTGTTTGAGATGGACCAAAATTGAGTTGACTGAGCCAAGTTGAGTGAAGTTTACTTAGGAACAAGTTGCAAATTGAAATATAGATTTGAAAACTTGCTGAAATCTGTGATATACTAGCACTTCTTGCAGGGATATTGAGTGGAATACAACTTCTTTTGATGAAGAAGAATATTATGTAATTAGTATTGGATTCTAGTGTCATAGTCGATTTTCTTCTCATCTTTGCCATCTTTTTGTATCCACTTGTATGGACTATTGAGTTGCTTCTTGTGTGCCCTTTGAAATGATGAAGCAAGAATATGCATTATGTTTGTTGCCATAACATATTACAACACTAGTTGTTTCATTGTTGCCATAACATATATATTACGGCACTACTTGTTTCATTGTTGCCATAACATATTATGGCACTAGTTGTTTCATTGTTGCCATAACATATTATATTTTAACCAGGAAATGATACTTGCCAGCCATGATATCTCAGTGGGCAATGTAAGTCATTTTACCTCTCATGATTTTGTGTAATATTTCTTTTTTTTTTTTCCTTTATGTTTTGATTTGTAATTTCTTTTAGCATCTTATTCTCTTCTTCCAGCACCTTATTATCTATACTTTCAAGTTTATTACCAAATTTTATCAAACACTTGAGCTTCACTGGCATTCTTTTTTTGTTCATCAATTGAAATGAACGACACAAAAGAGAAGTGTTTCTTGTATGATATTGTTGCAAATGGTTGAACTTGAATAGATGTTGACAAGGTGTATTTCACTATCAGATTTTGTTTCTTGCCATATGTCATTTTATAATTGGTTCCTTATCCTGAAACTTATGATATTAGTTTTGATTAAGGAAATCATTAATTTACAGCTTTGACTACATTGAACGTGATTGCCGAGCTTGTGGCCTTGGTTGCAATTTTGAATTTCAGAGGGTATGTCTTGAGAACTTTCAAATTTCAGATTACCTCTTTGTTTATATAGATTGGTTATGCAAAATGTATGTCCATTATAATTTTCAAGTTCATTTTGTTGCTTGCAGGTTAATGGAATGCATGCGGGTGATAGATGTTGAAATATGCTCTTGTGCCAAGGAGTGTTAGTATTTTATTGATATGTTAAATTTTTCATGGTTACTTCTTATTTGTGGTTTTTCTTCTGCTTATGTCTGAATAAATTGCCCAGATCTTACAGTCCACAAACTGTTTACCACCCGGGCTGATCTCTATCGAACAGTATATACGCATGCAAAAGTTAAGGTATATAGAATTCCTACGTTATTGTTCCCACAATATTTATTTTCTAATTGAAAATATTCATATTAGTACAACTTTGTCAAACTGTGCTGCTGTAATTTGTTGCTGAATCTATTTAAAGTTTTAAACCTAGTAACTGATGATATTCATCTTCAGGCAATGGAGCTCATGTTTGTAGATGCTTCTAAAAGCAAACAGTTTTCTGAAAAGAAGAGTTTTAGAGATTGAGGATGAAGGAATTCATACACCTACCTCCTCAACACAAGTAATATGCATGGCCCACCATTAGGCCCAATCATCTTCGTCACAACATGTACATCATTCAGTTAGATCTTTGTAAATGTATTGTGTAATCACTATATTCTCTAATTTATCTAATGTTCTTCATGAAAATGTGTTGGTTATGATAATGTACATACGCCATTTTCCGTATTGAGAATCCTTTTTTTTTTTTTTTTTTGCCTTTTAATATAAAAAAAATAAGAAAAAAGAGAGAAAAACATGACAGTGTTGCCCTTTGACAAAGAGTGTATTGTCAAAAGCTATGGATGAAGGCTTTTAGTCATTTATCTTGAATGACATACAAACATTCAGCAAGCAATTGGGAGAAGGAATGAATAAGTGCAGAGATCCCATATCATTTTCTATCAAACAAGCATGAAGATTAGTTTAGGTTTAATAGCAAGCGATCCATTTTAGAAAAATCTCATTAGCCTAATCACATTCTCTAATTCCTCTTAATTCTAATGCTAATTGCGACTTGGGTTTAATACAAATTGCAGGCCCAAATCCCCTCTTTGGATCTTTAAAATCATCAGTTTTGATCTTGGGAAGATCAAGTGATACACGGATCGGAGGAGAAGGAATGCACCATGCCGTATACTTTAGGAAAGACAATCGAGGAAAGTGGACCTTGTCCTACAAGAACAGATACGTTGAATCAGAGATGTACAAGCTTGAGAAAGAGAGGAGGAGGCCCTCTTTTCTTCCTGCTATTGAAGGGGATTCTCCAGTAATCCTAGTTGCTTATTTACTAAATCAGATTAGGCAATTATTTCTTCTAAATTAGGCCATAGATCTGTTTGAAACGGTGGAAATAAATCAGGTATGGTAGTTAAAATTCATGTTCGTGATTAATTAAATCAAGTCCCAGTTAATAATATTGTATTCATTATAGTTTTCTGGAGGAAAATCATCTTTCCAACCTAAGTGGCTGCTGCAGTTGGATATAGACTCATTGACTTGAAGCTGATTTTTTTTTTTTTCTCTGCTTTAGGTAAAAGATACAGTAGAAGTGGATTTTTCATCTCCTTCTCATGATTCCAAGTATTTTCGTCATCTCTCTATAGCTGAATCGATTTTAGAATTTTCTTCTTTTCCTTTTTCCTGCTATTTTATATGATGAACTGTCATTATGTTTCATCTTTTCAATTTTGATCGATTTTCTGCTGTTTCTCTACTTGGAATTTGAGAATCAGGGAATATCTTCTCTTCTTGAGGTGAATGTGTATCACGTTTGGAGCTAAAATGCAAACCACATGTTTGGAGGCAACTGGCTATCGATAAAATATAGAGCATGGCTGATGGTATGTTAATCTTTTCGGGATGCTTCGCTTATCCTGTGACTTTAATTCTAATTAGGTGCTTATGGATTGTGTATTTTACAAACTGTTTGTTGTTTTGATCAATCTGCACTTTTTTCTTGTTTTCTATTCTCTTCCTTTGTATATTTTCTCATGCTCATTTTGGGCTTCTTCATTTCGGATTGTGTATTTTTTATATTTTTTCTTGTTATTTATTCTCTTCCTTTGTATATTTTGTATATTTTACAAACTGTCAGTGGCTGTAATTCCTTTGGTGTATGTCTTCGGGTTCATCAAGTCAGCGAGCTGACTCAGTTGACCCGATGAGATTTTGAGTTGAGTCGTCAGGTTTAGGAATGCAGGCCTCAGTTTGGTGTAGGTTTTATGCTGCCCTGTTCTCAGATATTGAGTCATCAGATTTTTATTTTTTTTCCTTCACCGGAATTTTAAGTTTTATGCGGAGTTAGATGCTTACTTGCTATTGATTGAGCTTTCTGTCATGAGATTGCTTTTGATAGCATTCTCCATGTCTTTATTCTTTGTTTCCTCTGTTATGTAGGGGCTATGTTGGAATTCACAGCTCAGGATTCAGAGATTTCCTTCTAAAGCCGGAGATTCTTCGAGCCATTGTAGATTCAGGATTTGAGCATCCTTCAGAAGGAAAATTCTTGTCTAGTTCTTCTCATTTTCTGTTTGACTTCATGAAAAACACAGATTTTGTTATAATGAGAAGCCAATTGTGATGAATTAACTGATATTAAAATTTTGATGTGCTAAACAACTTTGAGCAAATATTCTTCAAAAAAAAAAAATAGAAAAAAGAAAAAAGAAAACTCTAAGCACAAAAATTGGTGTGTTTATAGATGTTATTGCAAATTGTTAACACAATGCATACATTTATATATGCACTCAATTTGGAAGGCTTGCTTGTTCTATACTTCTATTGCATTTCCTTATGTTAGTAGGAGGAATCCCAAATCGATGGTGTTTTCATTCGAACTAGCACTGTATAGGTGTGCCTTACCTTTCATTGATCCAGACCATGCATCTAGTAAGCATAACCATGGATGCACAGTTCTACACGAATTTCCCTTTGGATAATACAATCTATTCGATAAATGGTTTGCAGATGGATGGTTAAAGAGAAAATATGTACAACCATCTGGTAAGGAGAAAATATGACAGAAAGAAGTCCACAGATCTCATTGTTCAGATGAGGATATCTACTTTAAATTGTCTGTTTTCCATCCAATGGGAGTGCCGCCTGATGAACTATCTAAATTGTTGAAAAGGGGAAATACCTTTAAAGAATGCTTGGTCCTCGATGCCGCAGCCAAAACACCAGAAATTTGGGCTGAGTATTATATAATAACCATGTTAACATGCATGTTTCTCTGAACAATTTAATCTGATCATTTCAGGTAATGCACCACTTCCACACACGTGAATTTGGACAAGTCAATTTAATCTGACCATTTTTGTTCTCTCGACCCTGCAGAGAATGAGTGCCCGCATATTGTTGTTGGAACACCTGGGAGGATTCTGGCTCTAGCAAGAGATAAGGATATCTCATTGAAGAACGTGAGGCATTTTATCCTTGATGAATGTGACAAAATGCTCAAAGCGCTTGATATGCTTTTAGCTTTTGCACTTGTTTTCGAACTTTGACATGCATTTCTGCATTATATTTGAACTTAAATGTGTATTACTTAATCCCAGTTGTTTAGTACATAAAACTGTGATTTGGAGTCGAGTATCAGTTGTTTAGTAATGGGATCTATTTTGGGTAGGATATGGATTGATAAGTTGTGAATTAAACAAGTTTATGTTAGGAGGCATAATGCTAGTATTTCAAGCCAGATATGGAAGCATAAAAACTGAGCTCTCTCTCAAATAGTTCTTAAAAATCACACCATACATGTAGTATATGTATGTATCTATAGTGTTGCTGATAGCTTTCCAAACTCTAATTCCTAACACGACCTTCGTATTGAATAGTGTCGGTAAACAAATCGAGAACTAACTACTCGCTTGGATAAAAATAAGAAACTATCTTTGCCAATATGCATGAAGGAGTCTATAAATGGGGAAAAATTCATTGTCAAGGTTAGACCACCATACCTTCAATTTTCTGTTGAAGGCTTGCATGAGAACTGAAGGCTGATTGGAAGGCCACAAAGTCTTTGAAGTTCAAGCCATCAACCATTCTAAGCAGCCTCTGCAGAGAAATATACTGGCCATTAAATAAGAGTACATATGAGATGAAGCCAGAAACTAGAAAAGAGCACAGTGAACATATGGAATCTGTCCTTCAGAGAAGTGAAGAATCAGCTGTTGAAGATGTGTGTGTGTGTGTATAGCTAAAGTTTAGAGGAAACATAATTTTAATGGAGTAATTTCTTGTCCAAATTAATGGTATATGTGGGATCCACTTTTTAATGATCCCAATTGTTCATATAGTTTCACCATATTTTATGTATGATCCCAGAAATCACCCATCAGATGATCCAAATCCAATTTGGCCCCTGTTAGCTGTGGACAACTGGTTGTAATTGCCCATTTCATCAGATGGCTAAGATTATCTGGCATGGACATACTAGGCATGGTCTATCCCATTTCTATCAGAGGCTTAGGTTGCAGAAAGGTGGGCTACTGTACCAATTTTTGGTTGAAGAAAATAAATATTGTTTCCTTTGATTGAGCATCACGTACATTCAGGACAAGAACATGATTGACTGTATGTATGGCTACAATATGACAAAACTAAAAGTGAAAAGATTCTACCAGCTATGCTGTGAAACACAACAGCCCCTGAGCAGCATCTCATAGCTGGGTCTATCCAAGTGCCATGTCAATCAGGCCAGCCGCATCTCCTCACATGTTTCGTTTCTTTAAATATGATTACCTACAACAGGTTACTTGAGTCAGATATGAGGCAAGGCAGAAAACTGCTCCTGCCCGCAATTTTTTGATAAGCATAATCATGGTCCAATGAAAGATTAAGAGAAAAGTGGCAAAAATGACAAACCTCTGCAACATGCTGAATAAGTTAAAAATAATAAATTATATTACGCATGTTAAGGCAAGCTAGCTGGTGCTTTTTATTTTTCTGGGCCCACCATCTGGTAATGTAAACCATTCATCTAGTAGAACCCATCATGGACGAGTCATGGCCAAAATTCCCTCCATCAGAGAACCCTTTCCATCTGTTTGGTGGCTCACAAAATGGATGGTTACAATCAACAGTTCACACTAAAAGAGAAAAACATGGGCCCAATTGATTTGTTAGGAGTTAGAATCATCCAACAATGGGGATTTTCACAGCATGCCCCATCCACATGAGGCCCACCAGGCTGTTCTGGGTAGCCAAACATTATATATTGTTTTCTTCAAAATGCATCATTTTTCATCATCAAAGTTTGGAAATTGACAACCATCTACAAAATGTTTTCAAATTTCAGCTGAAAATTCTATATTATATTTCAAAGTCACTACTGACCATAAGTACATGCAATGTGTAAAGCTGTGTGGATGCAAAACCATACTGAATTGTGAAAATTCAATTCTATGAAGAGGAAATGACCAAATTGAAATGATTTTTCTAAGTATTTAAAATTAGGAAGTAGCCCTTCAATGGAAATTTACTTCTCATGCAAAGCCCAATCATCACACCTTTCGGATGATTCTAGGCATTTGATAGGAAGTGAGTCTTGTGGGAAAACCACAACGGTTTAAACAATCTCAGGCAACCGTTCACATTCAATTAAGAGAGTTCATCCAAGCACTTAGTATTGTCAGACTGTTCTGATTTTTGGGCTTTGGGACATCATCCATGGTGGGGCCCAGTGTACACATGCAGGTACGCGCTGTATTAACACTTCTATACAAATGTATAATTGAAAGAAATACGAAAACATATCAGAGGACTGTCTAGTACCTGAGACAGAGGATTGACGGCAAGTTCAGGAACAGACAAGAACTCATCTGCAGATATAAAACCTTTCGCACTTCGATCGAGTTGACAAAATCTCTGATACAACGACACAATTTCTTGCTGCGAAACTGAATTTACCACCCAGAAGAACTGAATTAACTCTGTATTTACAAAACAAGAGACAGACAATGATAGAAGAGAAATGTTAAGGCAGTTTGCTCCTTCTGCCCCACCACGTGATGATCAAGACCGTTCATCTAGAAGGTCCCACCATAAATCAAGCACATGGCAAATATCTCTTCGCAGTAGATCTTCCACTCCATAGAAAGGCAAGCTAGTAGCAACCATCCCGAAAAGCAGTTTCCAACGTTGTATGGACGGTAAAAATCTCCAATGCAGTAGATTTTCGACATTGGACCCATCTATGGTGGGATATTCAATATGAACGGTCCAGATCATCACCTGGTAGGGCAGAAGTGAGGAAATTCCTTAGCAGACCCTATAACAGAAAGAAGAGCTTTCCAGCTCGCTGCGCAATGAACCGTTGCAATCCATCGCCACTTTACAGTAAAGCTCGCCGTACAATAAACGAATCGGGTCCGCACTCTAAATCCCGACGATTGACAGTTTTCTATTTCAGCCATCCGATTGAAGGCCACAAATAGACAGCCATAATTGCAGTTACCATATGCTTTTTTATCTACACTGGCCCACCAGATGGACGGTTGTAGTTACCATCCGTTCATCTAATGGATCAGAGAAAGAGGGAGAGAGATTAAACATACAGAGATTGTCGCAGTGTTCTTGAACTTCTTCGATATCGTACTGAGTCAGCATCGACGACGCGTTCCCCATTTCTCTCTATTATCTAATACTGAAAGAGATATTTCTCTCCTTTATCTAATAATGAACGAGAGAGAGAGAGAGAGACGATGGAAGAAGCGAGGATCAGTTGTATATTTAACAGGGTGGGGAGCTATATGATACTCTGGCAGGGTATTACGCTTGATACGCAGGTACTCGGAACTTGGACTCGTGACTCACAATCAATTAAATTAAACTGTCTAAATTATGAAACTTACTGTATCTAAGTATCATGCAGAATATCATGCAGAAAATCATATTATTGGACACTTCCTATCCTCTGATTAGAAGATACGTTTAAACAGGACCGTTGGATGCCTTTTCATTTTAATAGTACAATAAATGTCGACTAATTTTTGGTTTATGATGCATTTAAACTCGATCTCATAATTTAGACTGTGTAATTTTAATTATATACGATTTTTATGTAAATTTATAAGTGCATGCGTATCATCTTTCATATTCTCCCAGAGTATCAAAGTTATTCTGGAAAACGTAGGGATGGGGCTGCTTTGCGGCTTTGTCATTATCGACGAATCACGCAAGCAAACGAAAAGGGGGCCTCGGATAGTATAGTCCTAGGAAAGGACGGTGAGAGATCTTTCTCGATTTTCTCGCCCTGCTCTTCTTTTGAGTAGTGCTCTCACATGGCACGTCAGTATGGATGATCCAAGCCGTTCATCAGGTGGGACGCACCTTTTGGATGCCCGAGCATAAAAGATCGAGCCGATCCTCTGTTAATGTGGGCCGCATGTCTACAAAAGGATTGGATGCTTGGAAGGAATTGATTGGCTGTCCATAGTGATTTGGATGTGTAGTTCGTGAGATGAGATAACTGTCCTGGTTCTCTGATCTGGATAGTCTACACGGTGGGTCCCTGCTGATGGACAGATTTTCTTATCTCTTGTGGGCTAGACTCATGTGTTGGTTTCCCACCATTTAGATAAGGGCGTGTTTGATTTTCTAATTACAGAGGTAATTCAAGGTAAATGGGTAATAATTATTTACCCTTGTATTTCCGGTTGGATTTCCAACTGAGGAGAAAAATATTAAATCGTGGGGTCCACTATGATGTTTGTGTCTTATCCACACCGTCCATCCCTTTAGCCAACTCATTTTAGGTCATGAGACTAAAAATGAGATAAATCCAAAGATCAAGTGGACCACACCACAGGAAAAAGGGAATTGAACTCCTACCATTGAAAGCTTCTTGAGGACCCCATAAATTTTAAATCAAACTGATATTTTTGTTTCCACTTTATCCATGACTGTGTGACCTTATGAACAGGTTGGATGACAAATAAACATCAATGTGGGCCCAGGGGAGAAAACAACTTTCAACCATTGAAATCTTAATGATCATTGTTTCCTAAGGTGTCGTCTGAGCTTTTGATTTTCCTCATTTTTGGGCTCATGCCTTAAAATGTATTTTTTAAAAGGATAGATGGTGTGGATAACTCACATATATCATGGTGGGGCCCACATATTTAACTAATTTCAAACAGGTGGAGTAAGTAATAATTACTTATTTCCGTGTATTTACAGTGGGAAATTAAAAATCAAACAGTGAATATTCACTATTAATTACACCTGAAATATTATTTTCCTTTTTGAATTTGGTCCATTTCATTTTCTAGTTTAATCATCCATTATGTTGCATTTGATGAGGGAAATGAGACCATTGATTTAATAAATTCATGATCTAGTTGAATTCATGAATTTGCATTAGATTTGGACACAGTAAATTTCAAAGTCTAATGAAGATTTAAAGTCCTTGAATTTAAAAGCATTTATACCAATGTGCATTTATTATAATGAAATAACTTTGAGGGCTTGTTGGAAAAATGAAAGGAAACTTAATTTTTCATTAAATCCAATGAAAGAAACATCATTTTCCAACTTTTTGGGTCTGTTTGAAAATGTTAGAGCACTTATTATAACGGATTAACTTGGAGGGCCTGTTTGAAAATGAAAGGAAATTAACTTTCCATTCCTTGTTAAACCTTTATTTTGTATAGGAATTTGCGGGAAACTCAATTTCTAACTTCTTTTTATTAGAAAATTAATAAATTTAGTTTTCTACTTCCATATCTAAGAAATATATTTTTTCACATGAAGATGAGTTTTTCAAGGGTTAAAATTCAAATATGCCACCACTTACCTTAAATAAGGTCACATGTGTCATATTTGCCAATGTAACCCATCGTATTTTAGTCCACATAATTTAGACAATGCCATTACAATATCATGTGTGCCAATTAGAGCTGGGCATTGGACCAAGTCGAATCGGATTGGGCCCAACTTGACCCAGTCCGAGTTCTGCATGGCCTAACCTGAACTCGGTCTGATCCGGGACCGAGTCCGGGGCCTCTGACCCGATCCGAGTCCGACTTGATCAGGAAAACCGAGTCGGATTGGATTGGCCCAGGTTCGGATCGGTTGTTTTTTCCTTCTGTAAAGCTGTAGCTGCTAGGTACTTGCCCATGTTGCACTCTGTTACTTGTTAGCAGGTTGGTTGATGATGATTTGGGCATAGCTTGGTTAGGATTAAACATGTGCGTTCTATGCTTCACCTTATAAAGGCATGCCTATATATTTTTAGTTTCAAGGTTGTCTTATGTATTTAGGCAATTTATTTGTAACTTCTGTTTTGTAGGGTGCTTTTTCTCCTGGGAATCCAGCCTCTGGGAAACAGATTCCATTAGCAAGAGGCTGATGTTTGTGTTTGAGTCCTAAGAAAGTGAGAAATGTATTCCCAAGTGAATTGTAAAAGGTTAGATATTAGGAAATGGATTCCCTTATTATAGTCATATTTGTTAAGAGGATAAAATGCCTCTCTTCTCCTAACAACTCCTAGTATTAAAAAACAACTACTCCATTCTTGAGAATAGTTCTACTACCAATACCCAAACACCATAGGCAGAATCTCTTTCACTGGAAATCCATTTCCCAGAAACACATTCATGACTTCATTTTAGATTCCAGGAACTAAAGGAAAATGTGTGCATGGGGGAGAAATCCTCATCTCTAGTTAATACTAGCCTACTTTCAACAAGCTCTCAAGTTAACAAAAGATATTCAGGACCATTAAATAAGGAAAAATAAAAATAAAAATGCAACTGTTAGCAGAAGTTTGAGGGCCTGTTTGGATGATGTCTGAAATTCATTTGAAAAACAGAAGTTCAATAGCAAACATATATGAGTAAATCTGCTACTTGTTGGTGTAAGTTCTGCCAGGTATCTCCTTGATGTGAATGAAGAGGTAGCAGTAAAATTCGAGGGCCTGTTTGGATGATGTCTGAAAATCATCCCAAACTCATTTTTCCCAATGACAATAACCAAGGTCATGCATAGGTTGTACAAATCTTTCCATCATCTCATGGTTAGAAGTCCTATGTATTGGAGTATGAAAGATCCAGTTCATCAGGTGGGACGCGCTGTGAATATATTAATAAAGCCATTTGACTAATCTTACCTTAATAAAACATTTGGATGATTAGGAAAAAATAAAAATAAAACAAAGGGTGTGTGTTCCACTTGCCTGATCAGTCAATCTTTTTTTTTTTTTTTTTTTTTTTTTTGGGCCAGATAACGTTGTAGTTTTTATAATGCAAGCAAACCAAAGTATCACATTATATACAGTGGTAATGAAGATGTAGATGTTTGGCTGATCGAGTGAATTAATGCAAGCAAACCACAGTATATTACAAACTAGGGATTAGATCAAGATTAACCAGACACACATCACAATATTACAAATGCAGGGAACTGTTTGTAGGGAACGCAATTGAACCACTATTAGATGAAGGAGAGTTCTCTCTTACTATATTTGGACTGTAATTACTAATCAGGCAGGCTGCATTTGGATGCACAAGTGAATTGGACTGTCAAGCATTCATTTTCATCAAAGATAAGAACGTTTAACAAAGAAAACTAGTGACGCTTCCAAGCATTTATAACAGGTAGGGCCCAACTATAGCTACATCGCTTTCAACTCCATCCCAATGATGTAATTACAATTTTTTTTTTTTCATAAACAAATGTTAAGGTTTAGTGATTGTCACCTCATTAGACTAACTTCAGTTCAATTTTGCAACCAAATGAAATCTTAGTATTTGTATCAGGCATAAAACCCAAACCCAGAGTCCAGAGACAGTTTTTAGTGATAATTGCAAATAAACTCAAACGCCTGACCACATATCTATGTTCTATACTCATGTGTAAGGAACCTAAGCATATTTGACACCTGATATGTTTCCCCAAGCTTAAATATCTCTTTGAAACCTAATTTACATATCAAATAGCATTCTTAAGAGATCAGCAAAGAGAAAGCAGAGTTTAAAAACACATAGAACTTGCAAACCTTCAAAATACAACAAATGAATGAAAATTGCTAAAATACAAAAATAAGAGATGGTGGACATCATTATGAAGACATTATTCATGGAAGCACCTTTACAGTCCAATGAGCAAATTCCCACACCTTAGCACATGGAGATGGTGGACCCCAGTCAACAAGAAAACTCTAGAATGAGTGCTTCAAATTTGAAAGAGAAGACAATGTGTTAAGATTGCACCATTATTTCATGAAAATATCATGATATATTGTGCCACATTAGACATGATATTTAGTGCAACCAAGATGTTAAGAAGTTGTATGGATAAAAAATTGTATGGTTGCGGCAAATACCATGACATTTCATGACTAATCAGTCTAATTTGGTGCAGATTTTCATGAAATTTGGTACCAAACACACTTTAAGCTAAAATTTAAAGAATAATAAAGAAAGAAAAAGAAAAAGATTAGGCCAGAAAAGCAAAGTAGCATCCAAACAAAAGAACATTATTCACTTCGAAAGTAAATAAACCATGTCCAACATCATGTCCAAAATCAAAAGTAAAAAAACCTAACATGCACATACTGACATATAGCTTAGGTAAAACTTTCATCCATTCAATACCCTCTATATGATGAATGCCTTTATAACATGTAACTAAATGAACCTTGTTCGTAATAGTAACCCCCTCCTCCACCTCCACCTTCGTCACCAGATTCATCCTTCGGTACTCTTTTGACTGATTCAACTGCAGGAGAACTCTTGGGTGACTCCAAGCTAGATGTGTCCAGAAAATGGTCATTCACCTTTGCTGAATCGGATGGTGGGGATCCCTTCCCATCGTCCTCATTCACAGATGCAAGAAGTTTTTTCAGACGCTTTTTATGATCCGATTTGTTTGGGATTCCCAACCGCCTATAAAATGTTACACGACTTTTAAGAAACTTTGATGGTTTACTTGTGCCTGTTTCAGCATCATGTTGTCTCGGAGGTGGATGTTGTTGTCTGGTACTTCTTGATTTGTATGCCATTTGCATACTTTATTTGACGGCCTCTTTATAATCCCGTTCTTCTTGCTCCCTCAAAATTCTCTCTTGTTCTTCTTCTCTACTAATTGTGGTTGTGGAAGGCCTGGAACTAGAGCTAGAGGCAGTTGCAGTTCCTCGGCTAAACCCTTCTTTATTTATAACAGGCCTACTTCTATATATTCATTGGTTAGTTGTATTGGTTGTAATTGCAGGGTGAGGGGTGTGGGAAGTCTTTGTATTAGAATCGAGAATGGCTCCAAATAAATCTCAGACCTCCTGAGAAGCTTTGCTACAAGGTGTGGCGTCTCCTCCCCGATAAGCCAAATGTAATTTGAGTCGATTTGTTTTGTTGACAAACTGTTTTCCACACAACTTATATTTCAACTTTATCTTTCCATCCTGGGAGTAAGTTTGGACTCCATAATCCCAAATATCCGCTGATGCATCATCTTCCAATGACATATCTAGTGTATAGCTGGTTAGCTTAGGACAAAAAATAATAATAATAAAAGTTATGAATGAACGCAATTACTTAACAATATAATAAGAGATTTAAACAACATTATCTAATTGAATAGGTACTAATAAAAAAAGAGAAATATTCATCCACCCATAAAACATAACCATAAAACTTCAATGTAACTATTTTAACAAAATTACAAATAACATGATATAACAAAATTAGAAGGCATCAAAATCATATTGCAGCTGTAGGCACCGTCTCTTCAATCTTGTCACTCTCCTCTTCATCGAACTCCTCATCAATAGAGGTCTCTTTCCCCTACATCGGATGCAGCTAATCCTGAGTACAAATGAGCGCTTCAACTGATTCAAGTGTAAGTGAGCTTCTATACTTGCTTACGACCCTACTCCCCGTATTGAAAGTGGATTCTGAAGCCAAAGTTTAAATTGGAATTGATAGTATGTCGCGTGCCATTAACAAGAGCACATAGTACTGTAACTTACCAGATCTCATTCTCCACCACTCCAAAACATTAAAATCATCACTTTTGTTTAGAACTAGAAGATCCTCCTTGAGATACTCTTCAAGTTCTGATCTATGCATCTGTACTTGAGTCCCTTTCAGCTATGCATAGTAAGACATGGAATCATCTGCCGTGTCTTCTTGCGATTCATCAACAGCAGAACTAGAACCCACATGAGGAGATTGTTCTTTTGCGGCACACGCATACAAATTGTACAATTCACTGGCTGCACCAGAAATCTTTTCGGCCTCAGCAACACTCATCACACCTTACAACCTATTACATATGAAGCCAACCATAATCATCTTGTACTGGGGATCAAGAACGACCGTAACACCCATTACCAGACTACACTCAGACCAATACTTATCAAACTTTACCTGCATACCCATGGTCATGAAGTGTAAAAAGTCTTATTCACTATTGCTTTTGTGCAAGGCATCTTTTACCTTTCAAAGTTCAGGCAGAAATATATTTGTTGTTGGATACTTGCAGCCCAAAAATTTCTTCGTGCTGTCGTAAAAAATAGAAAGGATCTTACGAATTGATTCATCTCTTGACCAATCATCTTCAGAAGGGAGCCAAACATATGCACTATCACGCTCCGCATAGTGAGAGAAGGCAGGTCTCAAATCTATCGCTGAATCCAACATTTCAAAAGTTAAATTTTAACGTGTCATGACATCAACTTTATCGTTCTCTGAGTTGACAAATTTAACCGCTTCATGATCTCATTCCATGCATGTAATCTTGAAGGTGACCCCCGTATGTACTTCACACTCTCTCTTATGTTTTCAATCGTGGGATCGATTATTTTAAGGCCTTATTATACAATTAAGTTTAGAATATGGGCACAATGCCTAACATGAAATATCTTTCCACCAAAATACAAGTCACCAGTGGCCTTAAACTGGTTGCGCAAATTCATTATCACGCTATTATTTGCAGAGGCATTGTCTAGTGTAATTGTCGAGATTTTCTTCTCAATTCCCCACTCCTTTAGACATCTGTGTATGCAGTATGAAATCATCAAACCACTATGAGGAGGCACAAGATAACAGAAGTTTATTATTCTCTTGCAAAGCCTCCATTCGGCATCAATGTAGTGAGCAGTTAGGGATATATACCCTTTTCATTGATTGGATGCCGTTCATGAATCTGATGTCAGGCTAATTCGGGAAATCGTGGCCAACTCTCCTTTCAACTTGACCTTCTCGCCTTTATACATCTTCATACACACCCTCCTAATTGTCGTACGAGAGACATTCTCATATCTGGGGTTAAGGCATTTGGCTAGTCTAACAAAAACAGGACTCTCTACCATCTGAAATGGTCTTTCATCTGAAATAATTAACTTGGCCGTCCACTCATTCACTGACTCTTTGTCATACTTGTAGATGGACACTGACGGACCCCCTGTAGATTGCGAAAATGAAAGTGTTTGTTGCCTTCCTGCACTTCTCACTTTTTAAAAATACTTTTCTAGATGTTTCTTCAATGTTGTGGTCGAACCATCTGCTTGCTTATTGTACTGAGTCTTACAGGCTTGCATTGTATCTTCACTTGACTATTCTTCAGGGTTACTTCTTCAAAATCTTCCCACACTGTCGACCTCTTTTTCGTATTTTCCATAACATGTGACTGTGTGGTACTAGTATCAATGACGTCGACGGGCACCTCTTCATGTTCAACACCTAATCCTTCATCTTCAAGGATCATCAGTGATGTAATTGACTGACAACTAGGGGCCGGGGACAGGGTATTGGAAAGACCCTCGCTTTCCATCTGATAGTTGAAATATACTAAATCATATTAGCATTAGCAATCTAATGCTAATAGAGTTATACTAAATCCTAAATTAGTTACCCATCCAAGGTTGGATAAATTGTACTACTTTCATATTCTCATTTAAACGTCCACACCGAAAATCCCGCAACATCTTCCTATGCCTCTCCAGATAAGTTGATCTTACGTTACATTCCGATGCTAAATATCTAAAGCAATGTAAAGATATTTGGCATTGGATACGAAATGAAAGAAACATATCCAAAGAGAAACGAGGAAATGGACCGCAGATCAGGCATGAACATTTAAATGGGTTATATGAAAGCATACTATCCATCTAACTTTGAACTGTCCAAAAAGGGATAATTTGAGCAATTTCTATGCCACTAAAAATACACTATATCTATGTATGGCCACATAGAAATCCTCAAATGGGTAACTAATTATCTAACTTACAAGTAACAATCACAACTAAGCTAAGTATACAATGCACAATAATTAACTAAGCAATGCACATATTAAGCTAAGTATACACATTACAATGCACAATAATTAACTAAGCAATGCATATATTAAGCTAAGTATATAGATTATAATGCACAATAATTAACTAAGCAATGCACATATTAAGCTAAGTTAAGGAAAAATTTGGAAACTAAAGTTAAGGATTCCAATCCTCTAGAATGCTACATTTGTGGTATAAATTTTGAACCATTCTTGAATTGAAATCAAGATTTTCATTTTTCAGCAATGACAAATGAATCCACTTATATAAATTATAGATTTTAAATCCTCACTGCACACAATCCAAGATTTTGAGAAGGTGCCAAACGACGCCTTAAAGATCGACTCATATGATAAAACAGAGTATATATCACAGTGGGCCTATTGTGGATTGGATTTTGGACCTATTGTGCCATGCTGTCACGTGTGGCATGTACATGAGCTTTATTGCACACAAGTGCACTTAGCAAAGTTCCTTAAACATTTAAATTATTTTCTATTGCCCCAAAATTAAATATTGAGTTGAGTGGATTTTTCAGGTGTTTGTACCCAATCCATGCCCTCTTCAAATGTTTATAAATCAAGTTCAAGGTAATTTTAGCCAATTTTTACTGTTAAGAAGGATTGAGTTGTAGAGCTTGTTTAGATCCCCGGATTGCACTGTGATGTGCTGTGCTGAATTATTGTAACGATGACAAAATGCAATACTTGTCTCCAAGTACCACAGTGTTTTGACCATCAATATTAGTGGTTGGATACCACTATTTCTTTGAGAACCAAACACACTATTTCTTTGTGAACCAAACACTGTAATTGCAAATGCTTACGATTGGATAATGAATGAATTGAATACCAACTACGCTTAAAAAAAATATGATAGTCCAAAGACATTAAGTGTAATGACGACAACCATTGATCGAACTTGGGAAAAAGGGACTCTACCAGCACAACAATCTAAGGGAGCATGCTACCAGCTGGTGTATCAGATGACTGGATCAGACCCTGACCGTGGGGCCTAGTCTCATGTATGTCTACTTCATCCATGCCGTCCATCTGTTTTGCAATTTCATATTATGGAATTTGTTTTAAAAAATGATCCACCCTTAGAGGGCCATTTGAAGAAAGATGAATAACATCTAGAGGGCCATTTGATCACTGGCCTTCATTATGGACAGTCAAGATTGTTAGCACAAAGACAGGTCTAATAATTTATAAATGTATTCGTTAGGGGTGATCATGGGGTTCTTATGACTCCAAA
This sequence comes from Magnolia changhungtana, assembly GCA_030180095.1. Taxonomy (NCBI): domain Eukaryota; kingdom Viridiplantae; phylum Streptophyta; class Magnoliopsida; order Magnoliales; family Magnoliaceae; genus Magnolia; species Magnolia changhungtana. Next base: position 476,713 of record JASAUF010000037.1, read on the forward strand.
TAACACTTTTGTTATGTAATCAGGACCATCCCATCCATGGCTTCGAAAACAGATGGCTATAGAAAATAAAGCCAAATCAAGGATGATTGAACCATCCAACTAGTGTAATTTTTTACGGTAGCCCCAAAACAATAAATGGATCATGCACATCTCTGTTTCATTTCAGTCAAACAAAGGGTGGACCTCACCATGAAGTTCACCTGGAGAAGTAAAACTGAGGCTCGTCCACTTATCAGATGGGTTAGCCTCACCACTGTAATCAACGGATGACAAAAAGCAGTCTGGCTCAACATGTAGGTGTGGCCCACCAAATGAGTGGACGGACCTGATTTGCTGGACACGCTAATATCAACCCATCTGACAGTCCAGTGGACTGCACGAGCAGCGGGCCATGACTGGCCTGTGGGTCCCATTTCAGTAAAGATTTGTCTGAGATCCTAAAATAAATAAAAAATAATAAAAATGGAGTGGCTGAGTGGTTCCTACTTGATCAGGATCAGGAGTGCTGTGCAGGGCTGCGGAGTGAAGACTCTGATCTTTGATTAGAGATTGGGATCAAGATCGAGATCTTCGGGTAGAGATAGGGATCGGGACGGGACGATTTGGGGATTTTGGATCCGGCGCGGCGAAGGTTCTTCAGGTGCGGGTAGGGATAGGGTAGGGTAAAAACAGGCCGGGTACTAGGGTTATGAAATCTTGGGGTGCGGGTAGGGTAGAGTCGTAGAGAAGACAGTCCGGTAGGGTAGAGAAGACAGTCGGGTAGGGTAGAGATCTTCAGGTGCGGGTAGGGTAGAGAAGACAATTTAGGGATTTTTAGGGTTCGGCGCGGCGGCGAGAGGTGCGGTTAGGGTAGGGTAAAAAAACAGTCGGGTAAAAGTTATATATATATATACACTAATATATGAAAAGGCCGAGCTATATGTCCTAGAAGGGGGGGGGGGGTGAATAGGACTATGCCAAATTAAAAATACTAGCGGAATTTAAATAAATTAAATACAGATAACAATAGACAATCTCACAATGCTGAATTTAAATATAACCTCAAATGCACGAGTATTAAGAGGTTGATACAAATGTTGTTCTAAGAAAAACCTTACACCATAAAAACCAAGGGTTTATGGCAGGACAACCTTACTAGAACGGTTTGTGTATCAAAAACTCAAACTAATACAGAGGAATAAAAAATAAATAGCAATGAAAGGAAATCTAAGCTATTACAACATTCCCATATATCCACATAAGGATTACAACATTCTCCACAAATGTAAAAAGGGAATTTACAATCATCCACCAAAAGAAATAAACATTCAAACCACAAGACAAGAAATTATAGTGGTTCGCTTGTGCGTACACCAACTGTTAAACAACAGCCACACAACTACTCCACTCCTAATATCCTCACACAGTGGATATTAGCGTTCACTATGAAAATAAGTTTTTCCAGGTTCACCTAAAACCCTCACAATTTTGTCTTTCAAGTGGGCGTACACAATTCAAAAACCCCACACTCTGAGTTTTTTGGATCACCTCAGATAAACCAAAATAGAGAGATTTTTCTAGCTGAATCTCAATAAAAATCAAAACAAAGGAATTTATAAAAATGTAAAATACCTGGATATTCTCTTTGATGCAGCCCGGAAGAACTAAGTTGCACAAGAAGTTCAACGTAAAAGTTCAATGTCCAAACTCACTTATGAAATGGTTCTAGGTTCTAAATTGATTTTAGATTTAGAGTACCTTGGGCTAGCTTAATTTGATTTTCATTCCAAGAAATGGGAATACTTCAATCCCTTTTTCAAATATAATTGGAATGCGAAATATAAAATCAAATACAAAGAAAGCTAATAAAAGAGAATATTAAATGAGCACAATATAGCTTAAAATAATGACTAACTTATCTCTCAGAGTGGCGTATAGATTTAGCTTGAATTGAATGAAATACTCTAAAATTTGTCGTCTATTTATAGGTGAAGAAATTGCATTCACGACTGGTCCTGAGGTCTCCATGACTGGTCGTAGAACCAATAGATTTTTGAAAGTTGGGCGCAATAAGATAAAGTCGTTCTACGACTAGTCGTAAGCCCTTCACGACCGGTCGAAGGACCTCCAAGACTGGTCGTGACCTACTCACGACTGGTCATGTGGAACCTGATTTAGTCGTTGGACTTTGAGTCATGGCTACAGGACTGGTCGAGAACGAGTCATGCACTGTTCACACGACCGGTTGAGCAGTCTCCAGGACTGGTCGTGGCTTAACAAAAATTTCAAAATTTTTCAACAACCTTAGGACTGGTTGTGGAATTTCTTGGACTGGTCGAGCCAGTGCTAGGACTAGTCGAACAGAGTCCAGGACTAGTCGAGAAATAAACTATTCACTTATAAAATAAGTAATTGAATTATGTATTCAAAATGACCTACCCTAAGGTTAGTCTATGGTCATTTATACCTTGTTAATGAAGTATGAACATTGAAACTTCTTTTCCTTCGGTTGATAGTCATTCTTTGAAGTTCACGAAGCTTGTGATCATTAAATGATGAAGCTTAAACTTGAAACCTTTTGAAGCTTCAATTTGAAATTTGAATTTGTAACTTTAAGAAGCTTGAACTTGAAATATCTTGAGTCTTGAGCTTGAGGTTCAAAGTAAAAAGACTTTGTCTTGACTTGGAGCTTGATCTATGAATCTTGAAACATTGAACTCACACTTGTTGTTGTACTTAAACATGAACTAGTACACTTGCGTTTGAAGTTCCTTGTTCTTGAGAGATGCACAGACTTCATTATATAGATGAACTGGATAAGACAGATTCCAAGAGAGGTTTTGGCACTACAAAATTTGACAATATAGGAGTTAGAAACCTTAGCACTTACAATCTCCCCCTTTGTCAAATTTGTGGCAAAACACACTCCATGCAAACATAAACAATATATGCTCAAAGAATCATGCACCAGTTATAAAAAGAATCACCAGTTACAACCTGGTTAAAGAATAAATACCAGTTATCAATATGCATCAATTTCCAAATACTCCCCCTAACTCAACTCCCCTTCACAAAATAGAATCATTCAATCATTCCCAATCAATTCATCTACAATCCACAATCCACATGCAATATATCAAGCATGCCAAAATTCTCCCCCTTTTTGTCACAATATGACAAAGGAAGGAAGCAAGAGAGGAAGTAGATAAAGAAGGAAGATGAAGAAGAGTATGGAGGAATCAAGATAATCAAGATAGACAAAATATCAAGTCCATAAGCATATTTAACCAAAGTCAATTAAGTACAACTAAGTTATGTCAAGTTCAAGTACTATCTCAAGAGACTAAATAAATCCAAGAACCATGTAAGTTATTACAAACCAAGAGTAGAAAATACTAATAAGATCTTGAAGAGGGAGCATGAATAGATGGATCAATTTGGCGTAAACCCTTGTTAATGCGCCTCATATATTTGCGCATATAAACAAATTGAGAATCTTGGGTTACATGAATCTGAGCCACCTGTTCCTTAAGAGAATGCAACCTCTCAACAAAATCAGAAGGTTGATAGTCAGGATCATCAGCAGAGTCGGATTCGATCTCATCAAATATATCATCTATATTAATATCATCTAGAGGTAAATCGCCTTCTTCTTCATTCACAGCTTCAGCTCCACCAACACCCTCATTGACTTGGCCATCGGCCAACCTCAAATTCATTTTGTTGATATTGGAGTTGTTGAAAATAAGGTGTTGAATGAGAGCCTCTCCAATAGGCATAGCTACTAACATATGAGTGGCTAACACAGTCATAAGATATGAAAAAGGGATATCACTGTGTCCAGGATGGAGACGGAATGGAATAATGGAATGACAGATTAAAGAAGGAAGGCATATAGATGTACCAGAGATAATGAAATGCAAAATCTGAACCATGAAAGATGTGAGTTCGGTTTTTTTACCAGAACGAGGATAAAGGTTTGAAATAAATATCCTGTGAAGGACCCTGTATCTGGGTAACAAGTACTTTGAAGCAAGCGCATTCCCATTTTGACTCCATTGCACATCTATATTACATAATGCTTTAGTAAGCATACATTTTTCTAATTCAGATGGTTTATCAACTAGAGAGCTAATTGGAATACCTTCATCATTGACAGGTATGTCCATTAGGCCAGAAATTAGATGTCGGTCTACTTCAAATGGACCTTCTCTAGTTGCTATAACAAAAGTTAAATTTTCAGTTGAAAAATCAGAAATACATGCAAACATAGCTTGCGCAATAGACTGGTATGCCAGCCCACCCCAATGTAGAATGTTATCCCATCCTACAGCTTGGAGAAGATGAAAGATCTTAAATGGAGCAATATGTTCAATATGCATAGGTCATTCAACTATCACATTGCATAACCGTAAATCCTATACATAGGAGGGATCATCTTCGGGTGACCGAAGGTGGCGCCTTGTGATAGGTGTCGATCTAGATGAGGAAGGAGAACGAGAGCTTTTATTCTTGCCTTTAGCATCCATTTACAACTAAGAATATAAGCAATCAAGAGGTTGCAAAAGATGTAAAGTGGGTTTTCCCAAAATCAAATTTTGGAGAAGAAAACCCTAAAAACCTCAATGAAACAAGAAATAAATCACTCCAAGTATGAAAATGAAGTGATATGAGCTTGAATCTATAAGAAAAATAGAATTAACGCACTAACTTTGAAGATCAAGAATTTGGGTACGACTGGTCGAGCTTAGACTCGTTGGAGAGGAAGCACAAATGAGGAAGAAAAGGGTTTTTCCCCAAATTAAAGTACCAGCCCGCGCTACACGACTGGTCGAGGACATGCTTGACCGGTCGTGCCATGACTGGTCGAGCATATACTCGACTGGTCGTGCACAGCTAAAAATATGCATTTTTCTTAAAATTTAAAATTTTAAACAAATAAAATAACAAATATATACAATATAATACAGACATGCATGAATAATCAATTCAAATTATACATACCAAGATCAAATTTTAATTTATTAAACGTGCTTTTGTCGAGCGGTTTAGTGAAAATGTCAACAAGTTGAGTCTTGGTCGGAATGTATTCCAAAGAAATTGTCTTTTCTTCCACTAATTCACGAATGTAGTGATATCTAATGTCAATGTACTTGGTTCGTGAATGCTAGATTGGATTTTTAGATATATTAATTGCACTAGAATGATCACAATATAAGACCATAGAATCCTGTGCAATTCTGTAATCGCTTAACATTTTTTTCATCCATACAAGCTGAGTACACGCATTTCCTGCTGCAATGTATTCAGCCTCAATAGTTGAGAGCGATACGAAACTTTGTTTCTTACTTTGCCAAGAAACTAGACAGTTTCCAACATAGAAACAACCACCACTAGTTAATTTCCTATCATCAACGTTACTGGCCCAATCAACATTAGTGTAACCAACTAATTGAACATTAGTATCATGTGGATACCAAACACTTAGATTAGCTGAACTTACGACATATCGCATAATCCGCTTAACATCAGTTAAATGTGACTCTTTAGGATCAGATTGATATCTAGCGCAAATCCCTATGCTAAATGCAATATCAGGACGGCTCACAGTTAAATACAGTAAATTACCTATCATACTGCGATATAAATTAGGATCAATTCTCTTACCTGTAAAGTCCTTTGAGAGTTTTAAGGTCGTACTCATAGGAGTATCAAAATTCTTTCCATTCTCAAATCCGAACTTTTTAACTAAGTTCAGAGCATATTTGGTTTGGGAAATAAAGAAACCAGCAGGTTTCTGTTTAACTTGCAACCCTAGAAAATAATTCAATTCCCCAATCATGCTCATTTCAAACTTATATTTCATAAGATTTGCAAACTCAACAGTCATGTTAGCAGAAGTAGATCCATAAATAATATCATCGACATATATTTGCACTATTAAAATGTGATCATTATGTTTCTTTACAAATAATGTCTTATCAACACTTCCTATTATAAAGTTATGACTTAGTAAAAACTTAGTCAATTTTTTATACCATGCCCTGGGAGCCTTTTTTAGGCGATAGACATGATCTGTATTCTTAGGATCTTCAAAACCCATTGGTTGTTCAATATATACTTCTTCATGCAAATCGCCATTCAAGAAGGCACTCTTTACGTCCATTTGATAAATTTTGAACTTTGTAAAACATGCAATGGATATAAACAGTCTGATTAATTCAAGACGAGCTACTGGGGCAAAGGTTTCATTATAATCGATGCCTTCAATTTGAGTATACCCTTGTACAACCAGTCTAGCCTTGTTTCTAATTATATTACCAAGTTCATCAGACTTATTTTTGAAAATCCATTTAATTTCGATAATATGGTTATCTTTTGAGTGTACCCTTGTACAACCAAGCCTAGCCTGTTTCTAACAACATTACCAAGTTCATCAGTCTAGGAACTAAGTACCAAACATCATTTCTAACAAATTGATTAAGCTCTTCTTGCATCGCAACTATCCGATTTTAAATCAAGAAGAGCTTTTTTACGTTGCTTAGGTTCTATCTAAGATGTAAAGCACACGTAATTACACATATCTTCAAGTTGTCTACGAGTGTACACACCAGTGAGAGGGTTTCTAAGAATTTGATTAGTTGGATGGTCTTTAACAGTCCTCAGTTCAGAGTTATTTTGACTTGATGAAGAATCAGGTTTATCAATTAGAAGTATTTCATCATTATTTGAACTTGAGACAAGTGTATTCAAGTGATTGTCAATAACCACATTGATAGATTCCTGAATCACACCGGTCCTCTTATTAAGAACCTGATATGCTCGACTATTCAGAGCATACCCTAAAAATATCCCTTCATCACTTTTGGTGTCGAATTTACCCGAATTTTCAAGGTCACATAAAATATAGCACTTACTGCCAAAAACTCGAAAGTATTTGACTGTAAGCTTCTTATCAAACCACATTTCATAAGCCTTTTTACCATTTGATTTTCTAGTATAGACGCGGTTAATTATATAACATGCAGTATTTACGGCTTCAGTCTAGAGATTTTTAGGGAGCTTCATACTGTTTAATATTACATTTGCCATTTCTTGAAGCACTCTATTTTTTCTTTCTACTATACCATTTTGTTGTCGTGTTTTGGGAGCAGAGAATTCATGTGATATTCCCTGATCATTACAAAACTTTTTAAAACCGCTATTCTCAAATTCTGATCCATGATCGCTACGGATCTTACAGACTTGAGTCTCTTTTTCAGTTTGGATACGTCTAAGTACCCTTTTAACTTCATTGAGAATTTCTAATTTATCTCTTAAGAAGACTACCCATGTATATCTGGTAAAGTCATCAATGATTACTAGAATATACTTTTTGCCACCTCAACTTTCCATTCTAGTTGGTCCAATAAGATCCATATGGAGGAGTTCGAGTGGTTTCGATGTGACATTAGAGTCCACCTTTTTGTGAGAACTCCTAGTTTGCTTGCAATTTGACATTTGCCACAAATTTTATCTATTTTTTGAATTTTGAGTAGGCCTCTTACTAACTTTCTTTTGTTCAATTTATACAAGCTACGGTAGTGTACATGTCCAAGGCGTTTATGCTATAACTCGGTCTCATCGGTATGGACCATGTAACACAATAAATTAGATGAGCTAGTATCACTTACAATATAGCAGTTTTCAGAAGTTCCGCGACCAGTTAATATTACAGAACCATTTTTATTTAAAATTTCACATCCTAGGTTAGAAAATTTTACGTTGTGGTTTTTATCGCATATTTGAGAAATGCTTAATAAGTTATGTTTTAAACCTTCTACATATAAAACATTCTCAAATAATCCTGCAGTTGCTACCATCACCAAATGTGACTGAACCATCAGTCATGTCTTTAAGATTGGTGAACAGACCTTTGTCACTGGTTATGTGTCTGGAGCATCCACTGTCTAGGTACCACTTCGAATTTCTTGATGCTTTGAAAGCTGTGTGGGCAACCAAGCAAGTAACCTTAGGAACGTATTTCATTACAGTTTTGGGTTTAGGAGTATAGTTGGTCTTCTTGTGTTTGTAGTTGATATAAGACCAACCCATTGAGTTAGATTTTAAGAGCTCCTTAAGTAAATCAACGATTTTCTTAGCTAAAGGATTATGATTTCGATTTTTATAGTTGATATGGTTGTTTTTAGGTTTTAATGATTGAAAATTTTTATCATTTTTAGAAAAATTTTGATTTGAACTTTTCCCTTTTGAATTTAAAGACTCTCCTTTCACAAACTTAGGAGTAGTATTCTTACGTTTGGGAGGAATATTTTTGTCGTAGCCCAAACTGGATCGGTCGCCACATTTTCTTGATCCAGATAAAAGTTTTTCTAACTTAGGATCACCTTGGGCATACCTCCAAGTGTCTTTCAAACTCAAAAGAGAAGAGACTTCAAGTTTTAGTTTTTCATTCTCAGATTTAAGATTTTCAACAAGGGAGGTTTTGAAATCTAAATCGCACTTAGATTTTTCGAAACAATCTAAAATGTGGGATTTTTCTAAAACAAGAGTATCAAAATTTTCTTTAAGTTTCAAAAGCTTTTCTTTCTGAAGTTTTAGTTTTACAACAATTTTACAACTTTCCTTGTATAGCGCATTGTAAGCATCTTGAAGTCTTCTTCATTTTCATGATCACTATTCAGATTTTCTTCACTAGTTAAATCATCATTATCTGAAAAAGTGAACTTGGCTAGAGTCATAAGGGCTTTGACTTCATTACCCGACTCGGTTTCAGAATCTTCTGATTCAGAAGAGGCTTCAGTGCCAGAAGATTCATCCCAAGTATCCAACATACCTTTCTTTTTAGGTTTGTCCTTTCTAGGACATTTGTTTGCTAAATGCCCATATTCATGACAGTTGTAACATTGGCTATCTTTTAAAGATTTCCAAGTTTTAGATTTAGGTCTTTTCTTATCATTAGATTTTTGAAAATCAACCCTCTTTTTTACTTTTAAAATTTTGTAAAACTTTTTAGCTAAAAGGCCAATATCATCTTCAGAATTTTCTAAATAAGAATTACTATTTTCTTGAGAAATACATTTAGAAGATTTAAGGGCGATGGATTTACCTTTAGGGGCTTTAAAGTTTAACTCATAGGTCTGTAATGACCCAACTAATTCTTTTACCCTCATATTGTCCGTATCACGATGTTCCTGGATCGCAGTCACCTTTGAATTGAACCATTCAGGTAGTGAGCGTAGTATCTTTGCACAGACTTTACTTTCTGAGATTTTATCACCGAGACCCCACATAGAGTTGACAATGTCATTTAATCTAGTATAAAAGTCCATGAAAGTTTCACTTTCCTCCATTCGTATTTCCTCAAATTTGGTTGTGAGGATTTGAACTTTAGATTTCTTGACAATTGTTGTTCCCTCTTGTGTCATTTCTGAAATATCCCATGCTTCCTTTGCAGTATCACAGGATATAATTATTTTGAATTCATCCGATGATAGTGCGCAAGTGATTGTATTTAGTGCTTTTGCATTGACACTACTCTCACTTTTCTGAAGTGTGGTCCAAGAGAAGTAAGGTGTAACTCTCATAGTTTTGGATCCATCGATCCAGTTACTTCAGTGGTAGGAGAGGTGCAATCAGTCACTGTGGCTAGCCACACGCTCTCATCCATGGATTTTAAGAAAATTCTCATCTTGACTTTCCAATAGGCATAATTGGAGCCATCAAATGGTGGAGGCTTAGTGACTGATAGACTATCAAAATTTGACATCTTACAAAGCTCAGATCAATTAGCTCAGGAAATTAATCAATTAAAACGAGCTATTAGGCTTTGATACCACTTGAAAAGGCCGAGCTATATGTCCTAGGGGGGGGGGGTGAATAGGACTATGTCAAATTAAAAAATAACAACGAAATTTAAATAAATTAAATACAGATAGCAATAGACAATCTCACAATGCTGAATTTAAATACAACCTCAAATGCACGAGTATTGAGAGGTTGATACAAATGTTGTTCTAAGGACAACCTTGCACCATAAAAACCAAGGGTTTATGGCAGGACAACCTTACTAGAACGGTTTGTGTATCAAAAACTCAAACTGATACAGAGGAATAAAAAATAAATAGTAATGAAAGAAAATCTAAGCTATTACAACATTCTCATACATCCACATAAGGATTACAACATTCTCCACAAAATGTAAAAAGGGAAATTACAATCATCCATAAAAAGAAATAAACATTCAAACCACAAGACAAGAAATTATAGTGGTTCACTTGTGTGTACACCAACTGTTAAACAACAGCCACACAACTACTTCACTCCACATAGTAGATATTAGCGTTCACTATGAAAATAGGTTTTTCCAGGTTCACCTAAAATCCTCACAATTGTGTCTTTCAAGTGGGTTTACACAATTCAAAAACCCCACACTCTAAGTTTTTTGGATCACCTCAGATAAACCAAAATGGAGAGATTTTTCTGGCTCAATCTCAATAAAAATTAAAACAAAGGAATTTACAAAAATGTAAAATACCTGGATATTCTCTTTGATGCAGCCCCGGAAGAACCAAGTCGGACTAGAAGTTCAACGTAGAAGTTCAATGTCCAAACTCACTTATGAAATGGTTCTAGGTTCTAAATTGATTTTAGATTTAAAGTACCTTGGGCTAGCTTGATTTGATTTTGATTTCAAGAAATGGGAATACTTCAATCCCTTTTTCAAATATAATTGGAATGCGGAATGTAAAATCAAATACAAAGAAAGCTAATAAAATAAAATATTAAATGAGCACAATATAGCTTAAAATAATGACTAACTTATCTCTCAGAGTGGCGTATAGATTTAGCTTGAATTGAATAAAATACTCTAAAATTCGTCGTCTATTTATAGGTGAAGAAATCGCGTTCACGACTGGTCCTGTGGTCTCTACGACTGGTCGTAGAACCAACAGATTTTTCAAATTTGGACGCGATAAGATAAAGCTGTTCTACGACTGGTCATAAGCCCTTCACGACCGGTCGAAGGACCTCTACGACTGGTCGTGACCTGTTCACGACTGGTCGTGTGGAACCTGATTTAGTAGCTGGACTTTGAGTCGTGGCTGCAGGACTAGTCGAGAACGAGTCGTGCACTGTTCACACGACCGGTCAAGCAGCTTTCGGGACTGGTCGTGGCTTAATAAAAAATTCTGAAATTTTTTAACAACCTTAGGACTGGTCATGAAATTTCTTGGACTAGTCGAGCCAGTGCTAGGACTAGTCGAACAGAGTCCAGGACTAGTCGAGAAACAGACTATTCACTTATAAAATAAGTAATTTAATTATGTATTCAAAATTACCTACCCTATGGTCAGTCTATGGTCATTTATACCTTGTTAATGAAGTATGAACATTGAAACTTCTTTTCCTTCAGTTGATAGTCGTTCTTTGAAGTTCATGAAGCTTGTGATCATTACATGATGAAGCTTGAACTTGAAACCTTTTGAAGCTTCAATTTGAAACTTGAATTTATAACTTTAAGAAGCTTAAACTTGAAATATCTTGAGTCTTGAGCTTGAGGTTCAAAGTAAAAAGACTTTGTCTTGACTTGGAGCTTGATCTATGAATCTTGAAACATTGAACTCACACTTGTTGTTGTACTTAAACATGAACTAGTACACTTGCCTTTGAAGTTCCTTTTTCTTGAGAAATGCACAGACTTCATTATATAGATGAGCTGGATAAGACATAGATTCCAAAAGAGGTTTTGTTACTACAAAATTCGACAATATAGGAGCTAGAAACCTTAACACTTACAATCTCCCCCTTTGTCAAATTTGTGACAAAACACACTCCATACAAACATTAACAATATATGCTCAAAGAATCATGCACCAGTTATAAAAAGAATCACCAGTTACAACCTGGTTAAAGAATCATGCACCAGTTATCAATATGCATCAATTTCCAAATACTCCCCCTAACTCAACTCCCCTTCACAAAATAGAATCATTCAATCATTCCCAATCAATTCATCCACAATCCACAATCCACATGCAATATACCACAATCCACATGCAATATATCAAGTATGCCAAAATTCTCCCCCTTTTTGTTACAATATGACAAAGGAAGGAAGCAAGAGAGGAAGTAGATAAAGAAGGAAGATTAAGAAGAGTATTGAGGAATCAAGATAATCAAGATAGACAAAATATCAAATCCATAAGCATATTTAACCAAAGTCAATTAAGTACAACTAAGTTATGTCAAGTTCAAGTACTATCTCAAGAGACTAAATAAATCCAAGTACCATGTAAGTTATTACAAACCAAGAGTAGAAAATACTAATCAGATCCTGAAGAGGGAGTAGGAATAGATGGATCAATTTGGTGTAAACCCTTGTTAATGCGCCTCGTATATTTGCGTTTATCAAATTGAGAATCCTGGGTTACACGAATCTGAGCCACCTGTTCCTTAAGAGAATGTAACCTGTCAGCAAAATCAGAAGGCTGATAGTCAGGATCATCAGTAGAGTCGGATTCGATCTCATCAAATTATCATCCATATTAATATCATCTAGAGGTAAATCGCCTTCTTTTTCATTCACAGCTTCAGCTCCACCAACACCCTCATTGACTTGGCTCATTTTGTTGATATTGGAGTTGTTGAAAATAAGGTGTTGAATGGGAGCCTCTCCAACAGGCTTTGATACCACTTGAAAAGGACGAGCTATATGTCCTTGGGGGGGGGGGGGGGGAGGGTGAATAGGACTATGCCAAATTAAAAATAACAGCGGAATTTAAATAAATTAAATACAAATAGCAATAGACAATCTCACAATGCTGAATTTAAATACCACCTCAAATGCACGAGTATTGAGAGGTTGATACAAATGTTGTTCTAAGGACAACCTTGCACCATAAAAACCAAGGGTTTATTACAAGACAACCTTATTAGAACGGTTTGTGTATCGAAAACTCAAACTGATACAGAGGAATAAAAAATAAATAGCAATGAAAGGAAATCTAAGCTATTACAACATTCCCATATATCAACATAAGGATTACAACATTCTCCACAAATGTAAAAAGGGAATTTACAATCATCCACAAAAAGAAATAAACATTCAAACCACAAGACAAGAAATTATAGTGGTTCGCTTGTGTGTACACCAACTGTTAAACAATAGCCACACCATCTATTCCACTCCTAATATCGTCACACAATGGATGTTAGTGTTCATTATGAAAATAGGTTTTTCCACGTTCACTTAAAACCCTCGCAATTATGTCTTTCAAGTGGCTTACACAATTTAAAAACCCCACACTCTGAGTTTTCTGGATCACCTCAGATAAACCAAAATAGAGAGATTTTTCTGGCTCAATCTAAAAAAAACCAAAACAAAGGAATTTACAAAAATGTAAAATACCTGGATATTCTCTTTGATGCAGCCCAGAAGAACCAAGTCGGAGTATAAGTTCAACGTAGACGTTCAATGTCCAAACTCACTTATGAAATGGTTCTAGGTTCTAAATTGATTTTAGATTTAAAGTACCTTGGGCTAACTTGATTTGATTTTGATTTTAAGAAATGGGAATACTTCAATCCCTTTTTCAAATATAATTGGAATGCGGAATACAAAATCAAATATAAAGAAAACTAATAAAAGAGAAAATTAAATGAGCACAATATAACTTAAAATAATGATTAACTTATCTCTCAGAGTGGCGTATAGATTTAACTTGAATTGAATAAAATACTTTGAAATTTGTTGTCTATTTATAGGTGAAGAAATCGCATTCACGACTGGTCCTGTGGTCTCCATGACTGGTTGTAGAACCAACAGATTTTTGAAATTTGGGCACGATAAGATAAAGCCGTTCTATGACTGGTCGTAAACCCTTCACGATCAGTAGAAGGACCTCCATGACTGGTCGTGACCTGTTCACGACTGGTTGTGTGGAACCTGATTTAGTCGCTGGACTTTGAGTCATGACTGTAGGACTGGTCGAGAACGAGTCATGCACTGTTCACATGACCGGTCGAGCAGTCTCCAGGACTGGTCGTGGCTTAACAAAAAATTTTAAAAATTTTCAACAACCTTAGGACTGGTCGTGGAATTTCTTGGACTGGTCGAGCCAGTGCTAGGACTAGTCGAACAGAGTCCAGGACTAGTCGAGAAACAAACTATTCACTTATAAAATAAGTAATTGAATTATGTATTCAAAATGACCTACCTTAAGTTCAGTCTATGGTCATTTATACCTTGTTAATGAATTATTAACATTGGAACTTCTTTTCCTTCAGTTGATAGTCGTTCTTTGAAGTTCATGGAGCTTGTGATCATTACATGATGAAGCTTGAACTTGAAACCTTTTGAAGCTTCAATTTAAAACTTGAATTTGTAACATTAAGAAGCTTGAACTTGAAATATCTTGAGTATTGAGCTTGAGGTTTAAAGTAAAAAGACTTTGTCTTGACTTGGAGCTTGATCTATGAATCTTGAAACATTGAACTCACACTTGTTGTTGTACTTAAACATGAACTAGTACACTTGCCTTCGAAGTTCCTTATTCTTGAGAGATGCATAGATTTCATTATATAGATGAGCTGAATAAGACACAGATTCCAAGAGAGGTTTTGACACTACAAAATTTGACAATATAGGAGCTAGAAACCTTAGCACTTATAATATATGGTCCGGATCGGGTCGGTCCTAATCGGATCCTATCGGATTAGATTCCGGATAGGGTCAGTTCATAACAGGGTCTATCCGGGATCGACCTAAAAACATTTCGGATCTGGTTTATGCTACCCTATCCTGACTGATCCTGACTGTCGGTTCTGTTCAAATCGGGTCGGATTGGGTCGGATCCACCGGTTTGGGTATAAAATGCCCAGCTCTAATGCCAATCATGCCATTTGGTTCTTATAACCTTGCGTTTGTCACATTTAGTCCTTGAAACTCATGTATTTGATCCCTATAACTCAAAATTGTCATCCACCTATTTGGACAAGATTTGACAGATCCAGATTGAATGATATAAATGCAGCCATATAGCATGTATGAAATCTTTGTGACGTATGTTAAATATACGAAGGATAACTCATTAATGATCAGGTCTTTGAAGAGTCATGTTACTCAGGTAACCCATAGATAAGAAAGATGAACTGTTGGAGCTACGTTAGCATCGAAGCATGATCGATAACCGATTATCCTGATAAAGATGTGTTTGATGAAGGCAAAGCACGAACCATCAAAGGCAACGTCCACTTTACAACTGGCAATATACGGTGTTGCCATATAAGCAGTAGTTATTCTCATGCCCCCACTAGAGAGTTTATAAATAATGACTGGGAATGCAAAGCAAAATGGGAGAATCAATCAATCAATTAAAATAAACCCAAATAAATCAACTCTAGCACAACATTGATTATTTAGTCCTTCACGACACTTATCATGTCCACCACTCTTCAGCATGGAACCAGTTCGTCCTCACTCTGCGTCGGACTGACTTAGTTGATCGTAATCAGTAGCCATAATTCCCTTCCATCTGCGCTCGTGTGACAGATCTGAAGGAAGATCAACAATAGCTTATAATCTCAGCATTGCTCATTTCTCCCTCATTAGCCTGTTGCTTTGTTAAGCACCTCGCTGCTCTCAGCCAGGACAGTGATCCGTGTTAGTGGTAAGTTT